>JAJJXC010000018.1:600000-780219 GCA_022432385.1 Xylariaceae sp. FL1272
AATGATGATTACCGTTTTCACCAAAATAGCCACATCTAATTTCCTATCACCCTCTCCGAAAGAGAGAATCAGCGCAGGACGTTAGAATATTGTGGCCAGAGATGGCATCGATGCGGTCCAGAGCGAGGCATTTCAGATACCATTTCAACTTCAAGATTGAGGATAGAGCCAAAATACACCCCAAATGACGAACAGTGTCCAGGCGAGTCTGGACCTTCGGCAGTTTGAGCTTTGTACAGGATTGCTTGTTCCTGGCCTTGGCTTTGCAATCGTGGTGATGTACCACAGACACTCAGGGGTCGTGACTCATCCAGGACATGGGCTCGTAGGACAACGGCGATGGTGTCCGCCTTGCAAAACATTCCCGCTGGTCAGATTCGAACCGAGCGCGGGCTCGTGCTGCTCAGGCGTCGGCGAATGCATTCTTTGATGCCCAGGCTTCCGCTGACTCGAATGCTGGAGAGGAAAGTTAAGAACACATTCTCAGCGCATTTCCGCGAACGTTTCATATGGTAATGACATTCCTGCATAAACACCACAGCTTTGGGGCGTTGGAATTCCTGGCCTCTTCGATCTCGAGCCAGCTTTGGTACACGATCATCAGATCTCGAGATCGAAGGGGCCAACTTTCGCTCACCCAGCTGATTGACGACACCGTCTCACATTTCCGGGAGCAAGATGCCGAGACCAGTGGAATCACAATCGAAAGAATCGTTGATGAATACAGCGATAATGATGCACACACTGCTTTCGAGGTAAGATATCTATTCACTGCATGTTTCTGGTCTTAAAGACTGATCAAATCACATCGGCTTATAATCCATGCTGACCATGTCCAGACTTCGCACGGAGTGCATTTGCTGAAGACTTGCTGGAGATGTACCCGATGCCCGCGTCATTCTCAACATGCGCGAGGGTGCCGCGGACTGTGCCCAATTAATCCGCCATCTGACAACTCTGTTCGCGGACGGAGTTTAGATTACTGAATGAGGCCTATATTGTGACCATATGAATATCGATTAAACCTTGTTATTGACGGTGAATCTGCGTACGCCGATTCAAGGCGCTCCCAACAACATTCCATCCGCGACACTCTCCTGTTCTTCGGCTCTCCGCTCTACGCCATCTCTACGGACTCCTTTAAGGCCGACCGTCTCCATGTCACCATGCCCAAGGAAGCCTATCTCATGGAGGTGAGAGATGACTGATCGCAGGAGTTTCAGGAAGTGCTGTAGACGCTCGCTGAGAAGGTGTAATAATGGGATGAGATTCCAACTATCTACGAATGATCTGGCGAATAACACTGGTGTATAAACACATCTAACCCCCGTATCCGGCTCTATGGAGCATGTTGAATTGCTTTAGGTGGGAAGCCGAATAAGTAGGCCATTTCGTGACAGCTTATGCAGTAGGTTGGATCATCCTGCCTTACTTACGTCGCTAGCCATGCTGACGAACAGCTAGTAATAGAGAGCTACCGCCGCTTTCCCATCGGCTGCCAGTCGTAACCACACTATGGCTACAAGCGACGCTTTCCTTCAGGTATGAGGGACAACAACGAATAGCGAGTCATTTGGCTAAGCGCCTGAATTCTCATAACCAATTCCGAGTAAAATTGGAAGAATCCCCTTTCTTGGTTCTCAAAATTGCCCCACCCCACAAGATGTCAATGCAGCAAAGCAAGAGTCGTGCAGTGCCAATACCAGCACATAAAATCTACTCCAGTCCAACAGTGTACCCAATGACAACCACTTGAAGAACTTGTGATAGGCAACTGCAACAGACGCCTGCGTCGTATTCGTTATATCAACTGTGCATAACCATCTCTATTTACGAGGGTTGAAAAAGGGGAGGGGTTGGGTTGGCTACGAACGATTTCACATCACGACTCTCAGTGTCAAGCAGAACGATCTCTAGCACGCCACGAAATCGAGCGACGACAGCCATCCTCGCGATCTCCTTCTACGAGACCACGACTAACCCTCCTGCTGTCGTGTTTGCCTACCCCCTCTGGCCAGATAGAGAGTTCTACTACCGCGCCACTAGAAGAAGAATGGGGCATAAAGGCAAAATGCTCGAGTTGGCAACAAGACGTCTGTCAGTACCGACATATCCAATAGGAGAATGATGTTGGTTGGGTGGATGTCGTCTGTTGTAGTACTATAAACATTCGTAATATACTGTAGATATTAGCAATTTGTGTTACCTTTACTCTGTCTCTTCGGGACTTTGATAGGAGGATGTCATGAGAATCATACAAGCAAAGTCTGACTCGTCGTCATTGCAGCCAACACTCGATATCAAATGTATGTGATACTCGGCAAGATATATCACGTCAATACCACACCTCACATTACGACACGATACCACAATCACGACATCTCAACATCTCAAGGCCCCGAATCATCAATAAGCACGTGTCAATTTGTACAAAACTCTCTATGTTCAAATTTTCCTCCTCCGCTCCGTGGCTTTTTGTCTTATCTCCCAGTCCCTCGGTATGTCACGTCTCCGGCTCCCGCTCCTACAAGCTTAATTACTCACCATAACATTCCCAAATGCATCCGAAATATCCTGTCTCGTGGGACCCTCTTGTAGTGGAGGATGCGTAGACACACCCGCAGAGATCCTCTCTTCCATCAACTTGAGCAACACAGCCGGTACGCTCTCGTCTGTTGCTCGGATCGTGAGGCGGACCATCTGCTATGCTGTTAGTGAACTACATCTACGTATTATAGAGGGGGAGGGAGGGGGAAAAACGAAACCCGGGAAGAGTGAGAGGCGGTGGAAAAGATAAGACATACCTTGGCAGGATAGTTAGGTTCCAACCTCATTAAGCACCCAAACTTGCCCCCCTCACTTGTGTGTAGCACACTAGCACCTACGAAATTCTTCGTATTCGGATCAACACCTTCCAATATGCCCCATCTGAAGCCCTTAATCACTTTCCTCACAAACGTCTCGTTGATCTCACGCGTAGACTCTTTACCAGGCTGTAACCCAATGATTGCCTGTGCCTCGCGCGGCGCACCACCAATTTGTTTCCATCTCTTGAAGAAATCGTCCGCAGTGAGATCTGCGGAGTCCATGAATTTGTGCGCTGTGAGGGGTAATTTGAGCGTAAGTGCCTGCAGCGCACCCGCGAGGTAACTAATTCTGATCGTGGGACTCTTGTTGAGGACTTTCTTGCCCTCGAACATGATGACCTGTCTTGCTTGATCGTTTTGGGCGATACTACTGTCTGGCAGACCTTTCACATCCCAAGTGAGGTTTGTCTTTTCGTTTTCGTCTAGATCCAGCGTGGTGGTAAATGAACTGATAGTAGCGGGTGTCTTGTTTGTGAAGTACAGGATGAGACAGGCCATTTGGCCACGGTACTCGGAACGGACACCAACTTGAATCTGCCCATCTTCGAACAGGATGCCATCGGATTTGAGTAGTAATCTGTTATACCCAGGTTCCCAACCAGGAGATAAATGTGCAGCACTGGCCAGATTTGGGGCTTTTAGTAGTTTTTCCGGTGCGGGGCCTGCATTCATGTCCAGTCCGGCAAGGTCATGGTGACCATTTGTTCCGTTTGCGGTGCCATTAACAGCGCCATCTCCGTTCATCTGTCCACTGGAGCTGAAAACTCTCTTGAGCCCCGGTTGCTTCGCCATGGTCAGTTCTGACGTATCGGCGTTGGCATCCCTGCCTCCGACGACCCATGTCCGCTTATCACTCGTGCCAGCATGCCTTGAATGCAGTCGAGAAAGAAGCGCGGACTGGCGCTCGGGGAATGGTGGCATCTCATCGCACACAGTCCGAAGAAGATCATCCGTGGGGAGACTGGCTAGAGTCAAGTACTCGCAGGCTCGCTGTTGCAGCTCGGAGTCTATAATGTGCGAGTATAGTTCGAAGACGTGCAAGAGCTGTGGTTTGATTTCGGGAAATAGATTGACAAATTTGACAAACGAGGATAGAATCATCGCGCGCGTACTCGAAGCACAGGCGGAAAGTTTTCCGGAAAGTGCAAAAAACTGCTCGATCGGACTGCAGCCCTTTTCTTCCGCAATGAGATGGCCAAATTCCCCAAGGACATAAGCTCCAATCTTTACAAGAGTCTCGTGGCAATGGTCTTGTTTAACATGCTGCAGAGTATTTTGAGCGGCGTAGACTTGGAGTTCTTCGTTGTTTGTCACGATCTGAATGACACGCTGCCAGACCTCGTCACTAAGGTGGTCTCCAGCAATAGCCACTAGTCGCAACGACACATTGATATACCATTGAATGTCGGTTGCGTATTTCTCCGTCAAGATGGCAATCTTGAGAGCCATCTCTTCGCGTATTGCGAAGTCCGCATTCTGCAGATACTGGAGAAGCTCTGAGACAATGGGCCCTGAGTTGGTCGAGTCGCACATACTATATAGCAGATCTAGACCTTTTCGGCGCACGCTAATATCGCGATCCTTGAGTGAGCCCAAAATGACATCTTGATGCTGCTTGATGGGATCTAAATTTTCAGCTCGGGCTGCAAGATGCGTCATAGCTTCCAGACCGAGATAGCGAATATTCGTCTCCCGAGATGTAATGAAGCGGCCCAGACGGGTGGATATCTGTTTCATCAGTGCATGTTCTGTATCCAGGTGAATGATGAGATTGATGGCTTCAAACAAGACAGCATTTTGGGCATTATTCTGCTGCACGTTCTTGTTTGACTCCATGGCCAAATTTAAGATCTTCTGCAACGATCCTCGAATCATCTCACGGACATGGCTGTCATCTGTGTCGCTGTCAGTAGCCGTTGTCAGCTAAGCGATCAGAATCAACATACCTGACGGAGGGAAGTATTGAAGTAGGCGAAGCAATTTGATCTGTAACCATGGACAAGGGACTTTGTAATAGAGGTAGTCAGAGGTATAGTCGCCATCTATGACAACGCGCTTTAGCCTTGATGCTGCTTTTGCATAGGCGCCTTTGTACCCGTCGAGATCGTCTTGAGCAACGGCCATGACGAGGGACGTAACGGAAAGGGCAACACCTGTGTCGGCGTCATCCATCAAAGATATTATACGCTCTGCCCATTGGGGCTGAACGATGTCTGGGTGCTTCCGGTATAGACGGAGGAGCGTGAGAGCTGCTTTCTTTTTCACAAACGTTTTGGATGCACTGGCTAGCTGTGAGTCTCTACAGGTAAATACGGGGAAGGGTGACCTACGGTGAAATCAGCAGCCTGTGGACTTCGCCGCTTAGAGCTTCTCCCATTTCTCTACCTCCTACATTTGCAATGGCATGTAAAGCCAGGCAATTGAACAATTCATTGTGGTCCAACAAGTCTTTCCGTATACTGTTGACGACCAAATGTAACAATTCGTGCTTTTCGTGAAGGAACAGGGTCATGGCCAGATATCCTATCTGCTTTTCGGAGTACTTTTGAGCCGAGATGAGATTTACAGCTTCGAGGTGTCCGAAGTCGACGTTCCAGCCAAGAATGTAAATATATAGGAGCTACTTCGGTCAGACGGACTAAGAGCAAGGACTTGGCAAATACAGAGGGCCGCCGTCTTACCTTGCAGACATATTTTTTCTTGTGGTAGCCACTCAGGCTGCCATCTGTATGAACATGTTAGTTAGCCACATCCCCCGGAGACCCTCAAGTCCAGTGCTGATATCGTAGCATACCCTTGAACTTTTGCCTGTATAGACCACCGTGTCAGTGATTTTATGATCCTTACACATCGACTGCAGATATCGCGACGCACCGTATGTTTGCCAATTCCTTGTTTATTCTTTTCTCCTCCAGGTCTCTGGCGCGTGCGTTCCTCAGATCGGCGATGAATTGGACGAGCCCGCGCATATTGGAGTTGTTGTTCGCCGAGCGGCCTAGAAAGCCACCAGATGCAGAGGAAGCCATTTTGTCCGTGCCTTTGTCTTTTTCCTATCTTGCGCTACAGCTTTCTCGGCTCGGCTTCCCGCGGAGAGTTTCGCAATTAGGGATGGGTGGTGTGTGAGTAGTGGTAGTAGTGGTGCGGTGTATAGGAGGTTCCTGATTATAGTCCGTATCCTCGGGTCCCTGAAAGCACGCTGTGGTTTGCGGCTCTCATGATAGGCCAGGTCAACGCGACAGCATCATCGGACCATGTGCACCACGTTTGTCTTTGGTGATGGGACGAGTCGAACAATGGATCGTTGTCGGTGGGCAAGGAGGCGTATAATGAGCGGTTGGGTGTGACGCTTAGTACTAGTCGGTCAGGATATTGGGTCGCGTGGTCGTATAGCTCGTCTATAGGAGACGTTGAAACTTGGCTGGTGACAGGAGGGTAGTTCGGCGTGTTGGGGAGATGGATATCGGGTTTGAGCGGAAGTTGATTGTCCCACAGCTACGTCGTCCTCTACTCGGATCCCTATTCTCCCAGCTTCATAAACCCAAGGGTCAGTCGAGATGGGCAACCTTGAACCCGATTCAGGATAGTGCCCCCATTGGTAATCCCTATCGCCGTTGTGCCAATGAAACTCTAAGTGCTGCCCGTCGAGCCCGTGTTGCGATTGGCAGTGGACCGGGTTAGTGCATATCCGCCGCCGGCTCCTTTACCTGCATGCCGAGCATGCACCACTTGCGGCGATAGGCCTCTATACAGCCAGTGCGACCTTACCGCGATTCCTTTCCGCCGATCAAATTGAAATTGATCAACTGCTCAATTAGCGGGCGAGACAGGGGTAGCTTTCACTTGACGGACGTCACCATGAGACATGCGTCAACTCTCTCTCACACTAAAGCTAGCTATCAATCGAGTCATTCCTTTTAGTTATTCAGAATGCCATGAGCATCCACTCCTTCTGAGAGGATGAATTTCACTCTTCGCACTTCGACACAGCTATGCCGCCCACTCCATAGCTCAAGGCATGTCGCACCGGCGTCCATCGCAAGCTGGACGCGCCGAACCTACGCGTTCCAGGCCGCCGCACCTCCCGTCCACCAGGTCTTCAACCGTCGGACGAAATGGCTGCAAAGAGAGCGCGCCGCCACCAATCTCGACCAGAGCCGCACCGCCGATTATCTGAAAGATGAAGTCGCCATCCGCCTCTGCGAGAGACTGCTCGACATCAAACGCCACTACCCCCGTGTCCTCGATTTCGGCGCAAACTCCTGCAACATCGCCCGCGCCCTCGTACGCCCCAACCCGGATCCCTCCCCCGAGATGCCCGTCTCTGACCCCATCGCCTCACGCATCGACCATCTCCTCGCCGTAGACTCTTCCTCAACTCTCCTCTACCGAGACGTAGACCTAGACTTCAATTCGCAAATCAATATGACCCGCGAAGTGCTCACAGACGAAGAGACTCTCCCCTATGAGGCCAACACCTTCGATCTCGTGCTGAGCTCTCTCAGCATGCATTGGGTCAACGACCTACCGGGCGTATTATCCCAAATAAACAACATCCTGAAGCCCGACTGTGCATTTATTGGTGCCATGTTCGGCGGTGACACCCTCTACGAGCTGCGCACCTCCCTCCAGCTCGCCGAGCAAGAGCGTCGCGGCGGGATCTCACCCCACGTCTCCCCCTTAGCAGACGTCCGTGACGTTGGGGGATTACTGCAAAAAGCAGGGTTCAAGATGTTGACCGTCGACATAGACGATATTATAGTCGACTATCCCGATACCTTTGCGCTTATGCAGGATCTGCAAGCCATGGGGGAAAGCAACGCAGTGTTGGGGAGGGAAATGGGACCCATTCAGAGAGATGTTTTGCTGGCCGCTGATGCCATTTATAGAGAGCTGCACGGTAACGAGGACGGGAGTCTACCGGCCACGTTCAGACAGATATACATGATTGGGTGGAAAGAGTCGGAAGACCAGGCACAGCCTTTGGCGAGGGGCAGCGGAGAGATCAGCTTGAAGGATATCTTGGAGAATAAATCTTGAAATGATCTTTAAGCTGTAATCATGATGGAGCGGCACTACGGTTTCGAGTGCGTTGATGACACGACTAGGGAAACCTCATGTGTTGACGTTTAATGTCTGCCGCTTTGTCAGCTACGTACCTCACTTCTGCCTTTGCTCAAAGACCTCTATGCAACACCCAGAGGGCAATTTCTCTATCATCTGGTTGCCAGTTCACACATCCACAATCCAATACAGCACAGACTTAGCAACCAGATCACAGTAGACCTACGCTCTGCATTGGCAGCTTTTCCTTCCCACTTTCAAACCAACACAAAAGACTCCATTCATTGCCTCATCTTTAGCCTCGTGCCAAGTTCTTTTCCAGGATCTAGCAAATCAGAAACAAGCACCTGGCACCATAACGAGGATCCGACGGGCAGAGGAGTGGGATAGAACTTGGTATTTATCGAAACTCCACTTCTCAGCAAAAAATTCAAGACTCGCTCTCTCTTAAACCTTCCGCCAATCCGTCATGCACCGCTGCACGGCACCCAGACCCGCCACATCAACGACCTTCTCATGCCAGCTCAACAACACGCTCATGCCGGCGCCCGTAGACTCGTTCGCGCCGCCCGGTCTTCCGCCGATCTGGCTGAAGCCTGTGGCCTGGGGTGTAAGGTTTCGCGTCGGTGTTCGGAGTCCGCCGGACGATGCGCTGCCGCCTGCCATGCCTTTGTATCTATCGTCGTTGTATTAGCTAAGGATGAAACATTGGAATTGGCGGAGACGTGAATGGGGATGAGGAGGGCTGGCGTACAGATACTTCATCAAAACGTCGACGAGCTCGACACCACCGTCGGACCCGTGGATGCGCTGTAGCATGGGCGTCATTTCGCTCGCTTTGATGGATTGTAGAACCTCGATGACGGTTTGGAGGTGCGCGTCCTATAGTATATCATGACGTTAGCCCCATTCTCCCATTATGTAGTTTCTTCCCACTCGTTGTTTTCCCAACTTGATATCCGTACCTTAGCCCCTTCACTCCCGCTGTAGACGGGGTTTTCTAGGCAGCCGCGGAGCGCACCCTCGACGTCGCCGCCACGTAGTAACTGGCGCACCTGTCCATTAATACCTCGGACGTCGGCTTCGTTCAGTTCGGCTAGTGGCGGGTGCAATGTGGTGGTGTCGAAGTTTTGGGAGGAGTCCGGGTCTAAGGCGTCGATGTTGACCGTACGCCAAGCGTCGCTTAGGGACGAGGCGTTGTGCTGTTGGATGATAGACATCTCTGATGTTTTGATCTAGTGAGCGGGAAAGATATCGCAGGCAGAGTCGAGGGAATTGCCGTCCCTGTTGGAATGAGCGGTAGACGAAAGGATAGTAATGGTGATCGAGGAGGCGGAGGCGGCTCGGATGCCTGTGGAGGAGTCGGTGAAAACGGGTTTGCGCCGCCCTTCGGTTTGTCTTGTCGTCGCTAGGAGAAAGGAGAGTCGGCTCGATATTCGCAAATGAAGTCCCAGGTCTACAGCTGCAAGCAACGTATTCGTGATGGTCGATGGTGTTTGAGATGAAGCCGGAGGAGGGTGACCTAGCCTTAGGTAGTGGGGTGGCCACTGTCGTTACAGCTCCGGCGGGGCTGTTCACTGTGGCGGAAGCTCCAGCCCGGCCTCACTCCCGTCTGCTCACTGTCGCTAATGCTGTGGCTGGGTTTGGAGTCTTTACCTTAGGTAGGCCACCTTCGTGCAAAGTGCGTAAAGGTATTATCCGTATCCAAGGCTCAACATTCTCAAACATCACCACTATCTTCTGAGCATGTTCTTGGAGCTCAGCATACAATTCATGATTTTCATTTTTTGTCCGCGCTCACCATTTAGGCACGCTCGCGAAAAGATCAAGCGGCAAGGGCGAACCTTATAGGCAGGCTATGAGCCCTTGGACTGCAACAAAAGACGATGGATTCCTCAACCCTTCCGTGGCTCTGAGCTTCCAACCGTATATAGATGTAATAGCAAGTAGTATGTGCGCTTAGCAGATCGGACCGTATTATAGAGCCAAATACGGTCTTGGTTATAGTCTATTATGTTCCATCTTATCCACGACTCAAAATATTGCAGCAAGATACCTAGGTAGATATGCCACCGATGAAATTTCAAGATAGTGACTTCATCAAGCTACTAAAAGCACTATATGGAGACAACTTGATGAGACACTTTATTCACGCCCTATCAATGCAGGATTCTACCAGCTGTTGGTATAAGATTCAAAACGAGGTTGTATGTATTCTTTGCAACAACTCGTACTCGTCTACGAAGAACCAACAGGTTCGACTTGTGCCAACAATCCTACTTTGACGTAACATTCCTCGGTTAATCAGACTGTCCGAAATTTGACCGGATTTGTACAGGCGCATGTACATGTACAGCTAGGTAGCGGCAAGATAATAACACCACAGCACTGTCCAATAGGAACCTCAGCGACCGTTACAGATCGCCACGTGGGATCATGATTCAGCTCGCTCTTTACGGCAGGATTCCATTCGCGGATACGACGAAATGCACTGCAGCCTTGTGACCTCAGCTTGCGACTGTACAGTACATGAAAGACAAGGAAGTCCTGCACGTCAGGGGTCGTTGGTTAGCCTCGTAACCTGGTAACATGCCGAATAGGATATGGTATTCTGTACACTACTGCAGAGACCTTACCGTCGATGAACAGAGCGTGACTCAGTCATCATGGCTGCATTGAATCGCAGCGAGTCGGCGACAAGCGACATGCTGCCATTGACCCGTTACGCATAGATTCATTGTACCTCGTGGGACCGGTGAAAGTTATCAATATTACAGTGCTGCAAAGGGGCGTAACTTCGGCCAGACTCAGACTCAGATTCGGTCACCGTGCGCGCGGTGACGCCATAATGAAATTGCGAGAATCTGTCATTCTGATGGCGGAAATGCGGCATGGAAAATTCTTCCCACTCCCCCTGTAGTTCATAACTGCGCATCGCTAAGAGAAGGAGATTGTGGACTAAAGATGATGGATTAAGGAACCGGTTAGACGGGGCTTTTCCCCGGAATGTTGACATGGCAAGCCACATGGGCAGTCCAAGGGTGACATGCAAACCCCTGTTGGCGTGTCGTTGGAAACGCGCTTCCCTGTGACTGCATGGATGAGGGATTCGATTTTAAAATGGCCCGACTGGTTGGCGCAAGGCGATTGTGAGGACTTTTGCACGTTTATGACATGTCGAGTCATTCATGAAGAGCAGCTAGAAACGAGCTCAACACTGATGCTTCTAGAATTGTGACATATCTGCTATGGGGTTTGACGAGGAAGTTTGACGGGTTGTACTATTCCAGGTGCATCGAAGAGTTACGTGACGAATACAGTACCGTACCGATGTGAACCATTATCTATTATTTTTAGAAACTTACCAGATGAAAAGATGATGAAACAAGCACGTGTATTGCAAAAATATAATGAGATATGACCAAGAATGCATGGTGAAACGAGACACAAATACCATGCTTGATTGATTGATATCAAGTCTTATTGTCTCATTCCTTTGAGAATTGAAGTCAGATAAGTAGGTATATGATACGAGAGAAAAGAACAGTGTTTAGGTACTCATGAGTGACATATAGTTGACATATAGAACTTATGGCTCGAAGAGCATTTTAAAAGGACGATCTAGCAATAGTGATCTCCATTAGGTCCTGAATGTTGACACAATAAGGTGTTCTTGTAAGAATTAAGCTGTCCGGACGACTGTAACCACCGACTCCCCATCAGCCTGGTATTAAACGATATTCTTGTCGATTGTCCACTGTGGACACGAGATGGGGCTCGTCTTTTTCTTATTAGCATTGAGATCCATATATACTGTGCTTGACGAAGCTGATATAGTACTGCAAACCATGTCTTTAAATCGTAGCTGAGACCCCGTCATAAACATGATGAGATCTCTGCCGTGGCCAAAGTCCATGATTTGGAGGTTCACTTATGGAATGAAATAGCTCCAGGTATGTACCAAATCCGCCGTGTTGCCTCGAGCCTATGTGGTCCCGGGGAAATGCAGACTGTATCAGCACATACCGCAGAGTTAGGCTTACCATGTAGGTAGAGTTCATGATCGTCACCAGTACCGAACGGTTTACCATCCACTGAATCGACGGAGTAAGTTTCGCTTGGTTCTCTGGATGCAGACCCAGGAGAGGCGCAAGAGAGTGATGCCATTGATGCGTCGACAAGTAAATCACTTGTTGTCATGTTCTATAATCCGAGACTAAAGAGTGGCTTTTTATCCGATGGGACCACCCGTTGCAATGGGGACATGGGCGATTTTCATAGGCGACTTTCCTTGCCGAATAGCCTCCTCAGACGAAGAAGAAAGAATAAGTCACTCGGATCAGCACGTGGTAGGAATGATAGTGCTACGCCATCGAAGGGCCACTTCGGTTGCATTGAGCAACTCTTCATAGACCCTCTCGCAGACATTGGAGCCGGTCGAAAGCTTCTGAGCCATTTCTGGGTTCGTTACAACTTGCTACTTTGGCAATAGTGGCGAAGATACCCTGTATTTGTAATTTTTTCCCCCCTTCTTTTGTCGTTTCTTATGCTATCGATGGCTCCGCCGGTATGGAAGAGGGTAGATGCGTAATGGTAGCGCGGAAAAGGGGCTTCCTGTTGTCTGTGTCATCGCCGCCCTGTATCAGCGTCTAATATGTTGCTGAGACTGCGCGAGTGGATTCTCCCAGATTTCGACGCCTGTAACCTTTGTTACCTTTCATGGCTTATTATGGTTATTTTGGGAGTTTCGAAAGATAAAAGGGTCACAGTAGGTCAGTAACAGCGCAGACGAATACAGTAACGTCGCATCTTGAATCAGAGGCTCATATATCAAACTCGATGGTGGGTTTCAGAAAGCTCTTCACTGTGGCATTATTCATACTGTCCTAATCACAAAGCATCAAATTCTATATGTTTTAATCGATCACGTTAGACTGTGATACATGCAGTTTCTCACGCATACGACTGCTAGTTAAGGTACGACTTTACATACTAGATGATAAGCTCGCCCATGTTAAACCTCCAAGGGTTTTAACGTTCACCATTGCCGTATCTTGTCTCAATGGGTGTGATTCGTGGAAGCGAACCGTTGATGTGTCCACATACAATTTTATAACAGAACTGCTGACGAACTTAATTATGCTACGACACATTTAGGGCAGCTTAAAAAACAATCATGACAACACGTACGGGGAAATGATTCGGACTCGATGCATATGCCTAAAGGACACGTTCGGGTTTTGATGAGCGGCATCGGTTGAGTTATGAGCCTACTCGAAGAAGAAATAACGCTAGTAATGAGTGAACATACTAAATGTCATTCCGGACCTAGATTTACTCGACATGGTTGGTGCAGTATGATTCAGAGCTCATGTAGTATACAATCTCACTACAAAATAGGGGACACATGGTATAGCACGTCATAAGGGAGCATTTTGGGATTGCTGAGTCTGACTTTGATGGCCACTATCGCAGAAGTGGTGCTATTCTGTCAAGGGTTGGAGCTATATGTCTTGAAACACGACAACACTCACTGTCTTACAACGTCCCATGAATAAGTGCATATGCAGCTAGAATCCACTATAACAAACTACACGTGATTTCCTCTACGAGTCCATAGAGCTGTACCTGGCTGCCATAGCAATCATCAACTGGGACTAGAACACGCCTCTATGATTTCGCGTGGTACTTTGGAATAGATCCTATGCAATAACCAACCTCTAGCACGGAAACATAGAACCTTGCGTTAGTCCGCGAGGACAAGCGTCCATGCGTGTCACGCCAACGTCAGCATCGATACACCAGCTCAGCGTCATGCCGGCATAGGACCGCGCAAGATACAATGTGCTTGTCCCCGATTACGCGCCTAGCCCTGATCCTCGTAAGATATGTCGAGACCTGCATTGCCAGCACCCCAGACCCGAGAGCGTGGGTACCGAACGCGGTGCTACAGATTTCTTATTATAAACGTACAGAAGGCGGAGTAAGAAACTCGGGATGTTTTCACTGACCACAAACATGTCATGGTTTGCTCAGTATAAAATACCTACCTGCGTAAGCGTATCGAGAAGATCGGAACACTGACAGTAAAATTCTACGACACCCTCGGGACTCCACTACTCGGAGACAAGGGAGACTACGAATGTCTTCGATTCAATCTGGCTTTATGACGGCTAATCGTCCCGTCGTGGCACTCATGAAGGGACCGAACTATAGGATACCCTAACTTCTGGATAGGTATGTTGTATTGTTCTTTTTTTGTGGAACGGCACTGATCATGGTCTAATTCGTCAACTCGATCGATATACGATCGCTCGTATTTTTCGGTATCAAATCATATCAGTTTTCGTATCATTGTCGGTTGGAAATGCCAGTTTTACGAAAGCCCGACGGAGAATGGCGATTGGCCGCGTTTCCTTCGTATGCGGAAAGATCTCCGAATGATTGATGGACTCGCTGGTCCTGATTATCGTCGGTGGTACAAAAGAGCCACTCTCTTCATCAGCCATGTGATGCTTTTGAGGCAGCACAGCGTAAGCAACGTAGCCTTAGAGCCGCGTCAGAGACCGCATGGGGACCAGACTGTCGGGTCGGAAACCCCATTCTGGCCACTATTATCAGATGTCCGATGAATAGCACGACCCATCAGCCATGGATGTTTGACGAGGCAGCCATTTACTCTTAGAACTTCGGGGATAAGTCGCTGTCGTCGCAACTAAACGGCTCACTTCGGGGCGGATGTGAAATACCTCTTTGCCTGGTAGTCATCCGTGATCGGTTGTAGAGTGATGCTTATTTGGTACAGTGAGGAGGGAAATGCTTTGTCCCCAATAAATCTTCCAGGGTCTTCGCTTGTCGGGCTGCTATGCCTACATGTACCTATTGATAGCTCGATGAGAGGTACCGAGTGTACCTACATACAGGTATGGAGCCAGACACAGCAGAACCTCCACGCATTCCTTCAAGGGATCATGCAGAGACGGCCAGCCTCTGTAGCATAAGACCTCGAACAGGCACCTACTCTAATCTGCCTAGCTCGCCATCAATGCATCTAGGTAACATCTTGGTGACGACGGCCTTCTTTATTTTCCCTCCTGATCGCTCAGCGTTGCTCACAGAGCGTGATGAGATGTGTCCTGCAGTACAAGTCGAATCCCTAGAGCAATGTATCAAATGACGCACGTGGTCCTCGTAGATCGCATCCGGCACGGCCTGAATTTTGGCTGGCGAGTTGGCATGACCTGCCCAATCCATAGGCGCCCCGGATCAGAACCCCGGAGCATCCCGTGCGGAGTCCCGCAATCACGATTGAAAAACGCCCTGAAACATTGGTCACATGGCCCCGAGAATGATAACGAAGGGAGTCACGACCTTCCCCACGTCTTCCAGAACATGCCCAGTATTATTCTTGGAGCAGTTTGCGATCTATTGCAACTGTGTTGTCGAGCCAAGCGGTCTGGGTGGTCTCCGGCTCTCATACGTCTCATCATGCCTCAATTGGACATCGAAGAACGATGACCTAAGATTCTGTGTTACTCCAGACGGGAATTATCAGGATTTCAACGATGACAACGGCATGTTGGGAGCTTTTTGTTGGTTTCCAAAGCTTTACTTCGTCAGCGTGCCTGTCCTGCCTGTGATCAGATACCTGGAAGTATGTTGGTGACTTTATTTGGCTATCACGGCCGTAACGTAGCAGGACACCACACCGGGCAGTGATACCATCATAGGGTGATCCCGCAATGGACAAGGGCAACACATGTAGTCAGCTACCTATGCGTGAGGAGCGAAATGTGAGATAAGATTCGGTCACAATCCTCTTGCGCAGGTGCCCGTATCTTGCGGCACCCGCGGACGTACATCCCAAACTTTGTCACACTTATTATCCTCATCGTGGGGGCATGTCATCGGTCGTCTGCCCTAGTGCGGGAGGTTATTGAGGACTCAGGCGCGTAGGATCGACGTCCCACGGGTTCGACACGATAGATATCGAGAAAGACCTTGCTCTGTCTGACCTTGGTCGATTTGTGTGGCGGGGGCTGAGTAGGTAGACAACCACCTTGACCGAGTCGTGCATGCTGAGCATGGATGGATGCGGCGGAGGGCAGATCTCTGCAAAGCCGTTGAAGAAATGTTTTGCGGCTTTGTGCTGACACATTCATTTGGTCAAGAAACAATGTATCCGGCAGTACGGCAGAACCTAGTGTTTGCAGCCACAGACCTCTCTCTCGGTCGGTCAGCTGGATGCTAGGCTTATAAGGTACATGTAGGTAATCTGGGCAGGCCCCCACACAATGTTCCGAACATCGTTGCTTTGTTTCAGTATCTTTCTGTCCCACCTCCGAGGTACGCGAGACGCTGATATCAGCAGACTACGCGTCGACACGTATTGCAAGTGTTGCAGCAAGTATACATGGCCGGAAGCTTTTTCGGTCATATCAGAATTTTCTCAATGTATTATCGGGTTGAAAATGGGTAACAAACGGACTTGGTGTGATGACGACATGCATCAATGTCAGCAGAGCCGTTGCACCCTCTCCTGCTAAGGAATGACATGGAGGTCCTCCGACTTGTGTCACTGGATTTTTGATGCCGAGTGTGATTTTTTTGGTTGGTCGGGTGAAAATTATTCATGTCTGCGAATGAGATGACACATATCCGGACCGTTCCTTTCTCCAAGACGCCGCAGGCTTTTGGATTTACCTGGAAAAGCGAACAGCCGACCTTCAACATGCCAGTCGCCATGTCTAATCAGTGGCCTGCATACGAGCGTGCGGCTCTGGTCCGCAGCCACTTGGGTACCTTCGAAATTGCAAAATGCTACGCAAAAGGTCGATCGCCATCGACTCACCTAAAATAATATCTCATAGCCACCTACACGCTCGGCGTCCGAACGATATATGGCAAGAGCTCTCATGCACCAAATAGGTACAATCCGGAGAGAATCCTCTAGTTCAAGTCAAGCGAGTTGCAATCCGCGATGTTATCCACGAGCCAGATGGGAACCTTAAGGCACCCAGCAAGTTTTGAGTGAGGTCATTCTCAACGAACCAGTGGTAGGAAGAGCCGTATTCGGCATAGGTTAATGGTGGGCATTGGTATCGAAGCTGTATACGTGCGTAGAGGCGTCCAAGTAAACCTGCTCGCCCATAACAAACGCCACTCAAAGCCGAGTCCGAATCGTAGTGTTGTAGTAGAAACACGCAGACGGCACAGGGCAAACCCCAAGAGGCGAGTGCACATGGGTGATATGAATAGGCATCTGCATCAGGGATTGCAGCGAATGCATGTAACACAGCATACTAAGGTACTATTTTAAGCCAGCATCAAGGACGAGGAATACCATGTAGGTAAAGATACCTACACAAATCGAAAGGTCGACTGCCGCATTTTCTATCTTGTCGACTTTGGGCTGAAGACATAATGAATCGAGGAGTATATCGGAGCACTTGGATGTTCTCTATTGGCAGCAAAATGTCATGCTGATATCAGCCCCCTATTCGCAGAGCAATCAATTACCTAGTATCATGCAGCTGTCATCATCCCGCTCACCCGCAGTGACTCACAGGGACCGTTTGCACTGAATGTAGCTTGGCATAAGATACAAGGAGTGCGAAAATGACAACTACGGTGGTGTCCAGGAGAAATCAGATGTTGCTGTTGGCTGTATAGGGGTTCAAGTAGGTACCTAATATCGACACGCTCGTTGGATTACAAAAGGCTCACCATGATGGAGCATGGAACGGGTAACACTTATTAGAGGCGGATGAGATCGCAAACTCCAAAGCGGGTCCGGACGGCCGGTCCCGACAGCTTAGCGAACGTGAATTTGTCTCCCGATTCGAATACCTTATTCTCTTTGAATGATGCGAGGCCTTGGGAGAGTCTCAATCATGTCCAGGCTCAGCGTGTAAGTGAGTTGGCTCGGTTGGCGACCTACTACAGTATGAGAGGAACCGATCATCTCTTGCGCTTCCCTTTCTGAGGACTGGCAGAGACCTGACCCGGCGGAACGGTTATTGGAAGACAATGCGCGCTGGACAGTGGGCATTAAGAGCTGCCGAGCTGCATAACAGTCGCGCTGCAGCACTGAATGGGCAGTGGGAACCAGGCCATGCCTGTCGCCCTGCCTGGTACCTACTGAAAAGGCGCATGCACATCTGGTGTCGAGAACAGGACTCACAGTTTTTAGAGCTTGCATTAGCTTGCATTTACCTCATCAAAGGGTCCTAGGTATGTAGCATGTACTCGTCACTCGGACAATATGCAGCCCAGCGCCAGCTCGATATGATGTGTGCTATACAGGTGCTGTGATCGATTTCTTCTTTGGAAAGCCAAGTAGCCTTCGGTCATCCATACTTTTGCCATCGTACGATTGCGCCACTCAAGAAATATACCTTCGCTTGTTGTCAAGTCGCAATAGTCTAAGTACATGTAGTTGCATCAACCGCAGACCGTTTCCCAACATATCTGTCCACCCCTTCCTTTTGTTGCCACGTACGAGGCGAATGTCTGTGGTGGCATCTCTGGGCTGGGATTTGGAATTCAGATCAAAGACAGACAACCAAGGTGTGCGACACGTCAGCCGTCATGAGATCCAATCGCAAGTTCAATGGCATGAATGTTGGAGTACCTGATGATGGCTCCCGACACATCGGGCGAGAATCGGTATGAGAAGAACGATACAATCAGCCGAGGCATGCTGTTCAACCATCGAAAACAATAAACCCTGCCAGAGGTTGGGCGAAATTACAGCGACGGCATCTTGGAGTCCCTTTCCTTCCTCCCACCACATTGACTGCCCGGTTTTGCACCTATACTGCGTCACATCGTCTGCTGCCTGAACAGGTGAACAGGTCCAAGCGTGTAAGAGATTAGGTGCTTATTCGCTCCCGAGAGTGCGGAACGCGTTGGGAAACTTGCATTCATTGATTACATTCCACCCACAAGAAACCATCAAACGTGAAACAAAAGAAAGCGACGAGACAGGTCCATCCAGAAAAAGACACGGGGCTTGACTTCTTCATCCCTCTTTTCCCGGTAGTAAGGGATAGACGGTTGAGAGCAAACGCGCTTGCCATCCAATTGGCGGAAGACTTGGACGGGAAATATGGTCACAAAACCCTTGCACAAAGCTTTCCATTTCGATTTCCGTTCCCCAGTGCTCTGCGTTTGTGATCAGCCACTGTTGTTGCAAACGACCAAAGAAGCAATCCCTGATATCTTGGTTAACAGCCAAGATGGCAGAAGCAAAAAATAAGACGACATGTCAGAAGTCGAACAGCCAAGTTTGCAGTGTCTAGGCCTCGAGATTCGTCCGTGGTGGGTGCCATGTCTCTGATATCCCGCCGATCTGGGTTCTTCGGACCGGTCACATTACCCGTTTACATTACTTGGCTGAAGCATAGTATGACGCATCGCAAGCTGGTGCGGGGAGAATTTGATATCGATGTTAAAAATTTGATGACGCGAGCTGTGTAGCTGGCATGCCTCTTATGTACTGATACAGTCTAAACGGGGTATCATCAACTGAGGGTTCAACTGGGTCCAGCCAGCAAATCCACTGTGACGCTGCTGAACCCTCCAAATGTCCATGGCAAATGAAAAGAGTAAGCCAAAAAGCAAAGAGTCCGAACGAGCCTTGAGTCAATCCAACGAGTACACCGTTTACCTCAGTCTCGTAGGAGTCCCCGCGAGGGGCTATCGAGCTGGAAAGACATAGGACATAAGAAATAGTCGAAAATCCCCAAAAGTCTATATGCGATTTGCCCTTTTCCAAACCATCCCAGATTTTTAGTAGCCATTCCCAATATCCGAATCACATGTGCTTGGGCCTCTTACGCCGAGCCGTGATTAAAAGTTGTAAAGTGAAATTCGGGCGTCGATTGCGTGTGTTGGGGTGGCTCCCGACCGTTGGCTCCGTTACGCGCGAAGCGACACAGAAAATCGCCCCGTTCCCAAGCACAGTCATGACGCGACAGTCGCTCGTCGCCGATGGCGCCTTTTGCGATGTATACAGCGTGAGCCGCACCATCTGAAAATGAATTTCCATTCTTTCCCAACCTGTAAATCAAAATCCATCTAAAATAACGCCCATTGGAATCGGATATCCCGAGAATGATACAACATGGTGTACTCGAAAGCGCAAATTCCTGACCGCAAAACAAAGCGTGCTGGCTGGGTCGTGTGGCCGGAGCCCAGTAAACGGGTAATTAAATAGTGTAGAGCGTCGAGAGCTGAAATGCAGGGCTTGGAGTGTTGTACAACTGAAAGTAAAGACAGCGAAGCGATAGGGTCGCCGGGATGTAAGTCGACTCGGCCTGAAATTGCAGCATATCCTAGTACGGACAGCGGAAATCTCCCGACATTGGCCATGAGTCGCCATTTCGAAAACTGCTCGACATTACGGATAGGAGTTTGGTAGCACTATCGAATAGCATTGCAATCCGACTACTATCATGCTTATTTGGTCGGTTTCGATGTCGTTGGCTTTGGCACACCGGTTGTATCATAGGCACCGCGACCCATGTTGAGCAACTGAGACTCTCTGTCAACCATTGTGAGAAGTTGTTCGTTTAAGGGAAATGATGTGGCTGAGAGAAAGCAAAACATTAGCAACCATCCCAAAGTCGTGATCAAATTCATATATAGAGAATACGGCGCAATCAGCTAAGCCGTCCCATTGCTACCATTTCCGTCCCGGGTGACTAAGTCATAGTCTATCAAGCGAAGGCAACCAAGAGATAAAATAGAAGCTCACGGAACACAAAGCTACGAGAGGACAGCATGATGTGTGACTCACCTTTTTTCTGCAGGCCGGATCCAGCGGCGATGTAGTATTGACGAAAAAAGAATCGCTTGGAAAAGATGTGTGATGCGGATTGGATAAAATGACGTGGCAATGAGGCCGCAGATGCTGGGATTATGGTCGAATGAGACGCGAGAGTTGTCAATCCAGCAGCCAGAGTCGTGGTCAGCACAGATGCTTTCGGAGCAGGTGAATTGCGATTTATGTTCAGATGTCAGCACCAAAGCGTCAAAAGACGGCGGCAAGAGATATAGTATATATATATATCAATAAATGCCAATATTGCAGCCGTAGGCGAAACTTTGGACGGTGGTAGCTGAAGCGAAGGCTGACGGCAAATGAAGCCCTGAAACACCAAGATGGATGGATAATCGAGACAAGCAGAGAATATTCTCTACTCTTTGACCAGGTGCCGGCGTGTCTGGAGCAGTCGAAGAACTATCGTCGCGCAAGTCTCGGATAGGTGAGATATTATGGGTTTAGAATATCGTCGTATTGTCGGACTACAGGTCTCGATATTCGAATTGTTGGCGGTAAAAGTCAATACTGAAGCTGACAGAGGCAGGCTGGCGAGTCGCTAAAGCAGGAACAGTACTGGAACACGTAGCACAAAGAGTCGATGGTGACGGCGATGTTGCAGCAGGGGATATGATCTCTTCTTCTTCTCTTGTTGTCCAGAGTCTCAAGAAAGACAAGGAGTGGTAGCAGGAATGCAGGCAGGCAATGAAGCAAGACAGACAGTAGCGTCAATCAACTAATAAGGGAGTGAATGAAGAGCGTGAGTAGCCCTTTTAAAGATGGTAGCGGTGGACGAGAGAGGGTCTGAGGGAGGAAGAGTCTATTATTACACACGTAAGGAAGATGGGTAGGAGAATTCCAGAACGTTTAGAAACTTGGAAGGGCAGCGACTTCAACTTATACGGGGTTTCATTTCCAGAGAGCAACGAAGAATACCTTGTTCGTTGGTAGCGCAGCCTGTCATCCCGGAAACACTTCCTAGCAAGCCTGGGGCGCTGCGTTGGGACTGGGAATTAGGACGGGACCAGGGGAGAGAGGAAAAAATGATACAGGTCGACGAGGACGACAGGACCCCAGGTTCCGACAGTACCTAGGTACTGTACAAGGGCGCAACTCTGTAACGTCAGTCGCCGTTGCGTCTGTGACCAGGTAATAAAATGATGGAATATGGACCAAATGGCCCCAAATTGCACCATTTCGAGTGGCATCGACAGGCCCCCGTCGCGGCCTCAGACGCCCAGCTGGTGCACGCCATGTCGCCGTCTTGCAATGTCGCCGCCAAATGAGCAGGCACCCGGCCTGGCGAGCCTGGAAAGTGGCACACACGCCGCTCGGAGTAGGGGAACAGGGGGGTAGGGGAGCAGGGGCGCGCTGTACCTGCCTGGCATCTGCAGGTACGGGCTGACGGTGGGCGTGCACAAGCGCAGTGGTGCTGCTGCTACTGCAGGCGTGTATCTGACACGCCTGGGCCGGTACCCGCTGCTCTGCCCGCTGCGACGCTTGTCAATAGAACTGGAAGGATCCAAGCAGCCCAAGGAAAGGGGACCGGCGGAGAGTGGACGCTTCATAAGGTACCAGCCCTCGCACCTCTGTCAGAGCTCTGTCCCTTTCTCAAGCTCGCTGGATTTTAATCACTGATGCCCCGAAGCGGCTAGCGGCCCCTGTTCGGTCAGGTCCGCCCATGCTCGCTGGCCCCCTTCTTTTTCTTCCATCGAGCATTCCATCCCTTCTCTGCGTGTGCAGGCGACTATGCCCATCGGGGACAGGGACCGGGCGCCAGGATCTGCACGGATTGACGGTCTAGCAAAGCCGCGTGCGTCGTGCAGGAAACACGTTCGGTACCTGTGTACTTGCCCGGGATCCTCTCTCGTCCATCCATGTCTGCCCATCCTCCTCAAGACTAGATGAAGGCCTGCCGACACAGACGTCGATTGGTACTTGTACCCTGCGTGCTGTACACGCGAATGGGTCCTTTGGGAATGTACAGCTTGGTCCTTGGCTGGTTTCCCGCCGCCTGCTTGCCGCGACCCAGCAGCTACTCTCTGCGGCCAGTTTCTCTGAGCACTACAGGTATCTAGGCCATGTGCCGGGATGGTGTACCAGGAGCTCGGACGCTGTAAGATGTTCCATGAGATGAGGACATCTTACCATCATCTGTCGACTCTGGTCGTCTGGTCAATACAGAGAGAAAATTTTTCGACACCACTTCGCCGTGGGTTTCGCAGTGTCCTTTGCTTCTTTGTTATGAATGTAACCACTTGTTCGCTTGGAACATACATCAAGGATACGTGTTGGCAACAGGTTATGATTAGCGGTCGGCTAACAGACGTTGACAGGCAACGCAAACAGACGTGGCACAAACGTTGTTGTCCCAGAACGTTGCAGCTTACTGCAGCTAAAGCTGGTTCATGTCATCATCATCGCCTAATACTAAACCAAAAATATTCGTTATCGATTTGTTTGATGCTGTGCTGAAAGTGTAAATTTAGATATGAGGTGCGGTAGGTCGCATCAAGCAAGCTCTGCCGCATCTTACGCACAAACTCGTGCAATGCAGTATTGCTCGTCCATGGGTGAATATCATACAGCCTTTTTCGGATTGTTGTCCCCAACTTAAGCATGCATTCGTGCGAGGAGAAATGTGCGTTCGTCTGATGCAGGTCGTACGGCTTCCTTTTTGCCTTGCCCTGGTCTTCCCACTCAACCCCTTGAGCTTCCCTCCCTGCAACCTAAAGTATTTCCAAAGTGGGCGTAGTCACACGCAATTGGAGTTTATGCTACCATACGCAGGATCCTTTGGCTTGTCTGCTAATGTGTGCGCTGGTGGCAGCAGGTTCCAAGAGAGTCCAAGATGCAAGTACGTGGAGGTGGAATACCCCAAGGAAAGCTTCCAATGTGCAATGAAAAACAGGTCAGTCAAGTTATCGCGAAGTGATTGAACCTGAAGGGAATGGGCAGAGAATTATGTCCATCACTGCCGGTGCCGTTGGGACACTCTGGGTCCACATGCTTGATGTTTTGGATTTTTCCTTCCCTTCTGGAATCGCTTTCTTTTCACGTTCTAGCTTTCTAGTCCAAGCATGGAATGGTTTGGTGGCTATCTAGACTGACTATCCGGTGCCGCGATAACTAGACTGATGCCGTAGGGAATCAATTGGGTCAGGCTAGTAAAGCGACCATTCTCCCTCTCCGCCGCTCAGTACGAGTACGCTGGTGGCTAATCTTCTTTTAGAAGCCGACGCTTCATCTGGTACTTTGTCGCCATTCATGTTCGTGCCTGAATGATTAGATTATCCAATACCTACTGAAGACATGATATACACGCAATGGGACACAGATCAAGAGCCGAGCAAGGGCAATCCGCAGTTACCTGTTGCTGTTGCAAGGTAGCCATGGCCTGGCGAACTAGAAGCTCAAGAGGCAGACGATATCGAACGTTGTTTTAATTGTGAGAACTGCAAGGCATCTATCTCACTTATTCCCATAACAGTACTAGCCCCAAACTTAACTGGACATGGGACAGACGCCAAACCGAGAGATGACGGGCCGGGCTTTGGCCGGGAAGGTCGCTGTCTCATCATCTCATGTTACTCCATAGCACTAAGCTTTGTTTGTCCCGTTTACGTGGGCCGAGATGATGTTCGTAGATCTCAAGAGCCAAGCTTGGCCCAGCTCGCCAGGTGTATCTACGACATGTGCTTCTTCGTGTCGACTAGGTCCCTACCTACGTCAATCTATTTCTGGGGTTAGAATTCGTGCAATAAACTTCAACCCGTACTTTCGCATTGCTCGTCGGTCAGAGACTGAGCTGAAGAAATATTCCGACGTTGGACCCGATGGTGGCGGCAATGACAATAACCCGAAGTCATAATTCCGTCATTCAAGGTACCTTTCACGTTGTCAGATACTTCCAAGTGTTGCTTGGCGCCACAACCTGGTTGAGGGTAAGGGGTTTCAAGCAATATCCACAAGCCCTGCGAGCACATTTCACAAGAACGTTGTCTTACAAGAACGACGTCAAACACCACATCTAGACTGCATGTTATATTCCCACCATGGATGGAGAGTCACGCATCTGCACATTTGTTCATTTAGCCTTTGAGCAAGACTTCAATCCGCTCGACTTCGGGATTTGTCACTCCATGAGTTGGCATACCGTGGCCGTCATCTCGTACCCCTCGGCCACTTGTCGTTTTCTGTCGTGTCCGCGTGTACTACGCCATCGCATAGTTGTCACTTCGTTGTACAGCACTCCAACTTTGCATTGTTGAAGATGATGTAACAAGCAGTGGACTACTACGGACGTACTTGAAACATTTCCCCAGAAAGAACCCCCGAATCAGATGCCTAGCCTGGAAGAATGGTTTGTTTGCTTGCACATCATCAGATCATCATTTCCATTCTCAGGTTGATGGGAGGGGCTCGGCTTTGAGGTTTCCAATTAGCAGACCCAAAAAGAGCAACAGCCGAGCCAAAGCCGCCGATTAGTTTCTGTTGCCGGTTCTTTTCTCGTTTTTGATAGAGCCTTTTGATGTGTCTGGTACGGGTACAGTACGAGGTTCGGAAAGGCGTCCGTTCGCTTCTCATACAGTCATGCATGACGGCTGGGACGGTACTTGATCTCTGTTAAACACATGCGATATGATGATATTGAATTACAAAGCACACACGGCAAGCAAATTGAATGGTAGCCCGCCGGGTCGGGACATTTCCCCGCGGCGCAAACGCCCATGTTACGATGTGTCATTTGTTCCCAAGCTTGGGCAAGAAGAAGTAGGCCCAAGTATCACATAGAGCCCAAAAGGACACGAACATGACGAGGATCACGGATTCGAACGACAATACATAGACAATGGATTTTACTACTACTTCAGGCAAGACATGGCTGACTGAGTACATGTCGGCACATTAGTCGATAGTCGCGTTCCAGTCAGTCGGAACCAGATCTCGCCTGTCATCAGGTGAGCTGATAATAAACCTTGCTCAACTTCCGATCTCGAGCAACGTGTCCATAGAGGTACTGAAATATCAATCGGGTTGCACCGTCACCTCAACTTCGATATATATGGATTCCCTAGTGAGCACCTATTCGCTGCTGGAAAGGAAGGCCAGTGCCAGAGTAGTCGGACTGCCATACGCTGACTTGTGCTGCAAGTCTGATCTTTCCTGCTGCCGTTCGAATCATTGACCTCAGCCTATAGATTATTGGCGAATACATCTGTTGCGATGGAGATATGGGTTTTGAACTTGACGTAATGTTCGCAGACTGTACCCAATGCTGAAGCCAGACATCACCTCGCTCGTCAGCAATGACATGGTTCAATAGTGTGGCCGCACGTCCGTTGCACTGCCAAGATGTGTTTCAGTTCTTTAGGCGAATCGTACGAACAGATAGGTTTCATGCACTGCCCTCGGGCTTCACATAGCCTTGTATGTAACCCGTGTTTCGCCCGATATTTCCGTTAAAGGGTTCATGAATCTTATCAGTCGCATTCAGGCTCTCAGCAAGCCCACATGCAGCCAATCCATCATCAACTTTATATGGTGTACAGACTCCGAATGACAACGCCAAGTCAGCAACATCAATCATTCCGTGCCTTGAGACGGCAGAGAATGCTCGAGACAGCCCGACAGAATTGCCATTGGAGGCAGATGCCCAGCACAGAAAGAATCTACATATGCACATTTCGGGAGAATCTGCCTGCACTAGAGCATCGCGAGACTTGAAAAGGTGATCGTTGAACCGTAACCCAATAGACAAGGAGTTTACCACCATGACAGCTACCTTTAGGCCCTGGACGCTAGCTCGCCGGTCGAGCCAGGGCACTGGGCAATGTTGGCAATGACATAGATGATCTTTCAACCCCCGAGCTACCCTGTTGGCAAGTTTCTGCAATGCATACCTCCTAAACGCATAGATGTTCCCATAAGCAAGCAATGGACAAGGGTACTCCAAGCGCGTTTTCTAGAAACCTACTAAAAGCAGAAATAAGTGGAGGAAAACTGATATCATCCATCCAGGCCTTACCAATAACAGACGATACAGGGAATATCGCAGGTTGCACAATTATGCAGGAACATCCTCTAATTTACCGATGAGAGTATCGACATTCGATTGACCGCAAAGTACTCGGAAGATAGAGTCAAGAGGCACTCGGACAAGTCACATTCGGCTGCCTTTTTCGGCATCATAGCTGTTGATAACGATACCTAGTTCAGAAGATAGCATTGTATCTGAATAGTTCTCATGTCTATGCTAGTTGAACAACTAAATTATGACTCTCTCTCGGCCAAGGCGATGGAAGTGGTTTGATACGTACACGTTGCTTCCCTTATTCTACATACAAACTACAACGGACGAAAGGGTCAGAAAAAAAACTTCATCCCAGTTGCGCATGTCTGGCATTATCGTTGTTCGTCAATCCGAGCACACGCGGGCAGAAGACGGCAATAGCGAGTATAATACAGTATTCCGATAGGTCCAGTAGGCGTGACCGACAATTTTAGGGTTTCGCTCGAATAAGTGCACTTTTATCATGCAGCGAGTGCAGGCCAAGGAATATGCTATCTGATCCAAGCTGGCATGTCGGACTCGGGACAAGATCCGGAGGCAAGCTAGAGTATGTTGGGCAGGCCTTTCGAGTACGGGTAGGTACCATATCCAGTAGCTGGACTCTTGGGAGTTGTCCAACGCACGTGGGAATGTAGATACTTCAATCCCGCGTTAAAATAGCCAATATATTTTCCAAGCACCGAATTGTAGATGTCATCTTGCTGAGATCATTGTACCGTACAGTCTAAAGTTCAGACGCATTAATGCTCGGACGCACATACTGTAACTTAGGCAGGTACAAGCTGGGACACCCGTTACCGATGGCCACGACCCTTGCGATAGACGATGATGGGCCGAGAAATTTTTACGGCACCACCACGTCGAACCCTGAATTGTGATGCTTTCCTAGTCTTTTCTTGCCTTGCTCTTCTCACCGCTTGCCGGCATCTGAATGGATGCAGGTTCCAAGACCAACCTTTCAAAACCCAGCCCGGAACCAGAGGGCTGGTACCCGGCACCATTACGCTGGAAACGGGTGGAGGAGGTCTCCATGACCACGAGGGAAATGGGTTTCTTCTACGTATGCTGGCTCGGCAGGTCCAACCAATCTTCTGGAAACACTTCTTCGGGCTCCATCAAAGGGCTCCAATCCATCGAACAAGGTTGGGAATGGGAGTGACACTGGCAAATGACAGGGCGGGCGAAGAAAATTTTTGGACAAAAGAGCCAGGATGGTCGACAGGCGAGGGAACAGGGCCGGTTAAGGGTACAGGTAGTGGGGACGGTGGACTTGGTGCGTTGAGGAGACCCATTCCCAATCTGGCGGGCCCGGCTGTCAGAGCCTCAACGGGGATCTTCAGGGGGCGCGTTGGCGAGGCCCACCTGTCTGCTGCTCGACACCGGTGGCTGGCGATAATAGAAATCTGACGGCAGCACTGAATCATGACATCCAACTTGCACCGCTGAGGCCAGGAGAGGTTGCTAGTACATGACGGGGCTCCGGCCGGTTTAGCCGAGGCTGTAGGTACCTAACCAATTTCTCCGTAGTCTCATCCGCCAGGCTTTGCAAGTTGCCTGCCAGACACGTTGCTGCATCTAGCGGTCTCAACGGCGGTCCAGCAGATGTAAAAATATCTTTTTGTAGGTTGCTGGAATCCTGTGGTACCTACAAACAGGTATATGAGCCAGTTCCGGCTGAAGCTCCGGACTTTTGAGAAGGAGCAGACAACGAAGTGTCGACAGGAGGGTCGGCGTTAATGACCTTGGAACCGATGGTGTGCAGATAATTCAAATTTCCTATCATCGTCTTAAAAAACATCATCGGCTGACGGAGTCCAACCCCGTGGCAAGTGTCACTCGATGGTGGTGTTGTCCAAACAGACCACAATCACATGTTACGCGTTACCCATGCAATAGACTACCTTAGACACAAGTCAGATACTGATAATGTCCGGAAATTCTGATCTAACAGCACTCTGAAGACGAAGATCTAACGATTCATGCGGGCCAGCAACAACACATGTTTCACTGCCGACAGCCTTGTGCGTGTCAAATTTACTGTGCCGAATCTGAGCCCTTTCGCTCTGCTTACCATGTTTGTATATTAGCTATTCAATGTTCTATGCTCTTTGCGGGTTTCGTCTGCATTGGCACCTCCAATTTATATATATGTACGTCACGTAGTGATGTGTGAAACAGTGGATTGTAAGAAATCTTAATCATCTTTTATTAAACTCGAAAGAACGAGAGAAAAACTCCAGCGAGCCCATAGCTACCTTATCCTCTTGTTTCAGAAATATCTACCACGTCGATGGCTCCTCCGTTTGTTATTTCGTGCATCTGGGACTCGGGAAGGCCATCCCCTATTGCAACCCGTTACCTTCACCTTGCCATATGACCCATTCTCACTATCTACTTCGCCGCCTCCCTAGGTACCGGCTATTCAGGACGCTACGTCGATTGCAGCCGAATCAAGTAGGTGTACAGTGGAGCATCGACGACGTCTCAAAGTAGTTGTGCTTCTCGCCGCTGGTGCAGTTGAGTTTGGTCCAGAACGAACGATCGACTATCACGAGGTCAGCTCGCGCTTTGCGGTGGGAGGGCAATTGAGCAGAGATGATATGATCGGGAGACTCACCTGCGCAGTGGGCATCGACTCGGCCATCGAGGGTATAAAGATCGTAGTTGCGGTCAGCGTACACGGCTATTACTCACAGCGTAATCAGTACACATGTCTAGAGGCGAGGGACAGGGAACGTAGACAAGAAAAGGAAGCACTGCTTACTCTGGTGTCCGACGAAGGTGTCCGTGTTTAGCTCGACAACATCGATCGGACCTTCGCCAAAGGGGTCGTCATTGGGCTTAAAGCGCATGCCGTACTTCTTGCCGCTGACGTCGTCCTTCTGGGGCCAGATTGCCGTCGTCCAGACCGCTTCATTGTTGCAGTTGAAGAGGACGGTCGGATCCGTCGTCGTGATGGCGCCGCCCCATTCGGCAGAGTAGGCCTCGTTGTGTGTGTGGTTTTGAAACTCGAACGATCGAAAGTCGTATATGACACGGTGGACGAAGGACAGCCAGAACTCCTGCAGCGCGGTGACGCCTACGGCGTTCATGGCGAGCAGGAGCAAGGCAAATGAGATTGGAAACTGCATTCCGCTGCGTCGTTGCCTTGTTCCGATCTGAGGAGTCGGGGTAGGATGCGATTGATCAGGGTTGAGAAAGATCGCGAGGGAGAAATGTGAAGCGATGAAGATAAGAGGTCAAAAAGTTGAAGACCTTGAAGAATCTCAGATGTTTGTTTGGATGGCCCTGTATCTGCGTAGCAGATGCACACCGTCGGCAATAAGGGTTTTTTTCAACAATAAGATTTCAACAATAATGGCTTCGTCGATATATCTAAATCCTGTCCGCGAACAAAGAGAATCTCAGATGTTTAAGTGTTGAACGAGTGAGCAGTGGAGTTTAGGTCAATGCCAACATTCAAGAATCGTCCGATGTTGGGCTGGTGAATTTCAGAGGTCACATTCAATGACCGTTGGCTATAATAAGATGAAGCGCAGAGATTGAATAATCAGCCGAGCACTTATAGCTATGGCAAAGGGGAAACCACGCCAGATGCTCAAAAGTGTATAAGTAATATCAAGGAGATTTGGGTATGAAATGGAAGACCAGAAAACAATGTTGGTCAAGGTCTGGTACAAGTGCTGGGGCGTTCGTCTAATATGGTCTGACTTATATCTCAGAGCCTCCCTCTTCTTTAAAATCCATTTATACGTCTACTCAGGCTTGACCTGAAAGACGCAAGCATAGTACGTCGCCTAAGACCACGAATGATCACGCACACTTGGGTAGTATGCTATCCTTGCCTGTATGATCCTCTTGAGTTGTCTCAGAAGCTGTACCAGGGCTCTTCACCACTAAACCTCGATACTTGTGTCTCACTCGGATTAAAGTTAGTTGACGTTACCAATAAGGTCGTGCGATATCACAGCAAAACTGCGTCCCCTAAGACTATGTTAGCTCCACTCGACATTCACGACTCTATATCTATTGATTATACTTTGGCTGTGTGGAATAAATCGTTCTACAGGAGGCAGATGGTGCTCCTCGACCTGTTTTTTTGGTGAGGTCGTTTTAACAACGATACAAATTGTGCGGTTACGAACGGAAAACGCTGCGGATAATATTGGATTAGCTTATAGCTTGACTTAAAGTTTATACTATAGAACCTGTTCCTCCTCTTTGGCTTCCGCCCGCTTCTGTTGATCTCATTTCTAGTTGTGGGATGTGAAGCTGCGTATCTAGTTACTAAGGTAGCTTTCTGTCTTCTATGTGTAAACAGCTTTGTGTCACTCACTCGCGAGGCATTTCCGGATTCTGCTGCTGGTTAGTAATCTAATTGGTCGCTTAATGAGGGATGATTTAATTTATCTTACACCTTGTCTCATGTGTTGCTATATACCATCAGCTGCAGGATTTTAAGCTTGCTTGTCCTTGATGTGAATAATCTCATGTTCGCTGTCCGGATAAAGCTGTGTTCGACCATTGGCGGTACATCTCGTCTCCTCGCCGAGAATGGTTTATTGTCAAGGTTACTACATACCTAGTTGCTACGATGCAGAGCGTGCTGTACTTAAGCGACCTGACCTATAGCGGTCGTATCAACCGAAAGACTCGTCCAAGTTCACAGTTCTAGCACTAGGGCACCAGGGCACTAGGGCACTAGGGCATTGCTCAATAGCCTAGCTACACAATCGAATAAATGCAAATGTTTTGGAAGAAACAGAATGATGAATGGCCAATGTAATACTAAATTGCAACTCTGTGGTGTCAGATCGCATTGTGAAGTATCCATTTTAGGATGTGGTTGAATGACGCAACCAGTATAAGCGCAACTCATGCATTCACTCCGAATGAAATAATGTGATCTGTGCTGGCTCATCGAGAGATATGACCTAGTAGGCACCTGTGGCCGGTCTCTGGAGAATATCAATAGGGTTTCGCTTCGCACTTAACCAGCAGTAAGGAAGTGCGAGTGAAGTGTTAATGGATGCTTGCCGTATGACTCGATTTCGGAAAGGTTGGAGGGGTTACATACATCATCACCCTGCATTTGCCCCACCAACCTTTTTGACAATATCACTGCTTCGGTGTCCATTACCTAACGTCGCACTTCCTACGCCTTTGTCGCCTGAAAAACGTTCGCGGTTGCGCAAGGTCAAGGCTTTCTGTTGCCTCAATATTTCCTGGACGGCAGCAACCATGTCTAGCCGGCAACTCCGCAAGCTGCAGAAGCAGAGAGAGCTGGAGCAGCTCCAAAGTTCTAGTCCCGCCCTCGAGTCGGACGAAAGCGAAGAAGCGGCGCCCATCCAGAGGCCAAAGGCGAAGGCGAATCTTTTTTCAGGATTTGCTGCCCTCGGCGACCCGGATGACGATAGCGCCCCCGAGAATAACGACAACGACAACTGCCAAGATGAAGACGATGATCGCGACGAGGCAAATCCTGCTGCTGCTACTACTGAGACATCGTCCCCACCTCTAGCAGGCCCGACAAGCTCCTCCAAGAAGGGCAAGAAGAAAAAGAAGAAGGCAAAGAAACCGGATGCACCTCCTACTGCAGTCAAACAAGATACATCTCGGGCGCAGGACGTCGATGAGATAGACAAAGCACTCGCAGAACTCAACTTAGCCAAGGCGTCTGCTACGGGTGCTACAACAGCATCCACCGCCCCCAACGATGCCCGCTCAGTCGCATACGAGCGCATTTGTGACCTCCTCCGCATCAACGCTCACCACCTGCGTGTCATCAACGAAATGCGCAACCTGTTCGGTCGAGAGGCGATCGCAGCTGCTGAAAACGAGGAAAACGAAGAGCGCGCCCGCACCACCGCACAACGCCCACGCAACATCCCCCAGCAGGTCGACCTGGAAACGTTTTTGAAAGGGCAGTCGGGTAAGACCCTGCCCGAAGTTACGCTTCGTAGAAATATCTTCCTCCCTGGCAAAGAAACTTGGCCACGTGCTTCGCCTGGCGGTCTCTCGATGAAGGCATTAGACACCGGAAACAACAAATGGGGTACCGTCGAGTTTGTGTTTACCCATGACACGACCTACCAAGCACTCGAAGCATCTTTCTTCAGAGTTATTCAGCAGTTTGAACCTATGGCACTCGTACACTTTCTACATCGGAGCCCTTATCACGTGTCGAGCCTCATCCAAGTCAGCAAAATTGCCAAACAAGACCAAAATTCGGCGCTGGCCGCTGACTTGTGTGAGCGAGCCCTCTTCACTCTTGGCCGCGTCTCCGTTTCTTCGTTTCGCCAGAAAATGGCCGAGGGCAAAGCCAGACTTGACTTTCGAAGACCGGAAAACCGGCAATTCTGGCTTGCGGGTTATCATTACCTCAAGAGCCTAGTCATGAAGGGCACCTATAGAACTGCTTTGGAGTGGTCCAAACTGCTATTCAGCATGGACCTCGAAGACCCTTACGGTATCATTCATTTCATCCACCCGATGGCCATCCGGGCCCACGAGTCTAAGTGGTTCATCGATTTCTGCGACTCTGAGGTACTGGATAAGCTTGATATACAAGACTATATCAGACAGACTCTAGTTCTTGCAAGATTGCAGCAGAATGACCCTGCAGGTGCGAAGACGCTGCTACTCGACGGTATCGCACAACTCCCGTGGCTCTACAGTAGTCTATACAAGGCACTGGATCTCGATGTTCCCAAGATCGTGTGGGGCGTACAGCCGCGAAACCAGCACGAAGAACTCTTTACGGAACTATACATTCATCAAACCAAGAGCCTCTGGGATAATGCGCAAGCCATGAACTTATTGAAAGAGGTTGCTCGCGATGGAAAAAAACCGGCTAAACAGCCATATGCATTTCCACCTGTCGCCCAACGCAACGTGGCAAGGTTCGTTTACTTAGATAACACACCTTCTCTAATGAGCGTTGTTCCAGATGGACTGCTCAACCAGCAACCAAATTGGGAGTTTGATCCTCTGCCGCCCCCGATGGACGAGAATATCTTTTCATACGACTCACAAAAACAGCCATGGAATCCCGATCCGCTAAATGTGAGAGGACCTGGCCATGGTTTTCCTATCGGCGCACAAGCTGCCGACATCGACGCATTGCGTAGACTTTTCCGGCGATTTCAGGAGGGAGGCGCAGAGCCAAATCCCGAGCAACTTCGGCACATGGAGGAAGCTTTTGCTGAGGCCAATATCGCTCTGGGGTTACCGCGAGCAGGGGAGGCTCATGAAGATGAGCAAGATGAACCCGCTCGGGGTCCACCGCCGGGTGTGTTCCAGATGCTGATGGATCTGTTCGGTCATGACACATCCCAGAGTGATGCTGGGGAAGAGTTGCACTACGACTCGGATTCGGGCATGAGAATGCCAGGAGCATGGGCAGACTCGGATGATGACGAGGACGATGAGGACGATGTGATTAGATTTGGAGGTACTTACTTACATCCAGAGGAGGAAGAATCCGATGACGATGACGAACTGCCACCTCTCATATAGACTGGGTTTGTTTTGTCGAGGTTCATAGGGAGAGTACAATGAATCACGTGATTATTTACGACTTCGCGGCAGAACCGTTGCACTCACGAGCTGCTTAGGTTATTATCTTGTCCTTATACCAACCTTCGCCTTCTCTACTCATCTAGCTCGTCTTGTAGCGATGTGGCCTAGTTTCGACTTATCTTTTAGTTAGTGGGCCAGACCTTTATAGTTGATGCATACTTGACCCTTGAGCTCAGGGGAGAATTGTCTTCATGTAAAGTTTCGTGTGGTCTAGTGTCGTGTGAATAAGTATTACCCTTGCCAGCCCTTGCCATCGAGTCTCTCCTCCGAGGTAAGCCTCTGAGTACAATATGGAGTAGGTACTCTCTCGGCTTAAGCACCTTGTCGAATTTGTAGCTGTCTTGCCAACCTGGTTAAGCAAACTTGGTCCATATCTGTAAATATGAAGCCTACCTAGTTAGACAAGATACGTATTGCAACAGCAGCATACGATGATCGATCACGCTTTTGATAGGGTTTGACCGTAGCCTACACTATTAATTCTACTTATAGGGCTGTAGTTCTGGTCTATTGTTACGAAATGACTGAATACAAAACTGCAAGCTCAACTATGACAAGGACCGTGCTAGATAATACCACCAGCGCCCATCTACTGCAACGCCTTCTACACATCTATCTACCCAGGACTATACAGAAAAGGTAACGGGAAAGGGTTTAGTAAGGCTTCTGCCCGATGAAGTTGCCAGGAGGAGAGTATCGTCCCACAATGTAGACACCACCTTTGGCGTCCTTGGCCCAGCCCATGCCGAGCTTGGTGGTGGATTTCCACATGCATTGAGCTGACATCGACTAGTTAACATCTGTCAAGTTGGGTATGAAGAGTGATGAAGAACAAAAATAAAGGAATGTCACTTACTGTAGTGGCCATAAGACCCAAAGTCTCCCTGGCCAATGGGCTCGCCATGGTAATTCTTAGCTTCGCCCATCCACATATTTGCCGCCATCTGCAATGGCGTGCCGTTGGAGGCAGAAGCCCTGATAGAAGATCAGCTTTGTATCTCCCATGAGATGGACTTGTACACGTTATTGAACTTACCAAGCAAGATTCTCGCCTTGATTGGGTCGCTGGTCACCAGATGAGTGCTCCAGCTTGCCGATTTGGGCGAGGTGCTTCGCGTATACCTCAGCATTATTGGCAAGATTGCTGTCCCAGACAAGAGGCTTGAGATTCTTGCCCTTGCGTCCGTTATTGTGCACATCTAGTGCCTTCTGCTGGTCTGGAGCGAGGGCTGCGGCAGCCATGAGGGACATGACTTCCGGTGCTTTGGTATTATCTTCTTTTGTAGCATCGATAGTGACGTCGTGGGCATCATGAGACAGAGGCTCGCAAATCATCGATTCGATATCTGGCTGGGAATCTTCATCCACGCTGCTCGTTACGAGCGCATTTGCGACAAGACCTTGGCCTGGAAGCTGCATGGGCTGTTGGTTGACATACATCTTTCCAAGATCGGTGAAGTTACCATTGGCGTCCATGAGCTGGGCGGCGGGACTGACGAAGTCGTCGGCAAGTTTGCGCTGGAAGTCGAAGAGGCCGTATTCGGCGATATAATCTTGCTTATCCATCCAATTGCATATTGTGACTGTGAAGTTTAGAACAGCCTGTTGGTTGCGGTCGATACAGGCAATTTCGGTGACCATCTATATTTTCGATGGAGTCAGCCATCGTTTCCATGTTGAAGGTCCGGACATGGAGCAGTGAGTCACTTACAATCTTTCGCTTGGGCCACTTATTGTGCATACTCTCAATGTACTTGATTGCCTCATCGGCATCCTTGGAGTAGTAGTGTAGGCAGAGGAAGTCCGGGGGGTCGCTGGCTACGAGATTCATGAATTTCTCGATCCATTGACGGCCTTTATCATCCTGAAAATCGCTCATAGTTAGTCTAAACTCATGAGGGATGACAGTATACGGCTGGCACAAACCGAAGCAACAGCGGGAGAACCAAGTTTCTTTCCATTATTCTTCCTCAGGGGTATCATTTGGCCGTACCAGATGTCACGAGCCTGCTCCGGGGAAATACCGGCGCGCTCGGGCTCGTTGAAGAACAGGATGAGGTTGGAAGGGCTGTTCTGAATCATGGCCCAGTCGTTACCCTGACTGCTAGCTAGGACCCGGACCATAGGATGGAAAGGGGCTCGTCCCTTGAGCTCAGGAGGCACCCACGCATTCCAGTTGATGAAGGCAGCGACAGGACTGTTGGGACCAAACGGCACCTGCTCGATCTTGCCAGGAACGCCAGGGTTTCCTGGACCAGCAGAGTTGGTCCAGTCCCACAGAATTTGGCGTTTCTTGATGACCATTTCCGAAAGTAAGAGAGGAGAAAGGTTATTTGTAAGAAAAACAGAAGCTAGTTGAGTAGTAATTGATGCGATAGAGCTTGAGAAAGAGCGGGTTTTAAATATTGCACCTATTGGAGCCGTGGCGATACACCCAAATAATACCAACCGACCTGAACAGGACAAAAGCGTGCTTTTATACTTTATCAAAGAGTACTTAGACATGTCAGCCGCTCCGACGAATACGGCCATGAAGCAAACACTTTGTAAGCCAAAGAAGGCAAGTCGATACGACGTATGATAAAAGATTGCCAAGAATCCGTGGCAACCCGCCAGTCCTGACGTCGATGAGCCTTTTGCGCCGCTTTCGCGACTTCTCATGACCACGAAATTCACACGTGTTGGCAGCTTCCTGGGAAATTTTGCTAAAATTGGAGCATATCTACCGAAAGCTAGGGGCCAAATCGCAGCCTGACGCTTTTCCCTCAGCCCTATGGCTTCAGTGTTGGCGGTGGCGGCGGTCTGCAAGCATGCGGCTCAGTGAGCCTCGTGGAACGGCCCAGGAGACTTGTGTCCGATCCGAAGGCGAATTGACTGGTCATCAGAACAACAAACTGCCAACAGGATGACGCGAGATGGTACGGCAGCGGGCAAACATGATAGAAGACTATGGCTGGTATCACCCGTGATCTTTGACGCGGCCGCCGAGCCGCTTTGCTACGGCGTTGACTGATCTCCGTCAGCTTTCACTGGGGCCTAGAGTGTAACAGAACATCAGGTGAGAAAAGTCGAGATGGCTGTGGCCAACGACGAAGAGCTGGGACATTGTGATGCTTATCGGAACGAAAGAAATCCGAAGAGATGGTGTTGAGAGATGTGAAGTTATTTCAAGTATATATTGCTCCCCTCTGCTGCACCATCGAGAACTTCTCAGACACAGAGACAAACCACCCAGCTCACGCTTATCAAGTTGATCCCACCGAAGACCCAAAATGCATTACCTTCGTATTCACAATCGCTCAAACCATGCGCAGACCTTCCAATGCCATGGGTACAACGACAATAAGGATCTGACGATCAAGGCTAACGGGCAAGCCAACATTGAAGCTCCTGATGGGACTTCTGGCGCCATTATTGCCGTCCATGAGGGTATCATCGGAGAGCAGTGCGAGATCACCAAGCACGGCTGGAATGGAAACGACACCATCGACATCAGTAACATTGTTGGCGCCGGCGGCAATTTGACTTGCCAACAAGTTGGCGACCCGGCGGGCCAGTACAAGGGCCACGAGACTTTCATGCAGGCTTGCAATACCGCGGTATGTATCTTGAAGCTGACTTCGTACTTTGATTTCTTGGTCTGGAGAGTCACTGACCTGATGATAGTGGCACAAACTCCCGCAAGCCAAGAAGGACCAGCTTAAGGGCCATGTTTTCCTTGGACCCCAAGGCAACGTCAAGCGCATTGGCCCACCTAAGGAATTTCAACCTCTGGAACAATTTGTTCGAACCTTTGCTAACGGCAGGACTTATATTGGTGTCGGCGCTTGGTACGTCTTTCACCTTGATACAGGGCCATTCAAACAAACGTCTTCACCTTTCTTGCTGTTCAACATGTGTTGAATACGCGACGAATCAAATGAGTACCTGCCTCGTGATTAGTAACTAATAACTTGAGAAGGGGGCCGAGTGCTGGCAATCCCGCCGATAATGCTCAAAGTTCAGCAGGTGTCGGTAGCAAAGACATCTTGATCGTTTACAGCGTACGTCTCTCGCAACCGGCCTACTGATTGCTGTATGCCCGACTACATTCAGATGTCGGTTCTGACATATAAAATGTATAGGATGACAATGCAGCTCCTGACCCGTCCAAACCCTTCACAGGCCAGTCCTTTCAGGGTTTCGCGGCCTTCTCCGCCAAGGCAGAGGTAGAGGCTGAGGCAGTCCCAGAAGAAGCCCCAGCGGAGCAAGGTGAAGTTAGCAATGGCGGGAATGGCGAGAATGGCGAGCAAGTTGTATTTGTGGCGGAATCCATTGCCCCGACCACAGGCGCCAGTGTGATGCTCAAGCCAGGCATCCAACTTACGAACCAGTCGCCGCGCAAGAATACTTACTACTTCTACGACAACTACTGGAACGGTGATGGCACTGGCGGTGCCAATTTTGACCACCCACTGACGCACATCGAGGTAGCACCCAAAGCCACCGTGCACGTCGACCTGCCATTGAGCTTCAAGGGCCGCGTACAGCGTGATACTCAGCTTCCCGCGACTTGGGGCGAGTTCCAAGTGAAAGCCTCCAATGACGGGAAAGCTCACGGTGATATCTCGCTACAGCAGGGTTGTGACGGTGCTGCCACCGTTGCTGCTACTGATGGTACCGGTGTTTCCAATGGATTCGTCAAGGATATCGTCAAGGGTGCTCCCGCAGCTGCTATCGAGAAGAAACCCAGTGGTGAGCGAGGGCTCGCTCACACCGAGCCAAACTGGAATGGACCAGGTAACCAGGCTGCAATTGATTATGAGTTTGCGCAGCTAGGACACACCAAGGCTTATATTAAGGGCGGCACGGGCGTTCCTGATGTTGCGAGCAAGAATAATTGCTTGCACTTCACTTTCTATGTTCCCTAATTGGATATGTCCGGGGCCTCAACTTGCGGGTTAATCCGTGGAGCGACAAGGTAGTGAGAAAATGGTATCGGAGATATAGTGAGGGTATGAGAACATGCAATGGGAGTGGGGGAGTAAGGGTTCGTAGATTGAGTCAGGTGGTATCCCTTTAATTGCGTATTCAACTACAGTACGGCCAAGACTTTAGCCTGGCAAGGGTTCGACCAATCAGACTTTAAGCTTTTTATATGTATTGCTTTACTGCTAAATATCGCCTATATAATACGTTAGTATTAATTACAAAAAATTTGTTTAATATAAAAGCTATCAAGCTATATACTGATTAATTTTTATTTATCATTTATAGATTGTCGTCGAGTTTAATCGTTTTAAACCATCGCTGTATTATTTATTAAATACATTTAAAGGTATGGTCCGGGGGTGGTGGAGACGTCAGGGGTTGAACTTGTACCTGTAGTTGAAATCGCAATTAAAGGGATAGGTTCATATAGTACCTTAGTCGCTCATTTTTGAGTTCAATACACGCAGTTAGATATTTATTCCCTTCGGATGTTTGCATAGCTCTGTGACTCTAGACGCTATCAAATGCCTTCATATGATAGATACCTAAGGCGACTGATTGACATGCGATACGATGTTGTCTCGAGTTGGTGGAGTAGCCGTATATAGACGCAGACTACCAAAAGCCTTATCCGTCACCCTATAAGGCGACATGCATAGTGGATAGAACATTTCTCCTTCGGTGCCTTGGTATGGTGAGATGCAAATTGCATCTAACCGTGGAGAGCGAGTCATTGGTGTGTAACAACGATCTCGGACTCTCGAGCTCATGCCTTCTGCCTGCAGTATCGCACAATGCGGACCCAACAGTCGCAAGACAAGAGACCGCGCGAGGCATGCGAATAAAGGGCGTCGTCATGGATGGCAAAAGGCTTTTGCAAGTCAAGTCGTTGCGTGATTATGACGCTTGTGCTGTCAATACGCTCACATCTTACTGCGTCGGTAGATATCTCGATCAGAAACGTAGAATACCTCCGCTCTATTACCTCCGCTCTATTATTAAGTCTGTTGCCCTGATATTTGACCTCCACTTCGGCACTACGCAACGTCGAATTTCCTCTCGACGCTGTCAGTAGCAAGATGAACGAAGGGGTATGCAGAGCAGGCTTGTGTCACGCTCCTCGAGCTCCATTGACGAGGATGCGTCAGACGGCGGCCATTCCGGATCTGGCCGTCGGTAAATGCAATGATCTGCCATATGGTGCAACCCAATCTGCCAAGTGCTCTTCCGAGCGGTGCGACGCGAGGCTGCGCAAGACAATGTAATGGCGTGTACATCTGGTACCTTGCGGCATATCTGGCCTCTTACGGGCATTGGGATCTGGCGGGATGGCAAACCACCCTGGTTCAGCAATGAGACGAGGGACATTTCAGCATGTTCTGGTCGCATCAGTCCGCAGACAGTATCTGGCTTTGCTGAGACATGGCTGTGGATTCCAGCAAGTTTCAAGTCGGTGGCCAGGAGTTCTTTGTCGCGTTAGAGAAGAGCTCAAGGTCCTGCTTTGGAAACATGTTTGGAAATTGGTGCCGGTGGCCTGGGTGCAATGGTTGATACCGTGGACCTGTATCAAGGAGACGATGTAGAGATACAGTGGCAGGACTGTATGTCGATTACCTAGGTACATACATGTAGGTATTTGTACTGTGAAAACAGCACATACCGCCATCGAGCCGGGAGCATCCATGTGATTGCGTGTCCCGAAAGCACAATGCGCCGCACTGTGGGAGTACTCGCTGTGACTTTAGCCGGCGCCCACCTCTAACTTGAAGTTTGGAGGGGCAGCTGGAAAGGACCCCGACCCCTCCTTGTCCGCTGCCTGCCTGTAGCACGCCTTCTAATTGTCAAAGCAAGCAAGCAAGCAAGCCATTGCCCGTTATTAATACCTCCGAACCTCGACCCGACGGCCTCCTTTGACCATCTGTCACTTTCCCCAGACTGGAATCCTACACCTTACAAATCCCGCCACTGTCCTTGCAAGACCTAGACAACCCTGCTTTATAGATCGATTCTGTCCGCGCACACAACACCTGTCTCTACCTACGTACGCACTCACCACACACATCATCACCATGGCCGATAACCACACCTACAAGTTCAACGTCACCATGAGCTGCGGCGGCTGCTCTGGGGCCATCAACCGCGTGCTTGGCAAGCTCGAGGGTACGTCCTCTCCCTTTCCGCTTCATCCGCGCCCACTCCAGCAATTGGCCATGATTTCTTCGCTGGTATAGCATACTGACAATCTGCAAACAACAGGTGTCGAGAGCTACGACGTTTCCCTCGACAAGCAAGAAGCCGTCGTTGTCGCCTCGCCAAGCCTGTCATACGACACCGTGCTGCGGACCATCAAGAAGACCGGCAAGAAGGTCAACTCGGGAGAGGCCGACGGCGAGAAAAAGAGCATCGAAATTGCTGATGCATAGAGTATGACGATGTCTAGGAGTTATCTGCGCATTGGGAACCGATTCGAGAATGGTCCTCGGGTCCTTGAGAGCAGGCAGTGCATTGCAGAAGATGTCGCCGGGTAGTGCTGTTTTTGATGTCTTGCACAGAGTTTGGAGTTTGGGTCTTTCGACGACTGGGTTTCAATGGATATTCCATCATTACATGCGTTCGGTTTGAATTGAGACTTTGTGTGTCCTGCCTGTTAGTGACGATGTCCTCGAGGCCACCGCACGCCGAATGGATTCTACGGTCTGACTGCCTCTTTGGATTGCTGGATTACATATGCCCAGTGTCTGGGATTTCGAATTTGTCTAATCTCCCTTCCAGGGTATGGCGCCAAGGGATTGGTCAAGCGCGTAATCAAGGCGTTCCTACGAGATATGTTCAAGCCGATACGTGAACGTGACCATTGTGTTATTTGGAAGATAACAGTACTGAAATTGATCCCTGGACGGGACGTAGAACCTTGAAGCATTCCGTCCCGACTCTACCTAGTATGTGAAAACACCGCCGCGCGTTTGATATTATAACGTGCACAATAAACAACAACCAACTCAGCCAACATATACATTACACAAACAGTTTTCTCATTCTCGTCGAGTCTAGATGGACGAACAATTGTACAATCAGAACATGAAAACAAACTGGCTCTCGAACTGAAGTATCACCAGCCAACCATCCTGAAACTAATCAAGTGCCTTAGGTAGGTAGTCGACTTAACAGTCAAGGGCTTCTAGCCCAACCCCACCCCCCAAACTCATCTGATAACAGCACATCATCTACTCTTTCTTGCAAAACGTCTTGTGATAGTTCCAGTTCTTTTTTTGACATGCGCGGGAACAGTATCTGGCCCGTTTGCAGCCTCCGCACAGCATCAGCTCGTCTCCATTCGCCTGGCGCGCCTTTCTGCAAACGAAACAAACGTTCGCAGTCTCGAACGCGTTCGTCGGCATCCAACATCCTTCCTCGATGGGGTCGACGGCGTCCGGCCCGTTCATGTAGGGCGCGAAGAATGGCACTTCAATAACTGCGCGCACGGCGTGCTTCGAGAGACGATTCTCCCATATTGTATCCCCCTCGAAAAAGTTGGGTGGGAAAATTCCGTTTCCGCAGGTGCAGAGGATATTGGCCCAGCCCACTGGAACCATGGGAAACGAATCGGCTGTCTTGTATTCGCACGCCTCTTTGTGATCCCAGCCGCGACAACGCTCTACATACACCGGCAATGCGTATTTCCAGAGGAAGAGATGCGCAGGGTGAAACGGAATACGATCGATAGGGGATTGACTATCCATATCAGCCAGAAGACGAGTCAGGCCGGCGATTTGCCCTGGTTGGTTTGGGACGACAGCGCAGTCGAGCGCAACCGTACGGTTGGCCAAATCCAGGCGCAGCGCGCTCGCTCGAATCAACATGCGGCATCCATTCACGTCACCGTCTACCGGGGGAGAGAAATAGCCAAACTGCTTCGCTTGTGAGATCGACGCCCCCCCGGCGAACTTTATAAGCATACGGATAACGGCTTCTTTGTGTTTAACGGCCAGTTCCTCGCCTAGGGCCCACGCTTCTCTCTCCTTTTTCAACAGAGCTTCCTCACGTCTCGAAATGCCGCGCTGGTAATGCATGTCGAGCCATTGCAGCTTGGCCGGATCTGCAATCTTGGGACATCGGTCCAAGTTGATGTACGGCAGAGTCCAGCTAACCGGTTTCCCGGATTCAAATGACATGGAATATGCACATTCAGCGTATTGCATCCAATGACAAAAACCGGCCACTTTTACGATCAGCTCAATCCACGACGATTTTCGAGCAATACGTAGCTTGCGCTCGGTTGAGTACACAAATGTTGGGAAGAATAGAGACACAGAAGTCTTCTTGCCAATTGCAACAGCAGCTTCGCAAGGCGATACGGCGGTTTCTCTGATCTCGCATCCATTTCGGAGTGCCTGACGTAGGTCGCTTGAGGTGATATTGATCCGACTCGTTAGTGTGATGAGATTTCTTGTGACCACATCTACGCCAGCTACCAAGTGAGCATCCACTCCCTGCGCTGAACAGCTACGGCTAGGTGGTTTCGGGGGTATTCCTATAAGGATTGGCAGTCCCGTCAGGTTCGGACCGAACTTTGTGATATGAACTGCAGGGTTGTTCAGAGAGGTGTTGAAGAAACTCTCAAATGTGCGGAAAGTAGTACCAAGAGACCCCATATTCGTGGGCATTCGGTTGAGCAGACACGATATCGTGGCTTTGTGTGGTTGTTCTGTCAGCAAAGCTGAGGGTGCATAGAAGACCGCAATCATCGAACGGTTTCCCCACCAGCCGGAGTCTTGTTCGCAGAGATGGACTTGGTAGGAATCGCTGGACCGCGATCCGCGCGTTGTGAGATCACCAAAGGCCCACTGGCAAGCTGAAAATGAGTCACGTCTATTCTCGGACGGTATGTGGCTACCAAAGCGGGAAATACGACAACACATTGTTACGTCGTGCGACTGCTGCTGCTCGACCAGGCTTGCAATGGCTCCACGCGGGATTTCCAACACCACACAAACAACTGGCGGGATACTTTTCCATTTGCGTAGCGGACTTTCCTCGCCAGCGGGTGGCAACGTAGAGACTGGTTGGGGCGACGTCGTTGCTCTAGTATTGCTAATCTTGTCGATGATCTCATTCCAGTTTTCCTCGAGATCGGTGGTGAAAACACCAAAAACATGGAGATAACCGTACAGTTCCTGGAGGGATGTCACCGTCATTCCCACCAGCGGGTTTGGGACACTCTTGACGAGGTCAAGAGTGTGTCTCATCATGACATTCCAATCTGTGACGACCCGCGTTTGAACTAGATGGAGGAATGCTGCAAAGCTAGAACGTTGATATCCCACTAGATCGAGTGGGCGCGTAGTCTTATGATCGACATTCGCTGCCGTTCTATTTATATCATCGCCGGGAAACATATAGCAGTAAACCCCGTGAAGCATGTTCGCAAGCTGTTTGGGGTCGAAATGGAGCGGAGTGTGCTGGGTATATGGCTCGGTAACCGACATGGTCGCTGGAGAGCGTTTCCAGGACACTTGGAGGTGTGGCAATCGAGGCAATCTTGTACCGTTTCCTTCGCTGGACTGCGATGCTTCTCTCTGCGGCCAGTCGTCGACCATTGAATCTACGAGCGAGATTGGCGAGGTATTGGTCCAATAACCAACAGGGAAGAGGTCCAGAAGAGTGGCAATGGTTGGTATGTTACCACACAAGACCTGTTCCAGAGCTTGTTGACCATTGAGGCGATCTCGGGAAAACGTTTCCGTATACAAAACGGCAGAGGGGCGGTTGCGAAGCAGAGGTGAAGTTGCTGTCAATAGGGTGAGAGGACCGATATGATCGCAGAGATCAGATGTGTCTATTACATCAAAATCGAGCGGAGCCGTGTCACAACGATAGTCAACCCCATCCAAGACGAGCGGACGCAGACCCTGATGATCCCGGTAAAAGTTGGCCGTGTTTTGGCCTGTCGAGCGTTTCTGCTGAAGGGTATAGGAAAGGGAGATCGCGTCCCCGACAAAAAAACGCAACGAGAGACCATCACGGAAGTGGTTCTTATACGATGTCACCCAGTCGCTGAACTCAGTGCGGGCGATCGTAAGATATTTTTGGCGTCGGGATAAGGCGGAAAAGTCGACATCGTCAGACTCGAGAGGCACGTCAACCCGAAGATGGTAAGAACGCACGGGGCTAGTGTAATAGTCCATCACTCCACCATCGTTGATGGTGTGGAATGTGACATTGGGATTGCGAGATGATGATCGGGTTTCCGCATCCAGCTCTGTTGTCCCATGCTCGAAGAAGTGCTCTCGAAGCCACTTGATGTCATCTTTGCAATTCTCCTGGGCAGGAGCTGCTGCATCGTACTCGGTCTGCTGGAATGAAGGGGGCCCATGATTGGCAAGTGCGATAATGACCTTGTGTGCGTCTCCAAGACCGTGGCCTGCCTTGATGCTCTCGCATGCGCGTGCATAGTATTTCCACATCTCGCCAAGCTCACAGAGCGTGGATGGGTCGCAGACGCCGAGGAAGGAACCATACTTTCCCTGTTGCCATGTGTCCATGCTGGTGGAGAGATGCTGAAGTTTCTTGCTTTGCGCTGCAATAAGATCGAACGATTTCTCATCGATGTAGGCATTGTGATAAACTTCCCAGAGGCAGTTGTCGTTTGGTTTTCCGTCATCGGCTTCGTCGATGATGAGCGATAGCAGAAGAATGTTACGAGCTTCATTTAACCCAGAGAGTCAGCACTCATCTAAAGTAAGTAAGACGGAGGAGGTAGCTTACCAACCACGGCCATATGATTGTCGCAACAGGTGAAGTCCAATTTGCGAGCTGTTCCTAGTCAGCAAGGTGTGCACAGCATACGCCACGGTACAGCATGGGATTGACTTACTGCCATTATGGATTGTGAAGAAGAGATTGCGAACATCGCCGCATCCGAGCATCAAGATGTCGGCAGGCATACCCGGTGGCATGAACTGAGCGAGGTTCACAGCCGGCCGCGTCCCCAGCGGCGTCCACATAGGACGGTTATCGACGTGTGTCGTAGTTAGCATCCTGAAAGCACACAGTGGAACCAAGAGCTGATCAGAGATGCTGCAGGCGCTGTGCACGTGTTGGCAAATTGCTGCCAAGGTATTCGGATCATACAACCTGTGTTCCGAAAAATGGGAACGTGTACCTGAGATGTGGTGCGTCGTGCGAGAGAGAAAAGAAGGAGAGGCAGTTAAGACATCGCACGGTCTGCCGGAAGCAAAGCTGGGCACTGGCTCGATTGAGGAGCACTGCTGTGGCAACGTAAACAGATTCAATGTTGCTAGGAGATCCAATCGTTGCAAGGGGACCTACCGTAGCTTTTGCAATAAGCCATTGGGTGGGTGGTCACTAGCAAGTAACTCGGGCAACGAGTTACCATGTCGCAGGCGACAATCAACACCAATAAACGAGAGGGCCTTCTTCTCCAGATTGTTATGTTCATGGTGGTCATCTACTTGGTCCTTCCCTATAGCTCAACTGCATTGCCAACAGCTATGATGGCTTCAAGATATTTCAATAGTTACATTTTGAGATAGTTCGATCCTTCCCAGGCAACAAAGATATGATCTCTACTGCCTAGTCCCTCTCGCTAATTGCGATTCTCGAAGTATATGATGTTAATTACGACATTTTGTGCTACCAATCGTGCAGCTCTTGTCATGAATCGCAAAAATTTGGAATCAGCTATCTAGCGAGACGTGAGATGCTCATTTCGACAGCCTTACTAACAAATGTTTGGTTGGTATCTTGTTTCTTTTGTTCACGGTGCACCACAAGGGGGGCAAATGATCCCCCTGAGGACCTTAACGACTGAATCTGTCACTAGTGACTTTCCCGTGGTCTATAGGTGTGCTTTAGCGAAAGCATCTTTCACCACACAAGCATATATGTCATTAGCAGAGCCTAAACAGTGGTATATTTTCAGTTCAAAAGTATCACCCTGGATAGTACATAGTTTTAAGGATAGACGGACAACGCCTTAGCGACTTGCTTTATCCCGCTACTTCGGTTTGGTTTCACCATTTAGAAGAGTTGGCATAGCTATGGTGTCTGAGATCCAGACCGAATTGTGTTAGGACAACGCACAGCATCACGTAAAGTAGGTGCCTTTGGAAAGTACCAATTTCCATGTTCTTGTGTGAACATCATGACATTATACCTAGCATCAATACATCTAAGACCGAATAACAATACCTGCAAAGAGACATTGTGCTTACTTCTAGATCCCGTCGTCTTACCTTAAACCGCAATCTTCTCTGTCTAGATGAAATTCCTACTGTTCTACCTTTTTCTTGTCATAAAAAAATAGTAAGGCCCTGACCTGCTGAGGAGAAGCGCAAGTATAAATATGAAAGCAATTGGAGAGAATGACAATCGAGTTGGCATTTTTCACAGTGATGTTCTACGTGTATTGAGACACGGATGTAAGCTAACCATAAACCGAGCTGAGACTTGTCTTCTATGCGATTCTTATGGCATTAAAATTTCCCTTTCAAAGCTTGTCAATCGTATAATCAGAGCCGAGGGTTGAAGATAAACATTTGTTACTTATTACGCTCTCAGATCAAGCGATCGTAGGAAGCTCTAGGGAAAATCGTACAGGTCATTTTTTCTTTTGGCGTCAAATGGACCGATCCCATGAGTTGCCGCAGTGGTAGATTCACATTGACATTTACGGAACTAGTAGTTCTCATCAATTACAATTAACTGTGAAGACTATGATAAGAGCGATAGTATTCTGAAATAGAATCGTGATCGGCTGATCAGGGTATTTTGATAATTTGGCGAAGTCGAGATGTTTAATAAGTTGCCCAATTATGGTAGTTACTACTGCTCAATGTTCTCTGCGTCATGATCTGGCTTCTCTTACTCTTGACCTGGGTCGTCGCACTTATCAAGATTTATAGGGTACCATATTCACTACTGCCTCTACTTCTAGATTGGAAATGAATGATACGGCCTGTGTTCAGTCAATTGCTCCTTGCCACATTTGTGCCATAAGCGTCGTGGAACTCGACGCAAGAGCATTAGCGTCTTAAGCTTTCGGCCGCCTCGGCAAAATCGCCGAGACTGATCGTGATGATTATTCTCGACCTCATACCTGTTGGCTCCCGGATCGTCAACCGAAGGCGGGGAAGTTGGGGAAGTTCGTCATTCAGACCCGCTGAGAGTCCACTGTCGGCACGAAGGGTAGAGTGCGTACCTAGGTAACACGCTTAGAGCTATAAAAATATCCTTTTAGTAGGTGAAGAAGAGGAGCGCAGTCTGTGTTATTGTATTCTCAAACTTAGAGTGATTGTTGCACGTACTTGTCGAAGAATGTAATGACAATGGGACGTCGAACTCTCACTAGTTTTACGAGTTCTCTCCTCATCGGAGTGCAAAGCTGCCTTGCAGTATCCTCCGCTAGGAGTTGTACCAAATTCGCTGACAGACTCTCTATTTCCAACGTCACCGTTGTCGCGAGCGCTCACGAACTAAAAGGCACGAGTATACTGCTACCTGGGACAGTTGAGTCATGCGGAGGGCCAGATCTCACGGCCAATGTGACATCCAACCTCTGCCGCTTAGTCTTACTCGTAGAAACAAGTTCCACGAGCGCTGTGCAGATCGAGGCATGGCTCCCTGACAAAAAGACATGGAACGGGCGTCTGCTAGGTACAGGCAACGGCGGCGAGGGAGGTTGTATCGACTACGCCACAATCCAGAATGGTGCCGAGTTGGGCTTCGCAGCTTTCGGCAGCAATGCCGGACACAACGGCTCAACAGGTTACGACTTTTTCCTCAACCAGTCAGAGGTCATCGAGGATTTCGGACACCGGGCTGTGCACATTGAGGCTGAAGTCGGGAAAGAGGTCATACACCAGTATTACGGTGTCCCATCGTCAAAGAACTACTATGCCGGCTGCAGCACGGGTGGGCGGCAAGGTTTTCAGAATGCTTACTTATACCCAGATGACTTCGATGGCTTCTTACTCGGCAGTCCTGGCATCGACTGGCTGCATATTGTCTCGTCGAAAGGAATCTTAGCGCGCCGGGTTGGTTGGCCAGACCTCGAGTCTCCTGAGTACGTGCGCCCAGAGCAGTGGCCCGCCATCGTAGATGCGCAGATCAAGGCTTTGGATCCCTTAGACGGAATAACAGATGGTATTATCGATGAACCGACCAAGCTTAGATTTGACCCCGAGACACTACTCTGTGGCACGGGTGTGCTCAACACATCAGTGTGCCTTTCCCCACAACAAGTCGGTTCCGTAAGGAAAGCATATGAGCCAATTGCCGACTCGACGGGACGGATCGTCTATCCGGCTTTTGAACTTGGATCCGTCACCGATGTTTTCTCTGCGAACCAGGAGAACGGTACTGCTCAGTTGAGCTACACGATCCTGCAAGACTTCTGGCGTGGAGCTGTGTATAATGATAGCACTTGGACACCCATCAACTTCACTGAGCTGGACATGGACTTTGCGGTCAATACCAATCCGGGTGGCGTGAATGCCGGAGAGACAGACTTATCTCAATTTTATGCTAGGGGCGGGCGAATTCTCAGCTACCATGGGCGAAACGACGAGGTCAGTATTGAGACCTTAGCAGACAGGACGCATCTAACTTGGATCGCGTTAGACGGTCACATCTGCACTGTCAGAACGCTTCTATAGTGACGCTCAGAGCTCGGCGAACCTAACGCTAAAAGAGATGCACGCCTTCTATCGGCTGTTCTTCCTACCAGGAATGCACCATGTAAGTCGTTTCTGGAGTCAGTTTCTGCCTATTTGGAAACCTTCCGAGAGCCGACCTCCATGTTGTCTAAAACCTGCCTAATCATTTTCAATACTCCTAAAACCTAAATAAACTTGTAGTAAATAAGCCATTCAGAGTGATTACTGATGTGAACCGTTTCAGTGCTCCGGTGGTCTTGGTGCCTGGAGCATCGGCAATGCGCAACAATACCCTTGGGATCCAGCGTTTCTGGATCCTACGCACAATGCACTGTCGGCGCTGATGAGATGGGTCGAGAACGACCAAGCTCCAGATACCATTATTGGAACTAAGTACGAAGACGACATCGTCGGAGGCGAGATCATCGCCCAGAGATGTGAGTTCCTGCTCCTCAGAAAGTGAGAGAATGCTGAGCTGAACAGAGCACATAGCATACTGCCCTTATCCCCTGGTGAGCACATGGAAGCGAAACAACGATTCCAAACTGGCGAGCAGCTGGGAGTGTGTTTAGGGACCCACGAGTTGATTAAGAAAAAAAACATGTGAGACACTGTTCATGCACTTCTGACATGCTTCAGACGTTCGCTCCTGGATATCTTCTTGTGACTACATAAACATGCCTCTAGGATTCGCGGTGTGTGGGCTTCTGATTAAAGACGACGTCAACTACCTATATACAAGTAAGAAGACAAAGAAAAAGAATTGCTTTAACCATCAAAGACCCCATGTCCAACAATTTAAATAGCATAATTGTAGACCTCGGAGACATTGTCCAGAGGTAGATGACGTTGCTGATTGGTAAAATCTCGTCACTCCGGCGCAACGAGCATTGTGGTAGGATGATACATTCAGGAATCTGCATAGCCGGAAGCCCCGATATATATTCTAGTCTTTGAAACGTTTCGCAGTCAATGCTTAACTAGGTACGTAAAGAGTGAAAGTACTGACACAGGATTTGAGGGGACTACTGTCAAGGCTGATATCGGCTCGGTCTTGTTGGGCAGGTGGGAGATGGTGATAGGATTATTGGGAAGAGGAGTATCGCATCCTTTTCCTCATCGAGGCAAGGTAATCTGGAGTCACGTGTTGGCGAGGTCTTGGCAAGCGGGACTTTGGCAGGCTCGGTAAGGCATTCTCGGCCGATTGACAGTCTGGGGTGGCCGCGCGAGGCAAGCTGCGGCTTATTATCTGGCGCCCGAAATGCGGTTCAGTCTTGCGCGGATCGACGAGCACTGCGCGGTATCGTCCGTCGCAACCTTGCTCTTCGAATACCTGTCGTTCGTTCCCAACTCGCCATGCGTCTGTGAACACTGACGAGAGCAAAGCCCTGGCGCCTGGCACCCGAGCCCACTTTATGCTGCTGCTTCATCCCGCACCCGCAGCTGTCCTGTCGCCGCCGCTACTCACTCGGCCGAGAACACAGCGTCGAGTGGTTGCTGCTGTCACACAGTTCGATTCGATGTGTTCTCAACCGACGACCATGACACTCTTTTCTTAAGTGCCTCAGCGTTTGTCATCTCAAGCTTGGCCCACATTGTTTGGATGGCACCATGGCCGAGTTTCCACCATCATCATGTGCCTACGACGGCATCAGCAGCCCAAGTACCGTTCAGAGCCGCATTGTAAAAAGGCCACGTCCCGTCAAAAGCTGTCTCGAGTAAGTCAAACAAACTTGGCCCTTGAATACGAACTCCATTCATATGAATACCGCATTCGGTTTTACTGAGCCGTCGTCAAGGTGCCGCCGGAGGAAATTGAAATGCGATCGGCTCTTGCCATGTACGCAGTGCCAGAAGTCTCAGCGTTCATGTCGGTATGCGGCAGATGTGGAAGCTGGCAACCTCTCGGATGCTTCTGATGGCGAGGTTGCAGTTGACAGGGCGCCTAAGCGCAATCGGGCGCCCTCGATGCAGGACAGCCAGTATAGCGCTGGAACCGTGTCACACTCGAACCCTTCGATTCTCGAAGATCATTCTGCCAGGATCGAAAGACTCGAACGGATGCTAATGGAGAAGAATTCGCCCGGAGGTGATGCGAGTAGCAGTACTAGCAGTGGCCACTCACACTTTGCGCCGGCTCCAGCCTTGAGCTTGCGTGGACTGTCAGCCAAAGGCGGAACCCGAACTCGCTTCTTTGGCCCAGGCAGCACGAGAGTTCTCGTAAACTTGGTATGTTGCATGCAGCTTTGCTCACAAGTAGTGGAACGGGGAGTTGACTGTTTACAAAAGTTTGATGAAGCCAAAGAAGTGATATTCAGCCAGAGCGAGAATAGCGACATACGCCAATCTTTTCGCTTAATTCATAATGTCCACAAAGCTATGCAAGAGGAACATCGAAAGGCGGCTGCCCCGATTGGCGTTTTTGTGGATTCGATGACGCCGATCCAAAAGCGTATGGCAGATATACTACCCAGCAAAGCAGCATGCGATCTACTTCTTCACGTTTATATGAGTGAGACCGAGACTCTCTATCGCATTGTTCACATGCCGTCTTTCAGGGGTCAATATGAGTCATATTGGGCAGGAAATCAGCAGTCACCTGCATTCCTACCGCAGCTTCTGTCGATGCTCTGTATCGGATATCGATTCGTGAGCATTGCAAAGGGCCTTTCTCATAACGACAGAGATGGAATCCATATGCCCACGGCTTGCGCTCTAGTTCGAGCCTGGTTGGACAGTCTCAGGGGCAAACAATTAGTCGAATTCAGCACATTGCAGACTGAAATCTTAACTTTAATGGCTCAGAGAGTACTAACCACTTTGAATCAAGAGACTTGGACACATCTTGGCTTGATAGTACGGATGGCAATGACTATGGGTCTACACAGAGACCCGTCGGAATTCGCTCACACAATCTCGCCCTTTTGGGCGGAACTGAGACGGAGGTTGTGGACTACTATAATCGAAGTTGATGTTTACATGTCCATGCAGTGCAACCTTCCGAGCTGTGTACGTGTGGGCGACTACTCATGCCAGCCGCCGAGGAATCTCAACGATGATGAACTGTACCCCGAAATGGTCGAATTACCTCCGTCGAAACCTATAGAGGTAGACACTGACTGTCGTATGCAAGTTTTCGCAGCAAACAGCTTGGCTTTCCGTTTCGAAGCCGTCGACATGACCAATCGAATAGATTCAATTCGCGATTACCAGCAAATACTGGATGTTGCCAACTCAATTGAACGAGTATTGGAGGATCTCCGATACGTGGTGCCCAAAAAGCACCCGGTCTCTCCGAAAGAACTCAAGCGGCAGTGGAAGACACATGTCATACTTGACATGAATTGTCGGCGACCGCTTCTCGGGCTATACCGCCCATTTGCATTGACAGGCTCCGATGCACCTCAACAGATTGTCACAGGATATTTGCGATCATGTATGATACTATTGTCGTATCTAGACGACCTTGATTCATCCTCCGCTGATTATCAGAGTATCTGGCACATACATTATGTCGTTTTAAGACAAGAAATCTTTCAGGCGTAAGTCATATACTCATTTTACGATCTCGATCACCTTTTCAACCGATCATCGGTTCATGATCACATTATGAGTATGACGTTTATGTAGTGCTCAATTAAACGTTCATTGACAAAGATTACAGTTCGTTTGGCGTTTGCTATTACATGAAAGAAATCTATGCGCCCGCTTCCAGTAGTCGGCCTGCGGTAGTTCACGAATCCAATGCTCGACCAGGTACGACAAGCGCGGACCTATGTCTCGCTGCTTGTCAAAGTTCCGCAATGCTTTCCTTGCCAAGACTCAGGATGGCCGTGGAGAGAGCTATCAATGACATGACCAAGCGTATGAGCGAAATAGGCATGGACCTAAAGGACTTGATCGCATTGATGATTGTCTTCAACACGTCTCAGGGGGGCACGTGGGAACATAAGTCAGAAGCGATACGACAAGCCATTGACCGGTTTTTGGGTGCTGGGTTACAAACAATGCCTCTTAACAGTGAGAGCATCTTGGCTACTATGCCAGTAAGTTTTGTCCCTCTATAATTCCTGACTATTGCTAACGCTATCCAAAGACAATGGGACCACCGCCAGCTGGAATGCAAATGCAAAATTTCAGCACCTCGCCGAACTACCTAGATATTACACATGCAGATATGATGGCTCCAAATTCTGTAAGAAGCCTTTGAAAGAGTCGTTCGGTCTGCATTTCTGACATTGACCAGTTCCCTGATCCGGACGATTTTGGGATATGGGATATCGAGTTTTGGAATCCTTTAATGTCGTGATCAGCCACCTTTTCCCCCTTTCAACCCTCCGAACATCTCTTGTGGTGTTTAAATTCACCAATAGCTACGGACTAGCCGCTCGCAGAGGTATAGGGACTCGGGACTTGAGATCTAGTTCGTCACAACTGGACTCTGACCAACAAATGAGTCGTTTTCGAGTGCTTCGACCATGAACCTTGCCACACTTGCTCTCGATATCTTCGGCAAGAACCCCACTCCAAAACCGTCGTCCGGCCATGTCTTGACCGGCGCTGCCTCGTCATCTGTTAAGATAACTGGGCGTACTAAAACGAATTTCACGCCGGCATGCCGGGTCTCATTGTCGACGGAATTATGGGCCTTTAGACCGTGTTTCATCGGGCTGTGGGTGAAGAGTATGCGGAATAGTACGTTCACGCTCTTCCAGCTAGTACCGGCCCCCCACTGGCTCATGATGATGATGCGATCTGTTTTATGTTCTTTCATGATGTCAACTGCGTTCGCGACCGAGTTTTCCATGAAACGGTCCGGAGTATCTGGGTCCACCGCCGAGAAGGGCGATTCTGTAACGCGCTTGATGCTCAAAGCAACTATGACAGCACTGGGTGGTGTTGGCGACGCGAGATACGCTTTAGTGATGTCCTCACGCTTGAAAGGTGTACCTTCGACAACGGTAACACCAGAGTGGGCACTCAAAGTGAACCTGGCGCGAGATCGAACGAGTGCCACGACGGTGTGACCTTGCGAAAGTGCTTCTTCTACGACAAGCAAGCCAGACCGGCCGCTAGCGCCTAGAACAAGCACGTGCATAACGGTGTAGATATGGGATAAGGTTAAGTATAGAGATAGTGAGGAGGCTAGTACAGTGTCTTGGTGTTGAACGTAAGAGGCTGGAGTAGTTGGACTGATCTGGGTTCAGATAACGTATGAAGTTTTGGTTGATTGTGTAGGTAGTAAGATATATAGACAGCTGCCTCGAGGGCAAGGCCATGCAGATATATATACTAATCAATACTCGCTGGAAAACGTTTTCAGGTCCACTCACTATTTGATTGTTGACTCTTCTCCTTGCACCAAAAAGTTACGCTGAGAAGCATGAATGTGGGAGTTGGGTATGCCTATCGGCCGAGTGGCAGGCATCTTCGTCGGAGCCGGATGGCGAGGGGGAACTCGCAGCTCACCGGCCGAGTGAGTTTGTAAGCACCTGGATGGTGACCACACGATAGAATTCCCGAGACGCATCATGGTGTTTTTTATTCAATTGATTGGTTTCGTTGAGATCGCAGAATTTCTCCATATGTTTAGACAATGCTTTTGGGCTCTGGCATCTACAAAAGCCCAGAACATATGAGTTCGCGGGTGAAACATGTATCTGCCATGGCTACTCCATGACCCCGACATCTGGTATGGTGTGTATCAATAAATTTTGATCAATGAGGGTCTGCTGGTGGTCTTATGTTCACAGGGTCAACCAAACATTTGAGATGATACATCTGTTGTCACTACAATACTTGAAATGTGCTGTAATAGAGCATAGAGGTTCAGTTACTAGAATGAATCAATACTATGCTATTTTGACTTGGCCATCTCGGCATTCACGTCTCTACATGTTCAAGGCTTTCAACCCGATAGGTCTTGAACTGTCGTGCAGGCACTCTCCTATCGAAGAGCACGTCGAGCTCTTCGAAAGTTCTGTCTTTCGTTTCCGGGACTCTGAAGTACGCCCAGATCAGACAGAGTGCGCCTAGTCCTCCGAAATAGAAGCCTAGCTTCCCCTGCAAGTTTGCTTCCTCGGGGTTGATCAGATACGGGATAGCGACTGTCATGACAATACCGAAAATTGCTTGAACAGCTGTAGCCACGGCAATCGTCTTCGAACGGACGCGAGTGGCCGAGCACTCACCCAGGATCGCAAAACAGACAGGCCCGATACTCAAATCATATACGCCATTCCAAACGAGGAGGAGAGAACTCTCAGCCCATATGACACCAGTGGGTCGTCCAGGAATAGTGTCCAGGATACCGACAATCAACATGAGAACTACCAAAATCAGTAGCCCAATATTAAAGATTCGACGTCGTCCGAACAATCCTATCAAGTACCACGAGGCTACGGTTGCAGCCCAGCCCACGGCTATGATTCACGTTAGCTTGACAGGACCAGGCTGAAGAAATCGACCAACTGACCTAAGAATCCGATGCCCAGATTGAAGGCATCCGTGTCAGAAACACCTGCCTGTTGGAAAAAGTAGACTCCATAATTGACCAAATACGTGCCCGACAAAACCTGTGTGGTGTACACACCTGTCGAGATCTCAGTTCGCCGTAGATTGACTCCCCTGACAGTATCCATGTACGTGCTGCCAGCCTCCATTTCCAACTCGAGCTTATCCGTTGCCGTAATGACTGCCAGAATTGCGTCAATATCCACCCTTTTAGACGACAAACGCCGCAAAGCATCCCTGGCAGCTTCGGACCGGCCCTTGCGTACTAACCACCATGGGCTTTCAGGTATGAAGAACATTCCAGGTATGATCACCAATACCCAAAACCACTGCAGTGCAAAAGGAATACTGTACGCCCAATGGTTGTTAAGCGTCTGCGTGCCAGCTGTGACACCATTCCCAAGAAGCTGGCCAGTGACGAAGCACAGATTGGTATACGACGTTAGATAACCGCGCAAGGCCATGGGGCACACTTCCGATGCGTACGTAGGGCCGATGACGACGAAACATCCCAGCACCAAGCCCCCGAGGAGCTCGCCGACCAACAAAGCCTGCAGTGATCTGGCAAAGAATTGTATGAACACCAACCCTGCCGTCAGGAATACACATGTGAAGAATGTCCATTTACGACCGAATAGTTCCATTGGATACGCTGAGATTAAGGCGCCGATGACCTGGCCAATTGGGTTCCCCAGCGAGAGTCCTGATTGCCAGGCGGCTGAGATAACATACTAAGGACCTCTGTTAGCATTTTGGTGTTGATGGTTTCTCGCACATGCCAAACGTTGAGGACTGCATTAAATGAACAGCCATAAATCCTATGCGAGATCGATTTGACATACTTCCCCGTCCGCGTTTAGATGGCCAAAATCCTTTTTGAATTGGGGTATCGCAAACATGTTCCCGATGATCTGGGGGTCAAACGCCAGCATGATGACACCAATCGACACAAATACGGACCAGCCAACCGCCGTTGGGTACAGTTTGAAGGCCTCTCGGAAGCTCAACGCATGTTCTTGCTCGATAGCCTCGGCGAGCGCAATGTCGCCCGGGGGCTTCGTATCTTCCGGTGCTTCATTACCGGCCGTCATTGTCGTTGAGGAGCTCGTTGGGCTGGAAACTGTGATTCGTGACACGAGAGCGTTCGAGCTGGTTGGGAACGTGCCATAGCTGGATGAGGGTCCGGTGCTCATTTTATCAGAGCCGAGAGAGTCCTGCTCTCACATGTCCGCATGCCGGCAGAACTCACCGAAGGCTCAATTAGACCTACCAAACAACGTTATCGCAGAGCTAAAAAGCAGGGTATATACCAGCAACGTGCAGACAAGATCGGCTGTATGTGCCTCCCCTGATGCGTCTTATCATAGGCCGCTGGGGTCGACGAGTGGTTGGAAGGAGGGGAAGGTTGGGCACTGGGGACTTTGAGAGGGGACACTTTGCAGGGGTCCAAATGCACTGTAACATCGCAGACGTGCTATGATAGTGTCACCGGAATGTCCGTGAGAAGCTGGTCAGCAATTGCAGTGGATTGGGTTTTGAGTTAGAATCTACCTGGTTCTTAAGATCGTGAACTTCCTATACACTCGGTTCCTCGAAGCGCGCGACTGAACATGCGCTGCAACAAGTGTCTAAGCGAGACTAAGTAGATATTACAATACGGCACAACAGGTCTCTGCTAGTCTTTGAATACTATATTCGATTCGTTACGTATCAATACGTCGCTCACTGCCATGATGACCAAACGCCGGGACGGATAGGGTATCTTCAATCCATCAATCTATACAAAATTTCCAGCCTCACAGAGGCCATGAGCCCAGGATCAACACCATAACCCAATGTCCAAGCGCCCATATAAGATATGTGCTACTCCAAGTAACGATCCCATGATTGTTGCCTACTCGTTCTGCCAACATCAGCGAGATCGATCTCGCGGTTGAATGCAACTGCATCTTCCTCCACTACTTCAACGCTGACCGTCTTAATAATCCCAAGTGACCAGGCCTCTGTTTCGCTGACCTCGTGAGTAGATGGTGTGACCTCGAGACTGTCGCGTTCTGCCGCTTCAATCATCGGCGTGGAACCTTCGCTTCGGCGTCGCGTTGCCCTGCTTGCTTGGTCTCTTTTTGACATGAGGGACACAACATCGATCTCGCGGACGCTAGCTGCGTCATTAATGGCCTGGCTTATGGGCCGGATGTTCTTCGAGAAGAGCGATGAAATTGGTAGTATATTCGCGGAGATGATATTAAGGTTCTGTCCTAGACTGTAGAGTGTGTTAGTGGTAAGCGCAGTAAAGTAGGGAGGGGGTATGCTACAACGTACACGGCGAAGATAGTCGCAATTATTCGAAACATAAGCTGATCGTCTAATTGTATCAATGAGATATTGTAGGTTCTCAAAATGCCAAGCATAGCAATACTGCAAATTTTGTGAGCCTTTGACAAGCCTAGATCTGAGGGTGGAACGCTTACATGGTGGCCATGAGCGTGAGTAAGTAAAACGGAAATCGAACGTTTCGCTGGATTTCCAGATCCTGAATGACAACGATAGGAAACAGAGCGATGAAGAGCGGAGTAAAGATATCGAAAGCTAAAGAGCGAAATGTTAACTCTTCGCATTGCTGCTCGGTCGTTCAGACCTTCTACCTACCTCCTTGGAAATATCCAATATCCTGTTGCACGCCAATACTCCAGCATTGGCCTGGGGTATCAGTGTTCCAGAGTTTCTCAAGCGGTCGGCACTGTAGCAACGTCGTGAACGTGTACGCAAGGTTGACAACAAGCAGCGATATAATCTGCAAAGCGAGTACGATCCTCCAGACTTTGAGGCGAGCTACTAATCGCCAAACCAACAAGCAGATCGAGACCTTGCTCAGCGTCGAACCCATATTCAGCCATGGCTGTGCGAGATAATCATATTCTAGCGCCGTCCGGAAATCATGTCGGCTGACACTTTCGACGATGGTGAAGCTAATACCAATGATGCCTAGGAGCTTGTTTCCATTAATGGGTAGCACCAAATCTTGAGTGAAATGTCTAATACGTACCATTGCAAGCCCTACAGAGTAGTCTTCCCAGCCTAATTGTTGATTGAGTCGCGTTCGGACGATGTACCGTAGAATACACGTTGCTAACGCGAGGACGGCCGTCGTGATTGACAGGGCCAAAAGGGCCGCACCTCGTGTGTCAGGCATTGTTGACGATGATTTGTCACAGTCTCCCAGAATAAATTTGCATCAACTCGTTCAAAATCACTAGCGCACTCCAGTTTATACGCAGACGAGCTACCACCTCTTCATATGTATTCTGGACTTTTTGAGGGAGATATGCTCGTTATCGTCGATGCTCCAGACTAAGGCGCAAATTCAGGAATCATCACCAGGAGAATAAAGGACTTTCATGCTTGATGCGTCACTTTCGATCATATATACTCCGCGATTTACCTGTATTCGGTGAGTACCATGTGGTCGGAAGGAAACTCGCTATTCGGATACCCGGTGGCAACCACGTTTCCATCAGGTGAAACACGTCAGTTTACCAGAAGGTGCACTACTCTATGCTAACGGACCATGGATTTGGAGAGGCTTATGCTGTAAATGTCAAGTATTATTGCAGCTACTTCCCAGACGTCAAACACGGCGAATTTAGTGGCGTCCGGTTCAGAGTTATAAGTAGAAGGTTTGATGGACATTAGCCTAATCGGAGGGTTTGAGTAACTAATCATGGCATGAATGCAGGGAGCGACTCTGCTGGGTGAACGGACCCGTGTCGTCGTTGGCATATAATGTGTTTCACTTGAGACTAGCGAAAGGCCGTGTCCGGTGTATTCAATCCCTAGTCGTGATCGCCGTTGCCGGGTCGGCAAAAGACGTCGTGTAAACACATGCGACACGGATGAAGTAGATGGGTATGATTGGGGGCCTTGAGCGTGCATACTCTACGACGGTGTGTCGTACACGACTGCTTCGTGGCGTGTTTTCATGCATAATCATAATCATGACGAACGCTCGATATTCTGACAATCTAGAAGTTGATTGTTGAGAGCCAGCCAACCCTACGCATGCTACTAAGCATGGAATCGAGTTTGCAAATAGTAAATGGTATTAACTCTGGAGCATCGGGCTGTTTCATCGTCAGTTGTTGCTTTTGATAATCATGATGACGACAATTATTTCTAGAAAACAAACCATAACCTATTACAAGGCTACCTACCTCCCTCTTCATCTTAGTAAGTTTCTTCAGACTCCATGCTTGCCTCTTTCAAGTCGTAGCTGAACCAGAGAGCCTGAACGTGGTCCATTTGTCATCACCCAGGGACGTGAGTTTTTGGAAGCGAGGAGACGCTCTGGTGTGATATCGTCAATCCGCTTCAATTCATTACAATATGGTCAGAATTATGTACATTGCCATACACAATCTAGTTGTTTTCACGATTGCAAGATCCCGTCCTGCGTTTGAACATCATCTAGAATCGTGCCTCCACCTTCTTCTCTGTGTCTTGTAGTGCCCACGCACTTGATTTCGTTTTGCTGAGCACTGACTTGCACTGCTCAGCAGTGAAGCCCTTGGCCTCCACAGCTGGGTTGTAGCCAAGCTTGTTGATCTTGCCGACAGTTGCAGAGTCCACCTTGGGGGCGACGCTCCGGTCGGGCCGTGCGTACACAGTGACCACTACCGCACCGCCGAGACCGAGATTGTGCTGCAGAGCATATTTGGTGTTTGGCGTCGCGCGGTTGTTGGCCCAGCCTCGCAGGTGCCACACAAGTTCGGCGCATTGGGCGATACCAGTTGCACCCAGGGGATGGCCCTTGGAAATGAGACCACCAGAGGGGTTGATGACCACCTTGCCACCGTATGTGATGCCACCGCTGCGCACCAATTCGTGGGCCTTGCCAGGTTCTGACAAGCCAAGAGCATCGATGACAATCATCTCGTTAGCGGAAAAGCAATCGTGAAGCTCGCAAACTTGAACATCGTTCGGTGTGATTCCGGCCTCCTCCATGGCAACCTTTGTACCCCGCTTAGTCATGTCAATACCCATCAAGTCGATCGAACTCTTCGAAAACAGACTGGGCCCGTCGGTAGCGAGACACTGGCCGGCAATGAGGATGGCCCGGTCCTTGAGGTGTGGCCGTGCATCCAGGAAGTCCTGAGAGACTAGCACAGCAGCTGCACCGCCATCTGATGTAGGGCAGCACTGGAGTTTTGTGAGAGGCTCATGTATCATGGGTGCTTTCAAGACCTGATCCAAGGTGTAGACGTCTTGGAATTGAGAGTAGGGATTGCGAGTCGAGTGCTCGTGGTTGATGCGACCAATCTCTGCGAAGTCTTCCGCCTTTGCGCCGAATCTAAAACCATGTCAGTCAGTAATTGGCGACTGGAGCATTACATGGTTTTAAATGTGCTGACTTTTCCATATACTCTCGGCCGGCATTTCCGAACATCTGTGCGGCTCCAGGGGCATTGGTAATGCCGCGGGTTTCTGCCATCATCATAGCCGTCGTGCCAGTCGGATTCTCACGATCATTGAAAAAGCTCTGCAGGCTACCGCGCATCATCTTTTCAAACCCAACGACCATAATACAGTCAGCGCCACCGTGGGCGATGGTACTTCTCGCCATGGCTAAGCCGGTAGATCCGGTCGAGCAGTTGTTGTTCACATTGACGATTGGAATTTGGGTCATGCCGAACTGGTAGAAGACTCGCTGTCCGCAGGTCGAGTCACCATAGCAGTAGCATGCAATACCTTGCTCAACGTCATCGTAGTTGATTTGGGCATCCAGCATGGCTTTCACGCCTGCCTCGAACCCAAGCTCGGTGTAATCGACCTTGCCGCGTGGCTTGATGAACTTGGTCATGCCCACGCCGAGGACGTATACGGGCGCCTTCTGTTTGGCAGGCATCTTTGCCGAAACTTCAATGACAGCTTTGTGGAAAACGGGGATATAGAGAATTACAGATTTGATGCTGGGTATCTGATCTATGCAAAGAGACAAAGGAAGGGAATAGTTGGAGTATTCTCAATGGGAGATGTCGTCAGAAAGTCTGGAGGTCTGGGGCCCCAGAACTAATAGGCACCTAGCAAATATGCAGTCTAGCGGACACTTTGAGTCCTCGGTACGTTCCTAGTTGGACCAGTAACAAACCCGTTGGCAGCGGCGTTGTGAGGGCGAGCTGCGAACCTCTTCTGGAACTGTTTCTCCATTATGCGAGGGGTTGGCGAGGATGTACATCCTAGACGACCCCGAAGAGCCGAGGCATTGCCCCAGACCGGAGACCGTCCTAGCCCCACGCCAACCTAAGGTTAGGTACCTCACGCTACCTGTATATCCCAGCCACAGCGACGTCTCCCCGCAAGCCACCTCGCCGAATGGGAGGTGAGCGTCTCAGCATCGGGCCCAGTGAACATTTGAAGTGAGCAATGAAGATGGCCTCACACTTAATCACTTCTAATTATGTATCAAGCCGATTCCAAAGTCCTTGATGCTCGTATCTCCTTTTCAAAGCCTACTTCGCATAGTCGAGGGTATCTTCTGAGTTAGAAAATCGCTTTGCCCAACCATGTCAAACACGGAGCAAGCATCAAACGAAAACTGCTTTGGCTTGCATCAGTATAATCACTGAGCACGTATCGTACTCGAGTTCCAACACAGTTTCCGTCATTATCCTTTGCCCTTCCGAGCTCATGTGCAAATCTCGGTCTTCAGTGAATCAATAGGACGAATAATCAACGGGCGCCATGGTTCAACAAGGCACAATAAGCATGGTTGGCAAGTGTACGCTATTTAAAAGTGAAACTTACAGATTTCGACTAATTTATTCGCAGAGCTGTACATCCCTGGTACTCAAACCAAGTCGACCCAACTCAAAGGAGCATGAGAGGAGCACAAGTCGTGGAAGCTGGAAATTCATATTGACCATTTCCAACACTCGAGGGGAACTATTAGGTGTTTATCGCGTGTGCCACTGTACTTAAACATATCAGAAGTATCCCGCACATCGAGGCGGACAGTCGACCAACGTGGTTGACAACTGAGATTTTTTCGAGTTGTGTCACACTCTATTCCATGACTCAATATGCTGAGCAAATGTTTTCATCCCGTTTCATTTGGTTGGTTTTAAACAGAAATGAAGAGCCCTCAGTCGGAAAGCCGCAACGCCGAAACATGCTGGGTATATGCCGGATGCAAACGCAACTCCATGCCTATCATAACAAATACTCTTGCTAGGTCTCCTGCTTTCAGCACAGTATCCGGAACCATGACAGCCTCATACAATACAGCCACAACTCAAGGTACCTTTTGTGACGTCGCTGATCTCGCCCTTCTTCATGTAGCAACTCCGCTAGTGCTCGGTTTATCGTGTCCTAGTCGCAAAACCTTGGACAGGCTCCTCTTGACACCGTTAGTCGCGTTCGCGTCATCGTCTTTGGGCGAGTGTGGTTGTTTCGAAGCCGAGCTTACGTCTCCACCAGCACTAAGTCTTCTGCCTAGGAAATTGAAACTCAGTCGCCGCGAACTAGTTATGTTGGTATCCTTCTTCTTCTTCTTGCTGCGCACTGCAACTACTGGGTTGATCTCCACCGCTTTCGGTGGCCACTCGCCATCGCGCTTCCAACCAACAACACATGAGCAAAGCACATCGCGAAGATTGACAGGGCATGCAGGCATTAAAGCTTCGAGGACGATCTTATCGTAAATTGCCGCGTAGGTGGCTGCCGTGATTGACGCACGCATCGGATTTGTAGGTGGAAGTAGCGGAGGTGGTATCGGTAACATTGTCTGAACGGGATATTTTGATGAATCTTCTTTGCTTCTCGAATCTTTGGAATCGTTATCTGACGAAGAAATCGCAGTTGTGTCACCTGAGGTGCGAGTAGCAGTAGGGCTCAGAGGTGTGGGGTTGTGTGCAGGGTCGGTGGGTGAGGATGGCGTTGCTGAGGTTGAGAGCCTCCAGAAGGATACCCTTCTGCCCGTGGTTGGTGACGATACTGTCGATGTAGTTGGCTTCGGGCGAATACGGGCAGTTCTGGCGCCAGTCCAAGCATCTCGTCGCGCATTAAAGCAGGCGAGTCCTGTGTTCCATTCCATTTCGGCACGTACAGCTCTCCTGTGCTTTGCGCTACGTGCTAGTTGAGAAGCCTTGACAGTTGAGCCTATCGCATCAGGGCTCTCGAATCGATAAGCCGACGGTGACACAGGTTCATCGAGTTCATCGTCATCGTCTGACCAATCCGAAAGCCATTCCAAACGCGGAGCAAAATGATCTTGGTCTTCTGAAACGGTGCTATAGGTGGAAGCGTCATCATCCTCACCGCAGGTCTCTTCATTCTGGGCATTATGCTTCTCGGAAGGATCTATTTTCGTATTGATCGCTTCTGGAGACGGTTCATTCGAGGGTGATGTCTCGTCAGGCGCATCTGAATTTTGTTCTGGGGCAGTGTTGCCTCGCCCATTTGTCTCGGGCGTAAGGGGCCATTTAAATACCCAATCACTGCGGATATTTGAGGCCAAGAAACGTTTCACAGCCTCTTTCTGCTTATTTCTGTCCTTGCTGACAAGATCTGGGTCGTACTCTCGAGTATCCGACACTGATGGTGAGTGTGGCTGCTGCTGTGGTTGTCGTAGCCGTGAGAGGGGCAATCTCGTCGACTTGTAGAACTCGGAAAACAGCATCTTGGGATGAGTAACGGCAGAGTTCCCGTTCACACCCGTGGAGGCCGTCAGGACAGCGCCGGTGTCATGAGCCTCGGGTGTGAGGACAGGAGCAGGGCTGGGATCGACAACAGCGGCTTGCTGGTCAGTTATAGCTAGAGCAAGCTGAGCAGCTTCACCGTATGTGGGGTGCGGGGGAGAGGCGAAAGAAGGGTCTTCACTGGCGGTGGAGGAACCAGCCGAGCCAGCGTCTACCGGAGATGGTGCCATCACCCTTGCTGAGATTCGGAGATCCTTGGCTCGGTTAGCACTATGCGGGAACGGGTGGACTGACAGGCCAAGCTACTGGGACTAGGGACGTGTGTGACATCAGACCAGCGTCTTTATATCTCGAACAGGCACAAAGTTTTCAAAGAGCTCTAGAAACGGGAACAGTCCAAGTGTTTCTCTGCAGATCTACTGCAAAGGCAGCCGTGTCACGGCTTGGGACAACAAGCACAAATAATGGTTGAAATGCCTGGGTGAAGTCATATATCGTGTGCTTGGCAAAACTGTACTTACAGAGAGATATTTGAAGGAAGCTGCCGGCTGGGGATTGGTCGACCTTTTCGTATCGGCTTTGTGATCTACTTGATGGCTCACTCGTTGATGGACAATCCGATGTGACCATCAGGATGAGCAGGCCCCAGTCAGACTCGATCGAGCGTTAGAACCATCAACTCGGCGCAGCGACAGAGTGCACGACAGGTCCCTGAACGGTAATACGAGTTTAGAATTCGAGATGATGGTTCGCAGAGCTACCATACGTGACCGTGGGTCCTTGGAGAAGCACAAAGCCAATGAAGGCGATCAACGGAACAGCGCAATGTGTAAAGCGTGTACACGACGATGCCTTGAGTACGTCGTACCGAAGGTGGATTCTTTTCTTTCGAAAGGCGACACAGTCCTACATGCAGGTATCGAGATCGGGTAGGTATTGGGTATGCAATGGCTGATCAAGTTAGTTTGTGAGCAGGCTAATTGGCCCTCCTTCTTGGATCCGGTCAGAGTCTGGTCTCCATTCAGTGTCGCATATTCTCAAATTTACTGCAGACTAAGAATTAGGTACCTAGTGTATAATGGGGCCAACGAAGGTGCATGCATGTCCGAATGACAACCTCCCGAGCCATATGTAAGCAGGGCTCGGCAGGCGACGACCAAAGGTCGACAAAAAGCGGCGAGAATTTGTCACGCGAGTGACATGGAATGATCCGCTACACCGCGTTCTAGAGGGTGGCTCGAACAAGGAGGTTGGACCCGATACCACATACCGCTGCACAGTCTTTGCCCAAATGAGCGAGCGAGTCATGAGACGACCAGACGTCGATGCCAGGTGTGCCAGATTGCCAAGAGCGCGGTGACCGTCTGTGTCGCTGTCAAAGGAGACCACCAGCCTAGCCAGCAGTGTCTCTTTGCTCATGGGTGAAGTTGCATACCGTGTGTGTCAGCGGGGAGTCACCTCGTTCGCTAGTAAGCCGTCAATCACATGGCTCTGACATGGAGGTTGGGATTTGGCTAGAAAAAGAGTTCGTGGGTGGATTTGGTGCGGTTCCAGGATCCAGTTAGCTTACCTATCCCCTTAAGTGCGGGTTCAGCTCCAGTACATGCCCGGTGGGCCTCAGGGTTGACTTATCGATACATCGGACCAATTAATCACTGCTATGCCACTCTAGGCGACTCTGTAGGCAACTTCTCAATAAGACGGCTATCCAATAAAAACTACATGTTAAATCCGGATAAGTGATCGATTGGTCCGATGTATCGATAAGTCAACCCTGAGGCCCACCGGGCATGTACTGGAGCTGAACCCGCACTTAGGGGATACCGATCGCCACGAAGCCAGCGAAAGCGGAATCCACCGCCGTTGCAGAATTGAGCGAACCTTGGCAGAAGGCAATCACGATATACTGTAGGTACTACTGTAACCTAGACATCACGCTCTCGACGCTTGCCATTTATTAGTGCTGCGTATGGGTTACAAATATTCTTCACTTTCCCTAGGTTAAACAGGCGAGACCTTTATTCTCACACCGGGTTTTTGTGATGTGATGATCGATACCAGGCCGTCAATGGCGGACAGCACATGTAGTATAAGTCCAATGCTTGGCCAAACATCGGTCCTTTGCGCCATCTGACATCCAAGTCTCATGGCTGCTCGTCAGTTATATTCGATGGGTCACTGTCTCTACTCCGTTAGATGCCGCAACATTCAGGGATTGTTCTGCTCGGCTGTGAATCACAGGGTACCAGATCTCCTCATGCAATTGGTCCGATCACTTCAAGCGCAGTGACACTTCCACCATGGTCGACGTTCCAAGACAATATATGCTCAGATTGACGAACACATCAGTGCCTTGGGTGTCACTGGTCTCTGTATGCTAAATCTCTGTCTGGCATGCCCTCCCTCCGCTACTTCTTTGATGTCCCCAGCATCCAAGTGCGTCGAAATTCCGACAAGGAGCGGCATAACGAAAATTTGAATCAACTCGGGCTCAAAAGGAGATCGAAAACAACAAAAGATCCCACACTCATACTGAGCTCAGCTCAGCCATTCTTCCGTCTTGTTCACATGTGTTCCATCCAGCCATCCGACTGACAAAATCCCTTTCCGGGACGTCGGGAGGGGTACGTCCAGATTCTCAGCATCAAATTGGAGCATTACATTGGGCAGGGTGGAATCCCTGACACGTTGCCTGTGGCCCGATACCATGTGTACTTGATATCCAGCCCTGAGCATTGTGTGTCGGCCGTGAAGTTCCAGTCAATCCCTCCCATCATGTTTGTGCCGCAATTACCATCAAACTGTGCGCAGTTTATGGGACTCACTATGGAGCATGTCAATCAACCTTCACGAAAAGGATGGAAAGAGAGTGGAAAGAGTAAAAAGTAGCGTATGCCATCTAAAAATGCAAGACACTTTCTCTTCCATTGAAGTGAACACGGGAAGGTTCATATTTCAGTGCGGACGAGTCAAAGCAGGCAATGCAACATTAGGAAAGAAAACGAGGAAGGAATCTCGATACTTACTCGCTGACCATAGCGTAGTGCAAAGAGTATATGCATCGCTAACCGGCTCGTCCGTAGTCACGTTGTAGACATAGAGCGTCGAGTCACTTGTGGTGAGGTAGCTTCGAGTGCAGTTGGAGTCTGCTGCGGTAGGTGACCAAGAGAAAAGAAGAGCGAACACCGCCACAGACGCTCCCGTATTCTTTCTGAAGGAATTCATATTGTTGAAGTATAAGGGAATCTCGATAGTAACGTCCCTATGAACACAACTAAAGTGTATGGTGCTGTCAAGACGGAGCTCTAGCCTATCGTCAATATGCTAAATTCTCAGGAGCGAACGTACATGAATAATGGTTGCGTGGATCACTTGTTTCAAGACTCCCAACCTTTTATATACATTTTGACATCACCAGCATACCTACCTTCTATATATATATAGGATAGATCATCCTACTAGAAACTCATGCGACCTGTGGAACTTCCTCGCAGCAGATGTCTCAAGTACATGGTATGAACAATGACTAGGTCATACCATTGAGAGTTTCCCCAAAATTATTGGAGAGACCGTATAGGTTCATTTACAAGCTCACATCTGCCGTGCTATCCTACGTGTCCAATCTTCGTTTCTGGCTGTACGATGCTGTGTAGGACACATATGAGACACAAAGCCCAGAATGCCACTTCGCCGCGTCATGATGCGAGCAACGATGCGCCAACACAATTGCAACCAATGTTATGATAATGACCCTGCACCTATGAATGAACGACTTTCCTGCCCTACTCGGCCTAACTTCAAATCAGACAGTTTTGCTTGGCAAGACAAGATAGAACAACCCTTTCACGTTCTCATTCCTATTTGAGTTTTACAAACTGCTGTCCTAGTACAACTCATCTTCCAGGGACATGTCAATCAATCGACTACTTTATCAAATCTAATTTTGCAGACAATAGAGAGCGAGAGATGCTATCGTTGGCTTTCGGCAATGGTTTTCTCTGGCTTGACACTAAACATTCATAAATCAAGACACGATATTGTTTGTGAGGTGCCAAGGCGATCACGAGAGTTCGACGGCTAGTCCTAGGATTTGACCACTCCCAGTCAACATTGACATTTGACGAAAGGCAATTGGTTATCAGCAAGAGACGAGGACCCAACCCTTATTGATTTCTCTGTCCCGCTAATGCTTAACGATCGTACTTCTACAGGCAACACAACCTATAGGAGACATTGTATGCAGATAACGTGTATTACGTAGTTTCTGCTATAATTCCGTAGCGAAATTCTTTCTCCTAAAAAGGTGCTTAAACAGACTCAGGTATGGGCCAGGCCATGATCGTCGACTGGGAACTCCTAATGGCTTGGATTCTGTGTGTTTCTAGCCGTGCCGTAATCTAGGATGCCCCAACACATCGGTAGAGTCATTAATATAATTCGCGCCTAGGCTTTCTGTAAACGACTCGGCACGTTGATAGTTGAGACCTCGATTGTCGAAACCTAACTACATGCGTACACTATGCATATATTGCAATCACAGCTCTTGAAATCACTCATCCCCGGGCTCTTGCTATTCCCCTTTCTCTCGCCTTCGAATATTCCGTAGAAGGTCAACGAACACAACGGACCCCTTGATCGTTTTGATTTGGCGCTTCTTGCAATCGCGACAAATTGAAGACTCCGGTACGCATCGACTATGTATAAATTCAACTGAACATATCCAAGTGGAGAGACATACCAGACAGGATCAAGAGGCAACGCACAACCGGGAGTCTACCCAACATCGAAAGACCAATCGAGCAATACTCTCATTGCTGACACAGCCTCTCGACACTTTTCGCCTTATATTGAATATCCTGCCAGTTGAAGCCACACGATCCGATATCTGGAGGCGGATACAACAAGTTCCTGAATTGGTTCCTTGGACTGAAGGCTCCAATGAAAATAATCACTACATTGACGCGTGTGATAGCGTGCCAGGAGCCTGCTGTATTTGTTTCACAGATTTTACGGACAATCGAAGTTACGACACAAAGCAATGATTACCGAAAGAAACTGGTTGACATCACAATAACATGTTATCACCTTCTCAGCCACTGTCGATCGCCAGATGATTGGAACTGGCACATATTCTCGACTCGGCCTTATCAGCAACCACGACAAGCTTTGATGACACGGGCAAACTACCCCGGGCCATGTTATCAAGCAGGCAGCATCAAGAAAAGCTGGGATGATGGGCACTTGGCATATGATTGATGCGTTCCAGTTAGTTGGAGCGTTTTGAGATAGTGAAAGATTCGAAAAGCCATCGAAAGATGAAGTATGGCTACGATGTTCTTATTGCGAAAAGAAGCCGCGGCACAGAATCCATCCGCGAAAGCAGAGAGAACCGAAATCAAAGAACCTCAGCATCCAGTAAGGTATACCGGGGAGTCAGTTGCCATGTGTGGACCACGGTACTCAGATTTATACATCATTGAAAGAAGATGTAGAAAACGTATTTGTGTTGCCCAAAGCCGCGCAGCCAAAAGTTTCATTACGGCCATAAGACAGCCAAGCACACAACCTGCGGTGCCACGTGCTATTGTGCTATGACTTTTCACTCATATACATCTTCAAGTTCAGATAGCACTACGCATCGATACTAATACTCTCATATTTGGGGTTGAGGGTCATTTCTATTCTGGCACGTCACCAATGGGGATCCTGACTGATACGAAGCCGAGCCTTGCGACCACAAGTATAGCGATCGATTGCATCACCTTTCTCAAAGCACATAGTCAGTCAGTTCTACTGTAATCTCATCGTAAAAATTCAAGGTAGGAAAAATTATTCATTAGTGTCCTTCTCTATGGTGTTAGGAGTATCTTTGTCTGATTGCTCGAGATGCTTCAATACTTTCCCACAATTTTTGATAGTATGGTAATAACCTGACTCGACGCAGAATATATTCAGTATTGGATCGAAACTGACCTCATTCAACATTGATGATGGCAATTGATCAAGGTCGCCTTTGGGCGCCACATTGTAATACCAGACTGTTGAACGTACCACGCGGAATGCTACGCAATACCTAGGTAGCTTTCCATTGAACCATGACCGGAAATGTGGGTAGTCCATGACTTACTCCTGGCCATGTATCTCCCAGATGGCAGCGTACAAGCGTGAAACACTGTAATCAAGTCAATGCTCAACATTGCGACCTCGATGCTGTTGCCATTGATGTAAGGCAAGATGTCAAAGTCTATGTAAGTATTTACACTCTTGGTATGTCATCAGAAGCCTCTCTTTGCACCACCTCATGTACATTCCGACAGGATCGACATGAGCACCTAGAGCTGTCTCCGTGCTATGGAGCACAACCAATATCATGCAGACAAATAGACCTACCAGTGTGCAATTTGGGATATATCGGGCGTTCCGGAAATGAATATCCCCAAGACGCATTCATAGGTCAACTTCCTCCATTACATCTCTGTAAACTCAAAATCATCACTGTTGGATTGACAATATGAATATATTAGCGAGAGTTCAGCGCGAAGCTCTAATTTCTCGCAATCGTAATTCTGACTGTCCGCTTGTTTATCGATCCCGAAGCTTCAGGGTCGGTGACCTCTAAACTGCTCTCATTGTCTATCAAGTTGTGCTCATGCAGTCGATCCCGAAGTCGCCATTGTGATTATGCGACTATTATTACTACTGTCCACAATCTAGTCGCTGTATTACCACAAGAGGGAAATAAAAAGGAAACCCAACAACAAGGAAAAGAACAATAATCTCGCTCGCTCGCTGTCGCTAAATGCACCTTATGAAAATGCACCCTATAACCACAAAACTCTGGTCGTAAGTCAAAAACCCTCATGGGCCAACCTGGATCTGCTCCAGAAACTGACCCATGCCGTTTTCTGCATCATCCATTAACCCTCTGCTCTGATGTTCAACACTTCCGCCAGCTTTGGTTTCTAATCAGGTTGTACGTACCATCACATAATCAGAGCTCAGAGCTCAATTGGGCAATCCTTCGAGGAGCCCTGATCCTGCAGACTCTGTCTCTTCTTCGCAGCTTCAGCAGCGCGTCGTTTCTCGATTTCGAGGCCTCGTTTCTTCTTGGCCTGGTGCTCCGCACGCCAGTCATTCTCTTGAGCATCCTTAATCTTTCGTTTCTTCGAGACCTGCTCGGCGCGTTTGTTCCTGTGATGAGCGGCGCGGGAAACTTGATCCACGTTGTTGTCTGCTCCCTTGGCGCCGGCCGGCTCGTTGTTCTCTTTGGCAGGGTTACCCCGTTTTCCCTTTTTGGTGTTGGCCGGCTCCTTGTGGGAGTTTGTAGGCGGATTGAGGGAGTCGCTCTTGTCTTGCTCCACAACACAGGCGAGGAACATTTCTTCCAGCCTTTTCTCCTCCTTGGCGTCGATGTCCTGCTGGGTCATTTCCTTCTCGACGTCGTACGCGAGGTACATCTCTTCTAATTCCTTCTCCTCTCCTTCGGTAACGTCGTCCTCGAAAGACGTACCTAGCTTGTTCGTTCCCGAATTACCGGTAGTGCAGCTGTTGGCGGCGCGGAATCGCTCAATGTCCTCTTCATCTTGGCCACAATCCCTCATCATCTGCTCGGCTTCCTCAACGGTCAGATTGAGGCCCATGCCGCGGAGCGCCTGGACGTTCTGGTAGCCGCACAGGTGCTGCGTTAGTTATTTTCCTCAAGTTTCCCCTGCGGGGGGTCCTTGGATTTAAAGATAAAGGACTGGTTTCTGATTTATGACAGGCCAGATATCACTTACTATGAAGAAGTCAGGACGGTGTCTTAGCAATATAGTTAAAAATAAGTCACATAGGCTCTCCTATACATACCGAGCTCCAAGCGTGGCTTCTCTGCTTCGTTTAGTTTGTTGAGATTCGGCCTATAGTTTCCGATTTGGAGGTCTTTGGCGATTTTCCCTCTAGTTATCCCTAGTTCTAGGGCACGGGAGGTGCCCAGTGACTGCGCCGGTGTTTCTGGTTGCTGGTTGATATTGTTCAGTGTGTGACGCCAAGTTATAGGGTGGTTGGATGCGGATCACTCACCTGATTTAACCAGCTATATTTCCTGCCTCCGGATACCTGGTTAAGCGCAAGTCGAACTGCTCTCTCCTTGGCCTCTTCGCTGGCACCGGTGACCCAGCAGGTACGGGCTCGCTTTCTGGCTGCACGCTGGGCGCGCTCCTCTTCAGTGTACTCTTTCTTCCCTTCGCTGGGCATGTTGGTGATGAGTTGGAAGAGTGAGTCTTGTGAATAGCTGGGTGGGTGTGCGCGTAGGTGGCAAAGCCTGTGGGTGAAGGTATGCAAACGAGTTTCAGGTAATGGGATGCTCAGATTATGAGCAGGTTAGGACGTTGCGTGAGTATGCAAGGAGAGTGTACAGAGGTGCTCGGGAGGTGGTTGGTACTTTGGGGAAAGTGTTCTGGCTGTGAGAGTGCGTGAGGGTACCAGTGTTGAGAGTACGTGAAGATGATAACTGAGTGCACAAAGCTATTGGCACTCTGGGCGGTAGAGATAGTATCTGACAGTAGAGAACGTATCAGAATCACACGTGCAAAGATGACTGTGTGCTCACAAGACTGCAGTACTCCGAGACTAAGGAAGGAGAGTGAGAGTGAGAGTGCTGTGGTGGTGGTAAAGTAGTAACTCTTGACAATGGAATGCCAATTGGTAAGTACAATGGCCAATGCCCTGAAGGTGTGAGTCAGAATAACTTGCTCGCGATGTACTCAATGGCGAGGGTTAGTGGTTGACCTCGACAGGTAAAGGGAAGGGTGGTCATGTCATGAGGTGTGCTTTGACTGCACATTGGGTGGTCATTCGTTCCGAGATCCCAAGATCTCGCTCATCTCGCTCATCTCATTCATGTGAATATCAAGACTTTGGCATTTTCCGTGAATAACTGTCTCGATCTACTAGCTCTCCCATTGTATTCCACATCATACGGAGTCTAGAAGGCACGCGCTGGGTTACCAAGCCTTTACCAATCTTCCTACAATAACACTTTTCGCACTGAATCAAACATGGAGTTTGGATGACAACCCACCCTCCCAGAAGTGATGGCCGTCCCAATTCTATCAGATGAATGAGGTCCAGATTGAATATGATGGGTATTTGGGACGAGTCAGAGGCGTGGGATCAAAAGCAGAGTGCTCAGGCCTTCAGCTTCTCATCTGAATGAGCAGAATATGTGAGTTTCCCCTTAGATTTACTGTATACATAGCAAATACTGAGAATCAGATGCATAATCACATACTAGCAGAAGGGAGAGGATCGCCATCACTTTCGTGTAAAGGTAAAAGACCACCACACGTGGATTAGACCATCCGGAAAAGCGCTACACAGCACCCTTGTATTCAAAGCGAGCGACTAAATGGTGGATGTGTCTATGTCCTACCTCAATTCCAAACCAGGGGCAAGGCTGCAAAGACGAACTTCGACGATGGTCATCGCGTTTCCTCAGATCAGCGAACTGTCATTTGGTATTTCTACGACTTGAAAACCAACGCATTCATTCCAACAAAGATACAAAATATGATGGTTCAAGACTTGAGGTTGGGTGATGTTTTCATGTTTGTGAGCTAGATTTACCTTGGCAACTCGACACCAATTACAGTCGAAGTCTACACTACAGCTGATGGCGCTTGAGACGAGACACGGCTCTTGAATAAAGTATGCGAGTCACACACGATTGGTAGACGGGGGCTTGCCAGTATGACTTCTGGTCATGCATATCCTTCCACGAAAGTTTCAAGACGGGGCTTAGCTGACAAGTGGCCTAATTCTTCACAAAGACTCTCCCTGCTGGACCGCTCAACATCTCTTCGGGAACAGCGACTCGCACCCCTTCCTTGCTGCTTACCCATCGTACAAAAATGGGATCCGGCCGTTGTGCTTCTACGTCTGGAGTGGTTTCCATGGCAAGTTGTGCTTTGCGGCTTATTTTTGGCGCCTGCTTCTTAAGCAGTTTGTTGATTGTTTCCATCTGCAACCATGCATGTTAGAGAAGCATCCGCGGTATGTGAATAGGGATGTTGTTACCTTGACTTCTTCGTTGCGCTTCTCACTGAGATTGCGCCTGCGCCGTGCCATCTCTGCTCGGCGCATGGAAAGTTCCTCGGCAGTGAAATGCTTCTTCGCTTGGACCTCTATGATGTTCGATATTCAGCTTCGTGAGTTCCTCAAGTTAGTACGGGGTAAGTAGGACTGACCGTCAGACAATTTCATAAGCTCGCCTCCCTCTTCAAACCGAGCACGTTGACGTTTGGTCATCTTGGTCAGATCAGGCGCTTCTCCTTGGCTGCCTTCTTCGTCACTACCGAGGTCATCGTCTTCTTCTGCAACTTCAGCATCCTCGAGCTCCTCGTCTTCGCCTTCAGCGTCCTCATCACCGCCTCCGCCGACTTTGACGGTATCTTGAATATCATCTGCGTCGCTTTCCAGTTCGCTGAGTTCTTCGTCATCATCACTGTCTCCGAGCTGGACAGCCACGGCCTTAGCAGGTGCAGGCTTGGCCGGAGCTCTAGGCTTGGCAGTAGTGCTGCTCTTAACAGGCGGTTTGGAAACTTTGATGACAGGGGCGGCCGGTGGAATAGAGTCCAATTCCATGTCATCGTCCTCACCCTCGGCATCTTCCTCCCCCTCGTCGTCGTCGTCTACGTCGAGATCCATGGTGTCTTCAACAACGATTTCGCCTTCTGCATCTTCTTCGTCGTCATCGATCATATCGTCCTCTTCTCCTTCAGCATCCTCTTCATCATCTTCCTCCATCTCTCCCGGCGCGTCCTCGTCCTCGTCCTCGTCATCACTAGTCTCAACGACATAACTCTTCTTCTGAGATCGATTCCTCTTGCCCTCGATAATTTCACCGCCGGAGAAGCTATCTCGGGCGGTCTGGCGTCCTGACTGGGCAGGGCGACTGGTAGTAGCTTGGCGGAGCTTGCTGGCGGGAAGCTTGACTGTTAAATGAACATGTTGGTTAGAACCTGAGGGCGAGGAATGAGGGCCGTGTGAGACTGATGCCACGGCACTCTTACCCTCAGATCGGCGCGAAGCTCTCGATGACATGATCCTCCCCGTCCGACTACTGGTGTGATTGTCGCTGTCGACCATGTCAGTAATGGTCTTATTAGCCCGCTGGGCGGCCGCGCGACGAGGGCGGGAAGCCATGGTGAATATAAGGTGTTGTGCCAACAGACTCAGGGTGATTGATTGGTGGCAGACTGTTGACTGGTCTGTCTGTTGGGGCTGGAATGTAGAAAAGTGAGGATGCAAGTAAGGGTACAGCTAAGGGCGATGATGTAAGAGGATGGCGATGCTAGAAGAAAGCGAGCCAGGTAGGCGGTATTATCTTTGGGAGGTGGCTTGCGTGCAGAGCGGCGGCAAAGAGATGGTCGGAGTGGTAAGCCTGGGTCCTGCAGCTTGAGATAGGAAAAGAGATGGGCCGTGACACGATCGCCGCAGCAGCAAACACAATCGATGAGGTAGGTTGCCGCAGGGCTTGGGATGTTTCTTGATTGGGGCTTGTTTCTGGATGGGGATTGGAGGAACCTTGGCCGCTTGAATCTGTTTCGTTGCCATCCAACCCAGCCCTTCCGGGAAGCCTCTCTGCTGTATCTGCCTCTCGCCTTCTCACGGGGCTAGTGAGGCAAAGCGCCTGTTGGCCCACGGAATTCAATGAAAGGGTAAGAGCCAGATCCCGCCCCAACCAACAAAGCAACCCGCAGAGCGAAGACAGACGCAGCTGGGCTCGGCTTGACCAGCCGTACGCCGTGCGCAGGGCGGCTTCGTCGGCATCCTGGGGTCCTATCTATCCCATTGAATGATCGACGAACACCGTGGGAAAAACATCTGACCCGGTGAAAGTTTTCTTCTTTCTTCTTGGTTTGCGCAACTATTCCGACATGTTGAATGTTTCGTCACTGGTCACAACACAAGCCCCAACTAGTAACAACCCGCTCTCCTTATTGCACCTACTCAACTCTCCACTTGTAATGCAAGCAGTTGTGGCTTCATCTTGAACACCACTTGAGGGCCGAAGTGTAGACTTCTACACCCCATACCACGGCCCTCCGTTCTTACTCCCTCGGGGCATCAGGTGCGTAAAGACAGCATAGTCATTATGGGCACTTACAGAAGGAGGGCGGAAAAGGCGATTAAGTAGCCTTGCGGTGGCTGATGAAGGGAGCAGCAGGTGCTTGTGTCGATTGGATGCGGATGGCTCCTCAGCTGTGGCCGTCAAGGCGTTACGAGAAGATCTTGGAGGTGTAGGATGTCGTTGATTGGCGCCACGGCAGGGATGGCAGGAAGCGCAAACCACACCAAGCAGCGTTTAATGAGGTCCGATCACCAGGCAATTGGGGATGTAATAAGTGCAACAATGCTCACTGTTCTTGCCAATGAAAGTGCGTGGGACGACAAAGGGCGGTCGTGGTTGATGGATGTTGCTCCGGTATGGCCAGATTCAGAAGCAGGGAGACCCTATCGGTCGTCTGAAGCCAGGAGGTCGATAGCGGTGATGTCGGGGGTCGGAGCCTTTGATTTGGAGACTAACATGTACACAGGTACCTTACGCGGTTCATCCAATACATGTAGTCAAGAATCAAGATTGCGACCTGCTGGAAGAGAATGCACCAGATCCGAGACAGTGACGGTTGAGATGCGATGTTATGATGCCGACAACTTATGTATAGCGAGATGAAGATAGCAAGCCTCAATAGCGATTTGTTGTCTGGTATCGCCTGCTGAGACGACCGGTTGTGTAGACGCTGTAGAGCAGGCTGTCACGTGCCGCACATGTTAACGAGGTTCCAATTGCTAGTCAGTATCGGGAGGCGAGCAGGCAGTGGAGCTTACATGTACAGTAGGAGGCACATCGCTAACAGCCAAGCGCCATTGACAACATTAGGTATCTCTGCCAATATCCACCTAATACACCTTAGGACATATACGTCCTCAGGTGAACAGCACACAAAGAACTTGACAATATACTGAAATAGAAGACTCTTTGAGATCGATTCACATAGCTATTCAAACCTACATCAAAATACTATGTTATGGTTATTCGTTGTTTTGGGTATTGGGTATTGGGTATTGGTTTATTAAGTCGTTAGCGTCTCCAGGGGTCCCCCAATATATCCAGTCTGGAGCCGAGGCAACAACTGGGACTCCGGTATCTCCAACTGCCAACCAGCATATTCCACAACATTAACACTTCTCAACATCATTCTTCCCTCCCGTTGAGCGCGTCAAACCTCGTACGCCATGGCGTCACCCAAGACGCCAACAACAACGCCAGAGTGGCAGCAGTCCCAGGCCGATTCTCACTCCGATGCAAAGTCGGAGACCGACGAGCTTACCATAGACAACGCACGCTTGTTCCTCCAAGACGAGACCGTACGAGCCGCTAGTCCGCAGAAGAAGAGGGAATTCCTCCAAAGCAAGGGCTATGGTGACGCCCAGATTAACCAGCTTGAAGCCGAATTGGCTGGGGACACCAAAGTCGAAGATGCACCTCCTGCGACTGATACTTCGTCTGTGCCGATGTCAGCATCGGACCCCGTGGTGGCAGCCGATATTGACACAGCGCCCATCATTACCTACCCCGAGTTTCTAACGACCTCTCCGCGTCCGCCACCACTGATCACCCCGTCCCGCCTGGCTAACATCCTCGCTGTGTCCGGCGGCATTTGGGCCCTGCTGTATGGTGGCGCCGGTCTCATTATTAATCCCATGGTCGAGAACCTCAACAGTGCCCGCTCTGATTACTATACCAACGTGGGTGGAAAGCTTGACGAGCTTAATCAGAGGCTGGCCCGCGTCGTAAGCAAAGTCCCCTCCAGACCGAGCAGTCAGGGCCACAGCGCCGAGGACAGTGAGAGCGTGAGCAGCGATCCGACTGAAATGTTCCACCGCGATGTTGGTACGCAGACCACCGACCTTCCTCAATACATCGAAACAACGGCCGCGGATGAGAAGCCAATCGATGTCCATACACGACGCCTTGCCGCGCTCAAGCTACGTCTGAGCGAGATTCGCTCAACAAAAGACCGGATGGCCAATCAGACCAAGGAACTTATAACACTAGTTGGGGAAGTGCGCGAGGGTATCGAGGCAGCGACCAATGCGCCAAGGTCCGACTTTTCATCCTACAACGGACTAAGCTACGGCCGGACCGCGGAGCCGGACGACGAGTTCAAGAAGACCAAGGATGCCATTCGTGGGGTCAAGGGATTACTGCTCAGTTCTCGGAATTTTCCGGCAGTGAACGCAAGATAGTATGATTCAAGCACTGCTTTTGGAAAACATCAACGGGAAAATGCGTCCCTTAACAGAAATGAGCAACTTGAAGTTCCGCAATTCCAATCCGGGCCAAGAGTCGCGAATCATCCCGTTTGGGTCCGATCCGACATCCAGACTGCCTATGCTACGCACGATTCGAGCTACGAGGACGACGTCGGCATGTTCCATACGCCCAACCCTATTCGGGGACAGACACTTCGCTTCGGCGATTCTACCCCAATAGACATCCAGTTAGCCCGGGGCCGGCGTCGCTACTCACCGGACGACGTATGGACTCTCAACAGTAAAGAAGCAGTGGAGAATGCAAAGACCAAGCTTCAGAACCAAGCCGGCCTATACATCGATATGAAGAGGTTCTACAACACTTGTTCGGCTCCCCCTCCTACTCCGCCCAGTGCACCCCGTACCCCACCACCGCGAAAAGCGAAGCTTTGAGGGCACGGAAGTGGTTCCAACCAATATACGGATTTATTAGAGCGAGAATCAGCGTTGGGGTGTTTAATTAGTGTACGTTTAGGATAACGTGTAGAATACAGTCAGGCCATGAATGAATACAAGCGATACGTCTTCTATAATACTACTTATAAGTGTTTGCTTAATTGTTTGAATCAGCGTTTTACGCCTTGTTTGTCGGTGTATATGCTGAACACCGTGCAGGTTATAGACAAAGATGACGTACCTAGTGCTCAGCTAGTATATCGCTTGTCGGTCCACGGCCTGACTCGTTTTGTCTGTTTCCTATTTGCTGACCTCGTGAAGTCACTCCATCATGCGTAGTCGTTCTCCATCCTGCCTTGTACCGAAATGTAAGACCTGAATAAAAAATGCGAGGAGTATTCTCGGATAAACATTCTATTACACGTGAGGTTCGGGCTGGTGGTGTATATGTTCAAATAGATAGCGACAGGTTTAGCTGGTCTGGCAGAATTGTTGATGATTACGGGCGAAGTGGTGTGGGTGCACTTTGTTTTGTCCATAGCATAGCATGGTGAGTGTAATGAGAACGCTCGTCAGCTTCGTGGCCGACTATCACCATCAATCTGAAGAGCAGAGGAGACTGTCATTGGCCGACATGCTGTTGTTGGTGACATACTCAATGCAGTGTGCATCTGCAGCTCGGTCTCAAATGGTACCATCTGCCCGCGTACTCAAAATCAAAAATCTTGCAAAAAGCCACATGAATGCGAAAAGTACCTAGGTACCTATTCAAGTAATTCTTTTTTACATTTATTCAATTGACGATAGTATATAAGTTTCTCACGTGTAGCGACTATCAAGTGACTCGTAAACCCCCAAATGCTGCGCAAGGGAAAGAATTCGTCGCAAAAAACTAACGACAATGAGCTCAAACGACGAATCGAATGGGCACACTGACGGCGAACTTTTACGTGGCTCAAGCCTCACGAGCATCATACCACAATGCCAAACGGCCCAACGAAACACTCGGCTAACCCCGTAGAGCATCGGGGGACCGCAGGCATCAGTGGGTGTGCTGGTAGTAGACCTATTAAAGATAGTATATATAGTAGGTTTCATAGCTAAGTTGGCTGGGCAGGTGCTCGGGTTGTTGGTAGTTGGTGTGGGAAGAGCGATGTAGGTTAGATGGCGACAGCAAGTACGAGCAGCATGATGAGCACTGCATGACGAGTTGACCACTTCGATGTCTTCTTTGGAACTCAGCCAGGCTTGCCAATTTCGTCATACCTGGGGGCACTGATATCATACAGGTGGCGAGTTTATGATTGGAAAATCGCGGGACACCGACGACAAGCACAGCGTCAAAGGGGGGGCAACAATCACATACATGTAGTGAGTGTATGGTCAAGTGCACCTTATTAAGTCATCAATGATCCCGCCTGGTCTATTCGGATGCGAGGCCCAAACAACCTTAGGTACCTAGAAACATGAAGGTCATCATGTGAGATGAAGTGTCTCATTCAGTCTGACTTTTTTTGTACTACGACTTCTCTCGTTGACAGGTTCATGTATGACGACGTCAATACCTACATAATGTACCTGGGTTATCGCAAGCCACACTGGCTAATAATGTCTTATCACACACGCACGGCGTCGAAATGAGGCCACCACTTACCGAGCTTGCTTCCGTCGTCAGCCTACCTAATGCAATACATAATTTGCACCTCCACTAGGTCGGGCGTGCGCTTGTGGAGGTACGGTAACGAAGCGTATTCGTCGTGCTCCAGAAGGCGGTGTTGCGCCGTGACGCCACTTTGGGTAACGAAGCAGGCTGCGACCAGTCTTGTCGGCAATGGCCGTAACATTCTACTGAGAAGTTCGTCCTTCCCATGACCGCAATGAGCCATTTACCATAGTATCGCAGTCGGAGTGCTACTCTAGGACTCTGCCACTGGACGGTACATAGTATGCTCATGTCCCCGCGACGTACCCTGAGCTTGATGATTATAATGCATACTCCCCATGATCTTATTGCTCCAATGGTGAATTGTGTTATCTCCAAATCGAAAACACCATTAACATGGCGGAGACAATTACTATAATTGGGCTTGTGGCGAGCGTGGGCTCTCTCTGTAAAGCAATCCTCGGAACGATATCAATAGCTTGTGAGATTCACCAAGCTCCAGAAGAACTGCATCAACTGAAGGTAGTGGACGTGTCCCGATTCCCAGTGTTTCTACTAATGCGAGCTCCTTAGAACCAGATACAAGGGTTTCAAAGCGTGGTCAATCACTTAGCCAACACCCCGTCACGATCCTTCTCTGGGACCTTGGAACTTCCGATCGCGAATGCCGACAGGATAGTAACAGAATTGTCCCAACTACTGAATATTAAGGCTGTCCAGGATGGCGAACATTCAGCTACCGCGGTTCGCCTGCATTGGTCACGGAATATACGCAAAATCTCCGCCCTACGTCGCCGCCTGCAAGCTACGCAGGATTCGTTGACGCTCGCGTTGAACACTGAAGTACTGTAAGATTTCCTGTCTAGAGGCGCGTAGCTCTTAGCTAAGAGACACTTGCCATCAAGATCGTCCAACTGGCAAATGCAATCGACCTTGGAAATTATGCAGACAACTGCTACGAAGCCAACAGTCCATCAAATGCCACAAGCATATCGAAATCAAGGGGACCCAGCACGGCCTTGTCACCCTATTTTACCTTTTGGGTTGCAACAAAAGACACCCCAGATACTCAGGTCCTTCGTTTTAGCTTCGAATCACGCTGAAGAAGTTCCAGATTCTACTCACTATCATCCGCCCGAGGCTACCTTACTAAAAGAAGTTACACACCGTAGAAACAGCCAGAAGCTCGATTTTCCGTCGATCGCAAGCGTGCTTGAACTTTCACCATTCTTTCTGCCAGAATTGTACACGAGCACAAAGGCTTTGAAGCTGATCCATTACAATTACCATCAAATCGAATCGACAAATCATACCCAAACTAATCACTGTATACTGCTCTACTCACAAGCCCCTCGACAGTGGACGAGGCTCACTGTGTCAGTCACCACAATTGTCACTTCGTCATATTGGCGAGTGAACGACGGAGTACGATCTCTCACTTTACCTCAACAAGGAAGCCACGGCCTTCCGAAGCAAATATCATCCTCGCTGTTGACCTTTTTGCACGGTAAAGGTAGTATCCACAAGGACGCACACTTGGACCTTCTATGGGACGATAAAGGGCCTGCCCAAGCTACTATTCGCATACGTAGGCCGTCATTTGATGTGAGAAGCTATTTAGTACAAGCAACTCAATTTATCCATCATTGGAACTGTCCACGTTACTGCGAAAGAGAGCTTTCTCGACAGCCACTATTGTCGAACCAGCCACGTTACGAGTTCAAAGTATTTCTCGAAGGGCGCTGGGTTTGCGAACTCAAATTTGGCTCGACTAAAGCCCATATTGATGCACTGATTTACGTCATGCAATTTTCGCACTTCTCACGCGGTGTGCCTGGCGTCAGCCCATTTCTTGGCCTGGTCATGGACGAGAGCAATGTTCTCAGTGGTTTCTTAATGGAACTTCCAGCAAAGGGCCACCTGAATAAGGTGACGAGAAGCGGCCCAGGCAAGCCAAACTGGAAACGACGAGAGAAGTGGTGCAGGCAGATCATACAAGCTGTTGCTGACGTACACTCTAGAGGTTTGGTGATAGGATCTCTTGCAGAACTACCGTGCGTTGTAGCGGTTGATGGATATGACAACGCGGTTTTGTTTCGCCGGTTTCAGACTACACTCCTCAACAAAACACGCCATTGCGGGGAAATTCCTCCTGAGTGTCGTGCCGAGGCAATTCATGGAAATGAGATCAAAGCCTCTCCGGCAGGCGACATTTTCCAATTGGGCCTTTTGCTCTGGCGAGTTATTGCACTCGACTTTGGCTTCAGCCACAGCTTCTGTAAGGCTGTTGGCTGCTCCCAAGCATCACTGGAATGTACGAAGCCACACGCCGATCCTGTCCAGCTTCCTCCCCTTGAAAGCTGTCCATCTTATCTGGTCAATATCATTACGGCTTGCCGTGTGGCCAACCCCGATGAGAGACTTCCCGCGTGGCAGCTATTAGAGCTTTATGATCCCGAGATAGTTGAAGAACTGGTGAAAATGGAAATTTTTGACCAGGGGAGCCATCCAAAACGACTAAGGCGAGTTGAGGACTGTGAGGAGTTATACCATATCACTCGCCAGTGCAATGTATGTCGCGCGGAGACTACCGGCCATTCGTTCAAATGTACAACTTGCGACGCTGGGGATTTCGATATGTGCCCTTCCTGCTTCGCCCGAGGCGTACACTGTTACGACGCAGCTCATTACCTACGCGAGCACAGTACTGAAACCACAAGAGACAAATTTTACTCTGCTGTCAAACTCAACGGGGAACGAGAAGTCATAGTAGTTTAACAACAGTACACCGCCAATCTTCGCCCTTGTTGTTGCTTTTCACATGGTATACAACTCTTGGCTCAAGATTATTTCTTGTTTTGCATTCAAATTTCTTCGCTTTTTCTTGCTATAAGCCTGTTGGTAGGCTGTGTACAACAGTATAGAGGTATGAGACACAAATCAGTACCCCCTAACAACCCATGATGATCAAAACACATAATGTTCGTCACTATTAGAACATTACACGACCATGTGTGTCAGATGTCCAACCAAATAATGACTAACATGAGCTCAGCCGCACATCCAGCTTGTGTGACTTCACCAGATTGACCACTCCTTCACTTATACGCGACGATGAAATACGATGCAGTCTTCATTTCGGTTCCCGCCTCGCCAGAATGGAGTGGAAATCGGTTGAGGTTTTTTTAACGGCGTTTCTTTCCCGTTCTGCTCTCTCTGACACGAACCTCGTATTGCCGACGCCTAAGCATTCTCTATGGTCATGCCGGCTGTGGCCGAGTTCGAAACCACGCAATCGCCGTGTCGCTAAGATATCAACCTTGTAGCGAACTCTGTAAAGATATTCGCTTGATAACACTGAGTGAAATGCGAACCGATGCGATGTACAGATTGCACATCATCGGCTAGGACGGTGCTCTGCGCATGGATAACGTGCATTCGACTGGGACGGAGACCCTAACGTGGACACACGAGAACCCGGCTGGAGTGATTCTCCTGAAAATGGGTGTCGTCGGGACGCACTGGGAGATTAACCTGAGCCTGGTGACCCGAATGTGGAATGGGTTTCCAATATGAAGCCCTGTCTTACACCTTGGGCAGTCCACCTGACACCAAGTTAATTACTTTGAATGAGCAGCAAGTTGCAGTTCATGAGAACTTATACGTCCCATCCTACGGTTACGAAATGGAATGAGGCATCGACAACGTAAGGCGTAGGTTCAGCCGTATGTGTCGGGGTGAATGGTACGAACTCTGAAGTACTTGAAAATCGTTACATAACTTGCGATGCCAATTGAATTTAAACTCGAAAGTTTTCACGAGCATTCCCTCCACAAGACATCAAACAGAAGAGGCAATGCATGCAGGGATACCAGAAGAGGTGTGCCATATAGATTACCGACGCGGAATGAAGCAATTATATAGTATGAATCAATATATATAATTGGCGAGACGACATGGAGCACAAGGTTACGCACAAAGGATCAAGCATGCTCAAAGGCCATGGTACGTTTAATCGGTGCCCGTCGCGTCTCCTATTGTTATAACTCCCTACATTGATTCCATCTCCATGTAAAACGCCGTCCCAAAAATAGACATTAAGCCAAAAGTGATAATCCGACCCTGCGCCATTGCTAGAATGCTTCCAATTGACCTTTGGGATCCCATCCTGGGGTATCATATCTATAATCTAGATGGACTGCTCCACAAAATACCCTCTTGATGAACAACAGTAATTCGCTTGTAAGCGTTTAGTCCAAATCAAAAGAAGCGCGCCTCTCCTGGCTAGAATCCGAGACTGTTTTGATTTCAACCACTTTTCGCACACTAGTTCCGTCATCTGGCGTGATGGCTTGAAAGATCGTCCAGTGGAATCTGCTGAGGAGATGATATCTCCTTCCCAATCATTGTGGTAGAAGGTTTGCGAACATGAATGAAATCGTGCTTCTTTGACGACATGACCACGTACACGGCCCGCATCATTCCTAGAAGGACAACAACGACATATACGAGGAGCAGACCAGTCGAGATGAGCGCTTGTTGGATGATCTGGTTGCGCAGCCAGTTGACGACGTCGTCAACAGCGCCCGTGATCTCATCGCCTGTGACGCTGCTAGGGGACGCCAGGAAGCTTGTCAAGTCATTGTCGGATGAAATTGACTCGTTCGCACCAACCGAAAAGATATTGGCAGGTAGCAAGGGAAAACTGACGTGGGCATGGTCATGCACCCACGTCAGACCTTTCTCTACCGACTCAACCTTGAGGCCGAGCAGGCAACGAACAACTTCTTTTGCCAGACTGGCAAAGACCGTTGAACCGAAGACCTCGTTAATTCCGTTATCGATCTCCTTCATAAACGTGTTGAGAGTGTCATTGACTGCTACAGTGGCGTTGACGACCTTGCCGAAGATATCGTTATTGATGTCGTCGCTATAAGAAGTAATGACGCCATTGGTGTCGTTTGACCACTTTTCCGAAACGTTTGTCAAGGTCGATACCACCTGGTCAGCGAACGCACCAACTTCTTTGGCAAGGGCCGGAGCCTCGTTTTGGATGGCTCTGAGTAGTACGCCTTGCCATAAGCAAGAGAAGTATCCGGCTAGCGCGAGTGACAAAACGAAGAGCGCAGGGAGCGAAGTTGCATAGGCAACAAACCAGCGGGCCATTATTCTTTTGGCATTTTGGCCGTCATCCCAAGCAAACCGGTCAGATAAGGCCAGACCTACTTTGGCTCGGTGCGGAGAGGAATACATATAGGCATAGTCGACATCGTTGACCTTGTAATCAACAAACCAAATTTGCTTTTGCCAACGCCGCTTCTCGAGGAAATAAATGGGAATGCATACAGCGATTGCGAGGAGAATCAGTATGACGATGGCTGCAATTTTAGCGTCGTACACCAGTTTGTATAAGCCTTCGAAGAATTTCGTAATGGTGTCATTGTCTGAGCAAAATGAGAGCGATTCTTTCTCAGCAAGAGGGAAAACTGTGTCGTCGAACTCCCAGCTACCCCAGGTGTCATTGATTTCCTTTTTGATCAAGTCAAATGGTATGCTGATGGCTTGGTTGGTCAAATTCCTGACATCATCAAAGTCGGGTATTTTTTTATTGAGAGCGTCCAAGCCACCGACAAGACCGCTAGGGTCGATGTCGATATTCTTTACTTTATCTGCGAAATTGTTCAGAGTGCCGGTAATGTCTGGTTTGTCGCCGATGTCGATCTTTTGTAACTGCTTAGGGAGAAAATGCGTATACGGCTTCACCGCGTTGTTATAACTGTCGACATCACCCCATGCGTTGTCGATTAAATCTTGCACTGTCTTCGTTGCGTCTCCGATCCCATCAGCAACATCGTCAATACCGCTATTGATAGCATCGGTAGTTGCCTCCACCGCGGCCGCGGAAGCGTTCAATCCACCATGGATGACCATGGAAATCAAGCACACATAGGTGTCAGTGTACATATGGATAACAAAAAGAATGAGCTGTTCGATTCCGGTGAGGATCATTTCGAGGAGAGTCGTAAGTGCTTGAACGGCATTGGTGATACTAGAGGCCGTCAATTGGTTGACTCCCACTGACAGATAATGCGGCATCGAAGCAAAAGCGCTGCCGACATCTTCGACTTTGGTGCACGCTGACAAGGCCTTCTCTTTGGCGTGGTCCAAATTGGTGTTCAAAGAGCCGATGGTAAGTAGGAACTGAACAAGCACAAGCAGGATGAGGACAGTCCACTTGTTGAGCCAGATTTGGGAAAGCCTTGAGCGCAAGCCGAGATATGGGGTGATGAGTTTTGGGTTATCGTAGGAGCTCCTGTCCTCGGCCAATTTGTGTGCATTAATTGACTCTCCATACTGTAACGAATGAGAACGAGGAAGGGGTTCTTGTTTCTCGTGATTCGCGAACCAGTCGCGACCAGCCCCGTTGTTTGACTCGCCGCCGGTCGCATTCTCGTCGCCGAAAGGGTTCCTGTTATGGACGCCCATACTTGGATATGCCTGCCAGCCAAAAACGATGCCGAGAGCTTATTAGATGGAAGATGTAATGTATTGAATTGCAACAGTAACTTTTTCGTAGAAATGTAAAGAACAGAATAGAAGCGAGTTGCGCGAAGTGCTTATATGAATCCAGCTTGCAAATACCGATTCAACAGCATTAGGTAGGGGAGCGGCGATGGTGTCGATGTTATCGCGTGGGGTTGCAGTATGGTGGTGGGATCTGTATGGCAATACCTGAAAACATGGATGGGCAAAGAAGATAGCGACGGCCCAAAAAGAAATAGACGCTAAAGCTTCGGGGGACAATGAAGTCAAGACTAATCCAGAGAAATGAGTCAAATAGCTCGACTAGGTGCTATCTCATTGCCAGAGCGGGAGTGACTGGGACGCAGTAGAAAGAAACAGGCGAGGAACAAACGAGAGCTGAAGGGGTGAGGCTCATTCATAAGGCATCGTGACTGGGTCGTATTGTCATGTTGGGAAAGGACCCCATAGCTGCACTGACAAAGGCCACATGATCAAAGAGCGCGACTAAATCTCGCGTTGCGCAAAGACTTGGGTTTCCTTTGTCTTCTGACGATACATGGCCGATCTTTGTCTGCTGCGAAGTGGCGCTTGACGACGTGTGGTTGATGATACTGGACAACTGGCTAAGCGCCCGCGATCGCTCAGCGCCAATGGATTTTTGTCTTCCCCGTGGTGAGGCAACTCTGAGGGCGGGGACACACTAGCTCTCTGTCGACTGCCGAATGGCTCGCTGGTCCTATTCTTGGGTCATTGAAGATCAATTTGCTGAAGCGCTCTCGTCTGTCTTCTGTCTAATGCCGTAGTAGGCGGGTTTGCCTGGTGCCTGTCGCTGTGTTTCGAGAGCACCACTGTTAGTAATATTTAACGGAATAGTACCCCCCGCGAAAGCCAAATGCCCGGGTGTTGTTTCAGCAAGCTAGGTACGCATCGCCCATCTGCAACGAGCACAGGCGTGATGACTTATGGACCACCTCTGCCTTGCTGATACTTGTTAGATCTACCTCCTCATGTGCATTGCAGGAAGGTATGGTTAGGAGGCAGATAATGAGTGGTCGTCAACTGGGCACGCCGAAGTCACCTTAGTGGGCGGTCGTCGATCGTGGGCCGTGCCCCTTGTTGCAGCATTCTGCAACGGCAAAGACAAATGCTGCAGCCGACCTGCGTATTAGGTCGCAGATATTATACGGCATCTCTCAGTTCTGCGCTGTACCTGTAGTTCTCAACAAAAGGCAAAGCAGTCTCGGCAGTGAGGTGCTCCTCGTCAGCAATGGTTCGTTGACTTGGAGCCGGTTTTAGGGCCGAAGTCACCTGTAAGAAGCGCTATCTCAAAACACCCGCTTCTTAGCCAGTAACTATCTTTGTAGATACATGTACCGCAGAGTCCAAGAAGCCCATAGTTTTGGCCCGAAACTGTTTGTATCATCGTATTCTGTTCTCACTCTCCATCTGCCGTTGACTCAGTTGTTCGGGGCCAATTTCAGGACTGTAATACGGATGCACTGCTAGGGTGTTGGGGCTAGGCGATCGATAGGTCGCCCAGTGCGTCTTGGCAATGCGCGAAGGGTTCAAATCCAGCACCCATCGTGTAAGATGATTGGCCACAAGGCTCTCAGCGGCTATGACATTCGCTGAACCCGGCACCAGATCTACCAATCGTTCCGGTGGATGGCATCGTACCTCAAACACAAACACCCGAGAGAAACTTCACCCACGCTACCTTAGACATGTCGTCCGCCAACCTCTCATTTCAAGAGGATATTGTTTTCTCCAAAGCGTCCCGATGTCCTAGGATCTTTGATGTCCAAGAAGGCCTCCATACCCCGGTTTCGGTTACACCCGCCAACACCTAACCCACGTGGTTGTCTCAGTTGAGCAGTGTGTCTGTCTGTTCCACTGGCCATATGGACCTACCTTGGCTACCAGAACAACAAACAGAAATTCAAGCACGCTCCGATGTTAGCTTCGCTTCTCTTCTTTTCATTGCTCTTTGCTCTGTTTCGAGAAGAACTAAAGCTGAAGCGACAGACCGATACTGCCCTCGGTTCACACCCAGCTAGATTGGGTAGAATGTGCTTAGTCCAAGTACAATACCAGACGACGAACAAAGCATTCTTCCTCGGCCGTTGTTGATTTGTATTCTAAGGGTCTTTCCATGGAAGCGAAATAGTATGAATGAATTAGATCAGTACACGATCCTTTGTGGGTTGTACGCTAAGGAATTGAAAGAGAACAATCTCATTCACAGACTCCAAAACATTGCCGAGGAACAAACGATGTCCGACTTCAAAATGTTCCGTCCACGCATCACTAAACTAGAGGCTTGGCTTTACTCATGACCCTTTTTAGCGAGAAAACATAGTCTTATTGATCAGCAGCAGCGCCATGTCTAGGCTATTGATTCCGGCCTACTCCCCTGATGCTTGGTACAAGACCCAAAACGACGATGTTGCTCCTGACATCGCTGCTGCTCTCGGTATCGAGACGTCGATGAAAGCGCGGCGCCAGACGTTCCACGAAACTGTGAGTGCTATCATCAGAAGAGGTGCACTCTGCTCTCATATCAGCCACTTCCTATCAGCATATCCATGGCCAACTCAGACGGCTGCTATGCCCATAGTGAAGAAGGCGGCGAATATAAATCGACGGTTTATCTACGTTGCTCCCGCGACACTTTACTCGCGTTGGGGCTGGTGCCCGATGTCGCTGGCCGAATGTCTCGAGTTTTACCAGACGGTAGCCACCGAGGAAGCATTGAGGCTTAACAATGTCGAGGCTGCAGTCTGGCTACCTTGCAATACTGCTCACTGGTATACATTTTGCTATGTCCTGATGCTATGGCAGTTTCTTATGGAACTTGTCGAGAAGGGTGATCATGCGCTATGGTATCGTATTATCCCGCATTTTTACGAGGCTACCCAATGTTTGCATCTCAACTTCCGTTGCCCTAAATGCCACATGGATTACGAAATAGTAGGGGATCCGGAAGACGATAAGTATGACACCGAGTGTAGGTATTGTGCAATTTGGCAGGCATACTAGGGCAAGCGTCCAAAGCCTTTCATTTCATGTCGGAATGTCTGCCGTCTACAATATTTGTACAATATTGCTCGTTTCAAAGCATAGATTTACATTCACTACATCATCTCATTGGCTCCCATTAGATATCTAGGTATTCTCGTGAATTTGAACAGCGGCTAAGCTACAATTGATAGTAAACTAGAAACAAAGACATTATTGTATAGTATGATGAACCTAGCATGTGTTCTCGCAATGGTCTGAAATAAGACCCATCCTCGCCTTTGACCTCGAAGAAACGAATATCTCTAAGCATCCTCAATCTCTACTTACATGTGGTTATCAATACTTACTTTCGTCTGTGATTAATTAGCGGCCATATACCAATTCGCATTTGCAATCCATTGTGCTATTACGCTGTAGCTGCCGTCTACATGCGCCGCAAGACTCAACAGCTCCACACGCGGCCGAGACAGAAAAATGGGCTCGCCCGTTTGTCATCACGGATTAGGTGAGAGTCCGGAGAGTTTACAGACCGGTCACGTAACCAGCGAGCCGATTTGGGTGCACGACATCGGAAGGAGTCGTGATGACAACACAGAAAAGAGGTGGTATTATGCGTTTTTTTTTTTCGAGTATAAAATAACATATTTCGCACAATGCTATCATCTTTTTCTAGTTCTCTAGCCATGATTCTCCACTCAAGACAATATCTCAAGTAGAACATCGACTCGGTTCCGAAAGTGCATGTAGCAAACACCGTCGTTCTCATAACTGGAGCAAGCCGTGGACTCGGTCAAGCACTGTTGAAGCGTTTTCTTGCTCTACCAAACCAGGTAAGTTGGCATTCCCTCTTACTATTACACCTTCTCATGCAAAGCCCATCCAAATAACCCATCACCAGACATTGATAGCAGCCAACCGCAACCCAGCAGGCGCAACCTCTCAAGCGCTCTACGAACTACCCAAAGGTCCCGGTAGCGATTTAATCATAGTCAAGTACGATGCCGCAATCGAGCAAGACCACTTTGACATTGTGAAGGTGCTCCAAGAGAAACACTCCATTTCGCACTTCGACATCGTCCTTGCGAATGCAGCAATTGCGAAGATCTACCCGCTCGCCAGGGAAGTCAAGCGCGCAGATATCACAGAGCACATCGAGGTCGATGTTCTCAGTATCATCTCTTTATTCCAAGCTACGCGCGGGCTGTTGCAGAAATCGGCGAAGGAACCCATGTTTGCGATAATGGGGTCAGGTGCGGGTTCTTTGAGGTATGCCTTTTAGGGAATGAGACAAACACACGCATAGACACTGACAGATGCATTACAGTCGCCAGCCTTCAGTTCCCAATTCAGCGTATGGCGCAGCAAAGTCGATGCTGTACTGGTACGGCATTCGGATCCATCGTGAGGAGGAGTGGCTCAACACCTTCGTCATTGACCCGGGTTGGGTTCAGACCGACACGGGTAATTTCGCAGCTAACCACTGGGGCTCGGATAAGGCAACCCTGGAGATTGATGAGTCCGTCGACGGTGTTTTCAAGGTCTTAACTACGGCTACGCGGGAGAATTATGGCGGGAAGGCTGTTGAGTATACTGGACTGGTACAAGATTGGTAACTAGGCTGGTGGAGTAGCGGTCAACTTGACTGTAAGCTGTGATGTGAGAAGAATCGGAACGAGATAGCACTGATGCTAAGAGAAAAAAGTGCATCGTTGAGAACCCGGCAAATGACTTTCTCAAAGACCACTCAGAGAAATCGTTAGATGCGCTTGGCTGTGAAACTGGGATCGAGCCCCAAGCATCAACAAAAGATGAACGTTGGCTGACGACTTCTCGACATCTGGCTTGAAATGATGCAACTGAGCTTCTCTCCGCTCTGCAACTTGAGAACCAATGTAAGACATTCAGGGTTTACTCGCAGAGACTCCTAGGGTTCCATTTCAATTAGTGTTTCAGAAAAGCATCGATGACAACGCTGATACTTATCGACATGTTCCCTCACCAATTTCATAGACCGACTTTTCTACCGATTCTTATTACGTTCATAAAACACATTACTATCCAGTCATCCTTCCCAATTGTGATTACTCGGATAAAAAGAGAGTTCAATGATAAGACGTGACTATCTCTTCATTCATGTGGTGTGCCAGATCTATTAGTTTCGGAATCATGCATATACAAACAGATATCCACCCGACAGAATGTGCGTGAACTTCCCCATATCCCTAACGACGAGATGCATAATCCACGTCACTGACACATCAACATGTCGGATCTATGCAGATGTCTGTTTATCTAGCAAATCACAGTCTGGGGAGTTGGCAATGACTCTCCGCCATGTCTCGGGCATCAACTGCTGACTGAATATACGAATCTGCATGTCTAGCGGACTTTGCGAAGGAGATGCAAACAGGCAAGAGCATGATGAGCATTTACCATCTGTCTCTGCATTTATAACGTGTCTCTCTGCCTTTCATTTCTCATCACTTTTTCTTCAATCCCATCCTCAAGAATTAGTTCTCTCAACATTCCTAGCCTATTCCTGAGATGGGTCCTCGGCCGGATCCTTCTCTGTCAATGGCAGACCTTCCATCTGTCCAGGACGAGATAGGTCGTTGCCGTACTAGTTTCATTGACCTCAGACAATCCCCTGCCTCTTTGAATGAGATGATGTCTAGCAATACCGAGGATCTCACCTTACCTCGCCTACACATTCTTAATTCCCAGTGTTCAGACTCGACTATCATCTTGTCACCCCAGTCCCCTGAGCCCGTAACCCTGCCCGAGACTCCAAAGAGTTGGTATTCAGTCCCTTCTCAAGCATCATCATGTGAAAATGATCTTTGTCACACTCCCTCGTCGGAAACGACAGTCCTGGCAATCCGTTGTCTCCTCAAAACAGCACCCACAAGTCCCACGCAGTGGTCGTGGATATGCCTGTCGAAGACCTGTTCCCTTGCACAAGAACCCGCAACTCCTACTGTGGATGTTTGCAACTCCAAATCCAATATGTATCCGCCAGTGGCCAGCTCAGTCGTTCGTATTTCCCTTGACCATTACAAGGGGCACACCGGTAACTGCTCGAACCCAGATTCCGTTGCCAAGCTAGTTTCGACTCCTACCGGCTCCAAAGACAAAGCTCAGGCACCACAGAATCTTTCTCGCGCTCGAGCAGCGGCCCTTGACTACGACATTATCAAACATTACCACAAATGTGGCGCGTTTGTGTATCAGCGACAAGTCAGCACTCCAGCGTCGTCTCACCTATCAGACCAAAAGCCAAAAAATACCTCTGGTGAGCCTCGAATCTTGAATGAGCAAACACGTAACTCAGTGTCACCAAACTTGCCCCTTCCCATTGCCCTCACACAAATCCAGAAGACTGTGTTGAAAGAGTTCTTCGAGAATATGCGACCTCAGAATCAACAAGATCGCATCGGGTCCTCAGTGGCCAACAGTCTAGGCTCTGTGTCAACGCCTAATTCATCGGTACCTGATGCAAAGCGAATTACTAAAGACCTGTTTACGCCTGCTGTCATCGCTGAATATCAAGCTTTGCCCTGCCCCAAGACAGTCAGCGAGCGACATTCAAAGAGATGTAGAGATCAGCGAGCTGACAACCCAACTTCTCAACCGCCACGCTTATATAACCAAGGTTCACAAGCAAATCGATATGACGGTGACGGATCTGCACGGCCAGGTCAAAGTCTTTGCCAAAACACACGATGATATTCAGAAGAAAAGCACACGAATAGAGGCGAATGTAACATCCGATCCCCCGGATCTTACACTATTGCATCAAGTCAATGTAACTAAACTTGAGGCTGTCAAATACGAGGATCTCGTAGCTGTTCTCACTGCCGCAAGCGGTAGGCTCCAGGAAACCGCACGCGAGCTCACCGAAGAAAGACAGTCTGTTGAGGAAAAGAGAGCGAATGTGACCAGCGGCAGCGAGAATACTGAAGTCGAGCTCAACTCTCTGTTGGAGCAAGAGAAGAAACAAGTCAGCACGCTGCGCCAGAACCTACTCGATCAGCGTTTAGTCGTGATGCAACAACAATACTATATTCTCGACAAGGTCCAAGCTTTTCTTCTTCTCATTAAACACGATGTGGCTGACGGCGTCCACGGGCCCCAGTACGAAGAGTGGCTCGATTTACAGGAGTCACTGAAAAGCGTTAGTTACACCATTTCGCATGTCCTGGACGAGGACACGACACACTCTACAGACCAATTGAGCATGCTTTTGCGTCGCGTAACCGTAGATGTTTCCAGCACTTGGACCTTTAGCGGTAGCCTTGTGCGACAAGGTCAGCGAGAACACGGTCGTTCCGCAAAAGGCTTGCAACACTGCGGCTGACTCCTTGAGTCTTCATCGTCTACTATACAAGGATAAACAAATCGACACCGAGAATGGCAAATCCCCCATTTCCTACAAGGACTCATGCAAGCGCTACTTTGAATCTGCCCAGCTTGTGCGTGTGAATATGGCCAAGCGTGGGGAGAGAGTGCGCAAACTCATTGAAGACCATCGTTCGGAAGTCAAGTGTCCGCGATATGACCTTCTGGATGAGTGTGAGCGACTGGGAAGTTTAATAGAAAGAAGATTAGATTGGTCTTTTGACAGTACGTCCCACAGGGAGCGGATCTTGGCCACTGACCTGCCAAAGCAGCTGCAAATGAAAGAGTTCGTTCTTCATCGTGTCACCAATGAGCTCAAGGCAGCCTCGAAGGCCTTGAAACAGCTGCCAGGCGTGTTTCTGCCTTGTATCCTGCCAGAAGCCAACGATATTAATTGCAAAGAAGAGGCATTATTCTTGAGCGTGGAATCACGACGAGACCACGAGTACATTGAGAAACTTGAGTCGAAGCTAAAGCTGGGTGTGATGAAGCAGGCTTTTCCGACAGAAGCTCGAACCTTGGAACTGGAAGGGCATGAAGAAGCTATCAACACTGTGAAGAAGCTGAAGAGGGGTTTGGCCAATGCTTTGGACGGACTGATGCTGGCCGAACAAAAGAATACGACCATGCCCTTGGAGAAGTGTGTTTCTTGCGTGATCGACACTCTGCTAAGAGCGTGCTACGAGCACTCTGTTGTTGCAGCCTCTATGATGACGTGTAGACGATATTGACATTCCACCGTCTCCAAGTATAGTGCATCCGCTCATTCAACGATCCTTTAGTTGTCGTTATTTTCGTGGTATCCATACGCCAGAGCTGGTTCGCGAGACGGTCATTTGAATGGGGTATCAAGCCAGTTAAGGAGCGCATTGCCTGGTTATTGAGGAGGGTCAACAACAAAATGGCGACAACTGTAAAATCATTCTCATCCATTAGACAGATAGTACCACACAAAAGTTGATGATTTTCGATGTTTTTATGACTTCGAGACGGAATGGCACGACCATGAGAATAGATTAGAGACCGTTCTAGTTCAATGCTCAAAGCTTGGATGTGGTTTTCATAGCTCGGTACATGAGATCCGCGTCGTGATTTGGCGTTGGGCTCTTGTTGTTGCATATGGGAGCGACATCGTCAGTCAAGCAGACAAGATGCTTGCTCGGGGGGTCTACATGGTCTGATATAAGATATTAACCTACAATGGCACGCTGATAGCAGACTGCAGCGCACTACACGCTTGAATCATGAAGGTCGACATAGTTGTGATTAGTATTACATGAGTGAAGCTGACGATGCCACCCAATGCCTCTGCCCATGGCCGTTGACAGCTCTCCCCACAAATGACGACGAACTCGCCAATCGCCGATCAGAACGGTGGTAAAAGATTTGGCGAGGAATGCGCGAAGTCAAAACACGGACATGCGGCAGTTACGGTCTGGTGACGTCATGGCGAGGAGCCAATGAGAATGTCCCGGGACCTTCCTTTGTCCCTCGGTCGTAGCAAACAGCTAGAGCTCCCTTCGCCGGTGCTCCAACCGTCAATGAGATATTTTACATTTCCAATCTTCACTAGAGGTTCAGACCCAATCTAAACACTCTGTCTTTCAAACGTGAACAACGTCGTCAACGATCTTCCAAACTCTAAGCACTATCAGCCTCATCTCACTCCTCACAAATCAACACACAATGGCGTCACGAATGCTCTCCACCATCCTCCGTCCGACCGCAACCCTTGGCGCGGGCAGACAGGCCGTGATCCAGCGTAGCTTCACCGGTAGTACCCAGGTCTTGAAGCACAAGGAAAGCGGAGGTAGGCTACCCACTCTTATCAGCGCATTCTCCCTTCCAGCGCGATAGCATGATTCGCTGACAGCACACTTGCAGGCGAGCACATCGACCCAGAGAAGCACAAGCAAGACCTTCTGTCCAAGCACAAGGACGGCAAGGGCCACTGGAAACCCGAGCTCGCGTCTGACAGCGAGGAGGCCGTCAAGGCAGACCGCGCCGGAGTTGGCAAGGAGGACATCTCTAACCTGACAGCACGCACCAAGGCCACGGCCGAGGAGACGTCCAAGAAGGGCACCAGCATGCGCGATGGATTGTAGAGCTTGAGCAAACAACAGGGTGTTCGGCATGGCGTTGGGACAAAAGTCGAGAGAAGGGATCATGCATTAACTGAGACGGCATTACGATGGGTGTTATGGTCGTCTCATAACAGCCTGGGGAATGGAACATTGCCAGGTTTTGTAAGCATAAGCATTAGCATTGTACGGCTGCGAAGGAAATCAAGAAATCAGCATCGCCAATTAATTTTGCAGGTCCCTCTGTGGAACATTGAAGTTCGTCGAAGCACGCCCTCCTAGCGTTGGCTTCGAAGGAAATACCGCCACGTGTTGTCAGACATCTCGTGGCAGTCACGCTCAGAAGACAGGGCTTATGACAAATGGAATGCTCCTCGGAGAGTTGTATACAGGTGGAGTACTATGTACTTGATTACCCAGGAAAGCACGAAAGCGCGAATGTTTGATGCCACCCAAATGTGACAAAAGCTGTGCAAAATCTACCGTTGAACGCCACGCCAAATGCAATGATACTCTGCACTTCTTCACGCTCTTCGCGTCTCCCTCTCCCCCTCTCTCCCCTCGGAACCGTATTCACTCAATGTCCAGTCGCCTAGCCCCTTTCCAAGCGCTTTACTTTAAGATGGCGATGAGTAGGATCAAGACAACGATCAAGACAATAATGGCAACCATCTGTTTGCTCTCGCCAGCCATCCGCGTGATCTTGTTGACCGATTTCCTGGCGCGGTCGAGCCGGGACTGGTGGCGATCTGTGTTGGTGTCCACCTCGTCCATCAGGGCGACTTGGTCGTCCAGCTCATCACCAATCTGCATGCTCAGCTCGCGCTGCCGCGCAATGCTAGCGCCCAGGCGGTCGAGCTGCTCGTCCTGCTGGTTCATGATCTGCTGGTGGTAGTCATGAATCTGCTGGTTGTTCATTTGTCCCGTCTCGTCGCGGTAGCCTGCCGTGTCGTCCGGGTTGTCCCGGTATCGGCTGCCGTAGATCTGGGCTTCGAGGTCGGGATCAGCAACATTGGGGTTGTCGGAGAAGCGGACGGTCTTGGATGCGCTGCGGACGCCTTTGGGCCTGAGACTAGAGTTGGATGCTCCGAGGGGCTGGTGGGTGGCGCGGTCGAAGTCCCCTTCGAGAGATGGGTCGTTGGGATGTGTGAGAGTATCGCTCGTCGATGGAGACGAGAAACCGTGGAATTGGGAGGTAAGATCGTCGTACTGCTTCTTGAGGCCGGGGAGAGAGTCGGATATGGTGAGAGCACCTCTGCCAATGTATCAGAGAGAGTTATTCATCATTTCTGGTTGGCGCAGATGGTCGGGAACTTTTCGCATTGTCTTTGGTGCGTGGGTGCTATCCTTCCGACGAAGCCGTGGGATAGGGGGTTGAAGCTTACTCTTCATCACCAGCTTCTTCCAGCCTCGTCTGCTCCCGCTCCAATGCGTCTAACCCATCCTTGAACTGGTCTAAAGATCTAGATATGTGTCCATCGTTGGAATCGCCGCCGAGATCCAGGCTCTGGGCTCTTGACCGCTCGAGCAGCGAGAGCTTGATGTGGTCCGCCAAGAGGAATAGTTGGTTGGCGTTCGCCATGGTTGATTGGGCTGGATAGTCCTTGTACGACCCAATGCTGCTGATGAGTTCAGGATCCGTGTTGATGGCGGGCTGGATCACGCAACAAGTAGTCGGCACCAAATTGAGATTAAGAGCAGCGAATGTCGTGTAGGTAAGCAGAAAGGTCGGCGGAATGAGCAGTAGGTGTTGTAAGGTATGGATCTTGGCGTGACGGAATCCTAGCAGCGTCACAGAATTGCACTAGGATCCGATTACCATTCAATTACCAGTGACTTAAGGCAGCTGCTTGTTCTGTGATCAACTGGAACTCAGCTTGCTGGACCTGGAACCGCTGGCATCTGGTGTTGCAGACAACCAAGCGCTTGGTAACATATGAATGCGCTGATTCCAGTGTTGGACTCAGTTTAACGCAGGCAGAAGCGATACTTGACATTTGGTGACGCGCACGCGCGGGTCGGAAGTATCTATTTTGTTATTCACATAACCGTATCTTCAGCCGTTTAGGAGAATATGGCTCGTGGGGATCTCTGCCATATGACTATACCCGCTGCTCCAAGTTCAAACATGAACTCCCTTCGACCGTCCATCTATCGCCAACGACGACATAGGAGGTCCCAAGGCCGTGTTGACTCGACTGGGTAATGCAAGAGATTGCTTTTCATTGCAGAGTCAGCATGATCTTATTATATGCACTGATAGTGGATATGATATTCAATTCAATGTTCAGACACGCTCAGCGAAACACTGTTCCAGGACAGACGGGCGGCGTATGTTTAATTTGAGCCGATCATGTGAGTAAAACAGGTCATGAATCAAGAAACTTATAGATTTTCACAAAGCAGGCCAACGGCAGAACAGAGGCAGCCAAAACACAGCCCGGTCTTGCATCGTCCCTCCTGCTAAGAGGCTCTCTTCCGAAGCGTCGCTCACCATTGGACAATTCAAGGTCATGCAACAGTCCGGTGCTGACGACCTCCGCTTCGGGATTCATATCGGCTTCGGCAGTTTCACAGAGCCTCTCACCTTTTCACGGAAGCGCTCACAGACTGTCTAGAGACCACAACTATCTCGTGATCGTCCTCACCAAGCACATTTTCGTGGTTGAAACTTGTAAACTCGACCCGAGGAGTGGGAACGAATATGCCAACTGAAGTAGAGTTCCAAGCAGCCCAGAGACGGACAGGGTTGGACCCTGGGCAGCGGGAAGCGGACGAACGATTGCGGTCCTTGGGACCGTAGCCATGAAACCGCCCCTCCTCACTGGCTTACAGACGCGGTGCACGTTCTTCCTCACTTGCCGTGCATTCAACTCTCCTTGCCGTGGTGTCTGAATATGGCGTAGCGCTGTGGGCGCCGTTGACCTTGGTCCCGTCTGTGGCGCTCACGGGATTGCTTTCCATATTGAGCCCAAGTTGGTCTCAGTGGTCGTATGTCGTCGTCTCCATCCGCCTGTGAAGTCAGGGTTTGACCCAGTAACCTCGGACGACGTACCCCTCGTCTTGTTGTCATTCTTGGAATTTGGAGAGAGTACTCGAGTATGTGCAATAGGTTTGTGTGTAAAGACTTACTTTCTCATTATGTGTTCAAGTCGACTTTGTCTTCCCGTCACGCTGTAGTCTGTCCAACTTGTATATGATCTCCTCTTGTATTATATTATATAACTTTTCCTAGCTCTTGCTACCACGCTCCTATCCCTCTTTCCACACCTTTCAATCTCCCATCACCCCTCGCCATGCCTCTCCCGACAGGCGTTTACCGTGCCGACCAGGTCGGATCGCTCCTCCGGCCCAAAGATCTCCTTACGCTCCGCTCCGACCCCAATGTCTCATCCACCGAGCTCCGCGCCCTCGAAGACAAGCACATCTCAGACATAATCCAAAAGCAGCTCTCAGTCGGACTTCGGGCTATAACAGACGGAGAATTCAGACGAACATGGTTTCACGTCGACTTTCTCAAGCATCTGGCTGGTATTGAGCAGCAAGGCCAAATGCAATCTACGAATACTAGCATCGGGGGCACAATGCCGCCCCGGTTAGTGGTAGTCGATAGAATTAGCCATCCGGAGGCAATCCAGGTCAAGGATTTTGAGTACTTAGAATCACACCTTGAAAAGGCCAGCGCAACAACAAAAGTCTGCATACCTAGTCCAACTATGATCCACTTCCGCAACTCTCGCGAAACGATCAACAGCGAGGCCTACCCAACTCTAGAGCCTTTCTTCGAGGACCTAGCCCGCGTCTTCCAAGAGGAACTGGCCGACTTGTACACAGCAGGTTGCCGCTTCGTCCAACTAGACGACACCAACTTAGCCTACCTCTGTGACCCGAAGATGCGTGCAGAGGCTGAACAACGCCACGGTGACGCAAATGTTCTTGCTCGTCAATACGCTTCCCTGATTAATGCCGCCATCTCGAAACGACCAAAGGATATGACCATCGGCATACATCTCTGCCGTGGCAACCATAGATCCCAATGGTTCGCGCAAGGAGGGTACGAGCCAGTCGCTGAGGTCCTGTTCAAAGAGCTTGATGTTGATGTTTACTTCCTCGAGTACGATGATGCTCGATCTGGTGATTTCTCACCCCTAAGACACCTACCCGAAAACAAAGTCGTCGTCTTGGGCGTCATGTCGAGCAAGAAAGCAGCACTTGATGACAAAAAAGATATCATTGGGAGACTACAGGAGGCTGCGAAGTTTTGTCCCAAGGGACTAGACCAATTGTGTCTAAGCCACCAGTGTGGATTTAGTTCAACGTCCGAGGGCAATGATCTCAGTGAAGACGAGCAGTGGGCTAAGTTACGCCTTGAGGTCGATATCGCGAAAGAGGTTTGGGGTGAGGACCTCTCTGTCTAGAAGCCGTAGGACAAAAGACGTCAGTCGATCTAGAGTCCGAGAGTGCGGTTATATAGAATGCGTGCGTCGACCGCTGCAATATCTACATAAAGAACGGAGAGAAAAGTATGACTTTCAACCCATCACTCGACTGCTTTGGTTTCAGCATGTCACCCTCTTCGCTTTAGTGATGAGCGAACAGTCAATGCAAAGACAGCTTCCTGTTCATCCATGTCGTAAAGCAGTCCATCGCAGCAGAACCATTTCTGGTTTCCCCTTGGTAATACCTAATACCCGCAAGTTTTTACATGATGCCTTTGATGACGAGCCCCAGTTCCTTGATCCAATTCGAAAGGCGCCTGGTAGGCTATACGCGTGATAAGTGATATCTCAACCGAGAGCGAACTGGCAATGCCAATCAGAGTCTATTTGAAATGTGGTAGATTAGAGTCAATCTCACTCCTGGTGACGGCTATCCGAAAATTTCATCCAATGCTTATTTGAAGTGTAACATTCTTCGAGCATTAAACATTGTTTTGTGCCATTCTTAATCGCATTATAATACGAGTTATATCAAAGAATGTTGTTCGGATGGTATTCGGATGGAGTCACGTCACTCCGCCAAAAGAAGTTTCATAACGTTACGGCAGAAGTATGCGAGTAGCGAACAAGCAAAGCCCGTCTACGGAATATCGACGTAGTCTCCAAAGTCCATCCTATGTTATAGTGACGGCTATCCGAAGATCTAACAAATTATTCATTTAAGGATGTAGCATCTTTTGAACATCAGACGCGCTTTCCCGCCATTCAGATGGAAACCAAACCAATTAGTCAAGCCACTTAGTCGACTACTTTCACAGCGGCACGATGGTATGATGTGAGTCTACTAAATGCCAATGCTTACAACCTGTCAACCTCCCCAAATTGCATACCCAATACTTTACAGGATAGGAGACGCTAGCCGATTGGAGCCTCACAGAGCCAAAAGTCCCGTGGCCATGGGTACGTAGTCTCTGCAGAACTCAGTCGTGCTGCGAGGTCGCACGTAAAGAGATCAAGATAACCGGACAGAACAAGACAAATTGGGGGATGGTGATTATCGGCATCTTCTTCGGATTGATCGAGTGTGTCTTTCTGGTGATTATTATCCAGCCTTCAGGAAACCCGTGGCTATTAGCAAGATTCTTGTTCTAACCCAACAATTTTTCGCTGGTAAATTTTTTTCATCTTAGATATCCAATTCAACATTACCACCTTCCTCGAATTGAACCTGATTCGTTTATGTATTCTTAGTTGAGACAATGTTTTATTCCTTGTAGTCCCCTAAGCGATACGGTAGGGCCCCTAGGTGGCCATCCTAATAGCCATCTGGATTCCGATAATCCTGCCGTGCACCGACTTCACAGACGATTCGGGCCATATCCCTATTTTATAAAACAAGACGCTATGAAACCATCCACATGTCCCCTAGGCGATGCGGTAGAAACTTCTACTGCTATTCGAAAGGCCATCGTTTGATCTTTCTCCCATGCAGAAATCGGCAATGAATGCAGCCGCAATTCGGATCATGCAGTAAAAGGTCCCCTAGGTGATACGTAGGGCCTATGAATAGCTAATCCAAATAATCATCGTCTGATTCTTTCACTGCGCAGAATGCGGCCGTCATCTGGGTCATAGCGAGAGCTGATGGCTTAGTCGGCTGTACAAAGCGCGAGTGCGCCATCTACGATGCGCGAACCGAAACACTATGTACAGATCACAATACGATGGTCCCTGCGCGAAACACGAAAGCCATTATGAAAGGGTACAACATCATTCAGCCGTATGTGCCATCCGCTTCCCCTTATGTTTCCCTGTTCGCTACTTATACAAATGCTTTCCTCCTCCAAGCTTCATTCGTCCTTTATCAGTACCCCGTTCAGTTGTTTTCCGCGCTGCCTCAGTAAACCCGCTCGTATCGACACCATGAACGGTATGAAATACAAAAAAGCGATTATCAAAGTCAGGGAGAAAAACATCCTTTTGTTTTTGCCCAACGCCTGGAACTCCGTCCGTGCTTTCGTTAGCACTGTGAATGCTTTTGCATTTATAGACGTAAGCGGTGAAAGGGGTCCCTAAGCACCACACCTCTGGATCGTCTACCAAGCAAGGGGTATCGCCTATCGTTGTGATTATTTTGAGAAATTTTGAATGGACTCGCTTTGGATTTTGAACCTTGGAGCCATCTGATCTGATGAGTCGAAAGGGGACTTCCAGAACTATTGCACTTGGAGAGGGAAACATATACGGAAGACTACCTCAGCAGAAGAATGCAAGAGTCTGACGAGCCGAGTTTTGGGTATATCCGCAAACGACGTTGTAAAGTATGGCGCAGCTAGCATGCATACGCTGATAATGCATGCCTTGGTGCGTGGCTTGGATTGTGCGTAACGTGTGACTTCTTGTCCGCTGGTTTAGGCCCCAGGAGGCTTTGGCATCTCGCCCGCTTGGCCACCACCAGCCTGTTGAGCAAAGGCCTGGTACCAAAGAGCCATATAGTTATTGTACCCGCCATCTGGAGTGCATCAGTTAGTCGACTACATGCTTGATCAGGACGATGAGAATAGCTTACAAGGAGCGTATGGATCAGCGGCTCCATTTGCGGCAGCAGGTGGTTGGGAATCAGCGTGGCTGGGCTGATTGCTCGAAGCTTGAGAGCCGTAGTTAGGATTGTCCCAATCCCGACGGCCGCCTTGGGGACGTCCACCGCGACGATCGCCTCCTCCGCTGTTTTTCTGGCGCTATTGTCAATGGTTAGCAGACTGCCAAATTCGATGTCTTTGCAAAAAAAGAAGAAAAACTTACCACAGCGTCGACCTTGTCCTCGATGGCCTGCTTGGCTCGAGTAATCGCGTCACGAGCACCGATCAGACCAATTTCACGCTCGACCTCTCCAGGACCAGACGACTGAGATACGTTGATCTTACATCCGGTGGTGTTCTGCATCTCGCGAATGGTCTCACCACCTTTGCCGATAATCATGCCGACTGCTTCGGAGGGCACATAGATCGAATCGTTGATTTTGTCGTTTGCGCCACCTTGGGCACTCTGTCGACCATGGTCCATCTTGGGGGGTGCTGCTTTGTTGGCATCAGGATTGTTACCATTGCGAGTATCACTCTCCACGATCTCCAAAATCAGCTCCTTTGCCTGTGCCGCTGCCGCATAAGGGCCGATGAGATTGACGGGTCGTAAACCATTCACGCTCTTGGATTCACCAACAATGTTGATATGGCATCCGCTACGCTCCTGGAGATCTCGAATTGTTTCACCGCCACGTCCGATGATGAGGCCAACAGTACGATCAGGCACCATGATTTGTAAACAATCTTCACCATCACGCAAAGTGGCAGAATTAGCGGCCCCAACGCCGGCAGCAGCATGTGCGCCGGAGCTGCGGCTGCCTTGCTGGGGTTTGTCAAGTCCAGCTCGTGCGATTGCACCCATCCCACTGTCTTCAATGATTCTGTTGATAGCAGCTCGAGCTTCTGCACGTCTAGGAGCGGGTCCGGAAATCTTGCACTGGCGGAAGGGGCCGGGTTCACCCGAGGGGGAAATAAACTGGACACGACATCCAGTCTCGGACTCAACACGCTTAAGGTTCTCGCCTTGTCTTCCAATGATCAGGCCAACGAGGCTAGACTCAATTTCCATAGTCTCATCATTGTCATTGTCTAGTCGGTCACGACCACCGCCCCTACGAGGTGAGAAGGTGCCGGACGGACGGCCACGGGTAGGACCGGGTGACATTGAACGGTCGCGACCATAATCACGCGCATGGCTACCACGATCGTCCCGTCGTTCATCTCTGTAAGGATTGAAGTTTTCACGAAATGGGTCACGACGTGAGGGTGGCGAGCGGGAGCGCCCCCGATAGCTTCTTGGATCAGCAGCACGGGCATCATGCGGCGCATAGGAGGGCTGAGTTGGGTATGCATTCTGGGGAGGTCGCTCATAGGATGTCAGGCCCTTCTCGGCGGCGTAGGCCTTGGCCTGGGCAACAGCTTCAGCGATACCACCAACAGCACCTGGGGATCGCAGAGCATTCAAGTCAAAGCTGCCACTAGCCGATGGTTGGGGCAATGCGTAGTTACCAGATGGTGGGTAGGGCGAGGCATGGTTGGTTGGGGGCATGGGTTGGTGATATGTGTTGGCCGCCGGGGGCGGGTACTGAGGCATCGGCTGGCCGCCGGGCATGGCAGGCGTCGAGTTGCGGCCTTGGTTTGCTAGAACAAAGGGGATGTATTAGATATTTGCAGACAGAGAAGCGCTGGACTCGAGGGCGAGGCGAGGCGGCAGCAATGTGTGACGATCATGCATGTACTAACCTAGAGCCGCCAAGATGGCGTTGATGTCCGGTGTGGCAGCCATTGTGTTCAAAACGTGTCAAATCTTGTACCGGCGAAGTCAGGTTGCAGATGCAAAGCGGCAAGACACACGGATGCAGCAGTCAAAGACTATTTTGCACAGGGCTCTGTGCGGCCAAGGATGCAGGTGGAATTGATGATTGCAGGTGTGCGTGTTCACCGCAAAACCTGACTGCGACAATGTACCAGAGGTGACAGGTGCGCGTGGTGAGAAACGACACCCAAGACTTGCAGGGTCACGCAGGTGCACACTCGGCAACACGGCGGCACAAAGCGATCAAGAATTTATTGTCAGTTCAGTCTAGATGGTCAAAGAGGGCGTCGCAGACTCGGCGTTCTAAAGTGGCCAGTCAGGTGTTCTTGCGATAAAAGGTGTTTGATTGGACTACCTGTCAATGCACTGCAAGACCAACGGAGCACAGCGCATTCAATGCAGTCTTGTTCTTCACTCTCTAGGTACTCGTCCTTGGGTGTCCGCAGGCAGAGGCAATGGAAGCAGTGAATGGGGAAATAGATGAGACCACAGGCACAGGCGGCTAGGGAAGCTTGTGGGCTGGGTTGGTACTGGGTAGGTACTTATCCGCCCTTTGCGCACGTGTCGTAGGTACCTCTTTCCACGCCAGGAAGGAAGAGAGAAACCCTCAGGATAAGATGTCTGTCCCTACAGTGTCACGGATGGGAGAAAAGGCGGCTGTCGAGGTCGATGTGTGATGGCGTTTGGTGATGGAGAGGGAAGGAGAAGAAGGGGAGGAGCAGGAGTCAAATAAATGAAGTGGCCAAGTCCGTTGATGTGGCAAGCCGGTTTGCAAAAAATAACTGTGGGGGCCAGACACGCGAACAGCGGCTTGTCCAGTCTGCGCTAGGCTCTTTTCGGAACTATAATCCATTGTCAACCCAGCGCATCAAACCACGCCAGACTCATGCGACCACTCATACCTTACTCAGTGTTGCCCGCCAGGCCGTGGACAAGGTAATGATACTTTTTCTCGAGAGTACGGCTTATATTCACCGTCTCCCATTGTAATCTGTATATACATTCAAAGGGATTTTGAATGGCTTATTAACTATATAAGGATTTGTTGTCTGAACCTTACTTCAAATCGCAGTCAGCACTAAGGTATACCTTCAATCGCAGACATGAAAATACTGCGAGTTGCGTCAAAACTACACATCAAATCAACACATCAAAAATCATTGCTAGCTAAATTGCTGATAGAGCTGTTCCATCAATATCTGGAGGTGGATTCTCTCCATATTGTATCACAGTATCACTTATTCCGTCAGTGGCCTAGGTGTATACACTCCTTTAACCACAGCATCACAGCCCGTCTTGTCTGATTATTGTCATTCAAGACCAGCACCCAATTCTTATTAACCGTACAGTGGCATGCTTCTGCCTCGGTCTCTGCTCGGTCTCTGGGCCCTCGGTATCAGGTGCGGTGACCACCAGGTACAGGCCCATCGCTCTGATCCATCCAATGAAGGTAGTGTAGGTTGAGATAACCAAAAAATGCCGCCAATCCTATGGCAACACATTGAGCCACCAGGTATCAAATACTCTGTCTCTCGCATCACCCACTACTAAGTATGTATTCAGTCTGCATTAATGACTACGGTAGGTACAGCCATACGACCTTTTGTTCTGACCCACCGATTGTCAACATAGCCCCATATCATCGAGGTTCGATTCGATTTCTTCAGAAGTCAATTCAGTGTCTATCAATTGTATAATCCACTAGCTTGATTATGCTCTATGCCTTGACATTCAGCTTCCACCCAGCCCTATAAACCCTGATAACCCCATACAGAACCCCAGCCCCAACAGCTGTGGCACCACCGGTATACCAAAGCCTGTGCCAATGCAGCACTTCTTCGTCCCCTAAGATCGCACCACCGGCTGGCCCTCCAGCGAGCAGCCCAAGAGCCGTGACTGCGTACCCCTGCCCAACCCTCGTACCGAGTCTCGACCTATCCTTCGTGATGAATGCGAAACACACAGGCGGCACAGCCAGCAGTATACCACTGCTGAATCCAAGCAGAACAGCTAGCACGGTGACAGCCGCAGGTGTTTTGGCGGATGGCATGGCAAACATGAGGGTCCCCGTTATGGCAGTCCCAGGGGCTACAATGTTGAAGGGCCCGACTTTGTCCGAGATGGCATTGGGGATGATGCGTCCTGCTACTGATCCGGCGTTGAAGATAGCCACGATGTAGAAAGAGAGACTCGTGTCTGTAATCCCGAGATTTTGTGCGTAGTATGAAACGTAGAATGTCAAGATGGCGAGAGCAAAGAAGGAGGTCGTTGTCGCGATGACGTGCATCACATAGTCGAACTCCGCGAACGCCGCCCAATCGAAGACGGCTCGAGGCTTCGCCGGGACGAAACGTAGTTTCATGACAGAAAGTGGTATCAGGAGCGTGGCGAGGGCGATGAATCCAATTGTCCGCACGGCCCATGGGAAGCCGATTTGTACGATGAGGTTGTTGAGGACGATGGGGTAGATCACGCCCCCGAGGGACGAGCCCGAAGACGCTATACCGACAGCGAGTGCGAGGCGAGAGCAGAAGTATGTCGGCAGTATCGACACAACGGGTATGAACAGGCAGCCCGCGCCGAGGCCCATGAAGAATCCTTGGGCGAGGAGGACTTGCCACCACTCTTGGCACAGACTTAGGAACATGTTTCCTAATACGACGCCGATTGTGCCTATGACGAGCAGCAGCCGGAGGTGGCCTCTGTCGTAGATGGGACCTGCGAATACACCTGCTAAGAGGATGCTGAAAGACAATATGGAGCCGACCCAGGAGATGTTTGTGGAGGACTCGGTGAATAGAGCTCCGGACTCGTAATAGGTCTGGAAAACACCAAAGGTTGTCAGCAGACCCCAAGAGTTGAAGAACAACATGAAGCCTCCGAGCACGTGTAGCCAGGCAAGGGAGCCACCATCCGGTGGTGGGCTCGGAGATGCCACTGTGCTGACCCTTTTCTCTAGATGGGGGGTTTGCAACTGCGAATGCTCATGTGCTTTGTCGGGATCGTTTGGTGTGTCAGAATCGGAATCGTGGCAACCTATAGCAAGGGAGTCGGGTCGTGTTGATGCTACATGGGTCGGGGCTTTGGAGTCCATCTTGTGATGACTCCTAAGTTTAACTGACTAACAAATCTATGCATTAAGCAATATCCCCTGAGACAAGGTTGAAACCCTATTCAGTTATATACCTGTTCAAAACATCCAATGGAAATTATAAGATTTACACAGAAGGTAGAAGTCACGTGCGGCGTTAATGTCGTATATACTAACGCTCGGCCGAGCAATTTGGGACGGTCTCCGGTTGGTTTTCGTATCTACGAGACGTCAATTTCAGCAGTCAAACAAGTGCGGAAATATCGGGTACTAATGAATAAGATGCAGGAGGCTCTCTTATCTTGCAATTTCTGACATGTTGAAGAATTCCCCTTGCGTCCGCTCTTCTCTGTCTTATACCTGGTGTTTTTATTTCAATCTTATGTTCGCAGAAGGTATCTCTTTGTATGAACTATAAAGCTCTGCAGCAGATCCCTACCTGGTACTATTCCTGTCGTTTAGTTCCAGGTTCTCAAAACGTAGTCGGTTTTCTCTGGTGTTGCTTCAAAGCCCCCAGTTCATTCCAGTGACTTTTGGTCGCTTACTGAAATGTAGGAGGATGTCAATTTTAAACATCGTAGCCTAATACTTGCATGTATCACAGCTTGACTCCTTGTTGACATATCCCCTAATCCCTCCAGAGTTAATGGAGCGGATCAAACCTGAATCTAACTGCAATTATTTCTGCACCCTTCTGGGCACAATCGGGTTCTTGAGTTAGTACTTTGCGAGAACACTCACGACTGCATTAATTGAATATTAACACATAGGCCATGGGGGATATTACACACCTGGCCCGTGCTCCCTCGGGCTGCTCTAGTCAAGGCCTCGACCACAACTGACGAATAACTAGAGAAATCAAACGATGGAGGGACAATACAAAATACAATCCTTGCTCTGGTTAGTGGGCAGGATCATGATTCTCAAAACGGGGTGTGTACTGTGAACTCATTCTTGCCCTTCCCCTAGTATGAGACTTGGCTAGAGAACAGCTAAGAACTGCTTCGCACCCGGAAAATATTTATAATACCTAATGGGATGCATGGATTTGATTGACTTCTACCCAAGTACTCACAATGAGAGTTAAGGTACAGTATGTGTTGGCTATATCTTTGCACAACACTGGTATATGAAAATCACATCACGTGATATACAAGACGTCAAGATATATGCTCCTGGACAATATCAGCCTTTAAGACATAGATCAATAGCAATCCATTAAGTATTATAATCATCTCCAATACTTGATGCTCAAGACTTAACGATACGATCCTGCTTTGCACTACTTAACCTATTATACCTAGGTACCTTTGCAATCATGACTAAGTACGCTGTTATAAAGCTTTCTGTTGACAAAGCAACATGTGGCGCTTGTTATCGCCTTGAGAGAAACAATACACTTTACAGCATGCTATGGACTATTTTGAATAAGGTCAGTATAACCAGTTCTAACAAGGCGGGTGCATTAGGTTCTTTTCTTGAGGCGGGTGCAACAGATCCTGACGAGGCAGGTCGTATCAGTCCTATTCAATAGAGCGAGTGCTATTTATGCTTTAAGACAACTTAGCCCCTCAAAGTAAGAACATAACAGAGGTAGGAAACTCTTATTGTTAACATAGACACGTGCACAAGTTGATCACTTATTGATATAAAAGTCGAACCAGATTCAATCGACAGACAACACAGACAAGGGGGCCAAAGGCCATACGGACAAGCACGCCAAAGGTCAAACGGACAACGGCACCAAACGCTATTTGGACGAGGACGCCAAAGGCGATACAAAGATTATTCGGCGCTCAATTACCAGCACTGGAGTCAAGTCACCCGGCACCTTTCTACTCGTGGAGACACAAAACACAAAACACCGTCAAAGCAAAGTCACCAAAGGCTTCTCATCATATTCAACCCTTTGTCTTGTCAGATCCCATCAACAATCGCATTCATCATCGATTCTACTTGACATTCAACCATCATGGCTGCTGCTCCTAACAACCAGTACCTCTTCCATATCCATCCTGCCCATCCCGGTGCTGTTGGTATCGTCAGTGAGTATCATCCATACCTGGGTCCCCGCAAATCTAATAGCCATTCTACCCACTGAACTGTTTCAACTCGGTCCTATACTGACATACTGCATTCAGCGACCCAACAAAAGTTCCTCTGCCTATGTCTGTCCTGCCGTGGCCGCGAGTCGCTGGTCAAGACGCAGAATACCGCCCACTCGATCTCGTCCCACCTCTCAACCAGAGGCGCCACCTCCGCCTATCGCAAGGGCCAATTTCCCCGCAATCTGTTGTGTTCCGAGCCAGGCTGCGGCAAAACCCCGAGGAACAACAATTCTATGATCAGCCACATGGCTAGCAAGCACCCTGAGATTGAGTATGGTGTCGCCCGTCTGCCCCCTCTTACTGCCCAGGAGCAGGCAGCCTTGAAGGAGATCTCAGAGCCCGAGGAGTACAACGAGGGTTACCTAACAGAACTGGGAGATGACTATGCTCTCGGTCTGGCTCTCTACCGCGAGTTGTACTAGGTGATGCCGTCCGCGCCAAGGAAGATAGGGCAGAATATGACTTTATGCCGAGACTGGACTCGTTGCGTAGCTCTAGCAAGTTGAGATCCAGAGTTGTCGGGAGGGTAATGGGTCCTTCGTGCCCGGGAACGTCATCTGTATCATAGATGGACTTTGCCTTTGCAAAGTCAACTCTTTCCTCCAGTAGCAGGCCAAATGGGTCCCAAGCAATAGACGACTCTTCAAGACACTCACATACTCGAGATACGTGAACATTGCAAGTAAACCGAGCTTTCTCTGCTAAAACGTTGTTGAAACTCGTAAGGTAAGTTATGTGGCACAGCTGCAGGTCATACCCAATTCCCACATCAAGACGACAACACATACCTTACCGTCAGTACACGTACGGTAGCCACCGAAGTCGCATAGGTAATCATCTTAACCTACGTTTCAAACTCGACTTCTTAGCATGTGTACTTATTAAGGGTACTTGGCTTTTGACAATTTGTTCACAGAACTAACGACAGCAACGCTCGGCACCCTAACATCCTGCTGGCGTGGCCTCTTAGGGGCTGCGTCATACTGGAGTAAAATTGATCGATACAATGATGACTTCGATCTAAGAAATCTGATCGAGTACGGAATGAAGAACCATTTCAGTCTGAATATCTGAGTTGGCAGTATCGTTTGGTGACACTGGCTCAACTCTCAATCACCGGCTTATAAGCATCACCAGCTGTTGATCCTCCAGTACATGTTCAACGTCAGTTCTCCGATGCGGTGTCTCCATCAACGACCTTTGCATATTTGACGCTTTAGCTCCAGAGGGCCTCTCATTTCGCGTCATTGGTAGGCGCCTTACAAGGCCTCAATGGCTCTGGACCCGTACAGATACAGCCCCGTAACATACTCGTTCAGTGTCTCCGTATCAGAGGCCGCTCTCAAAGCACCTCTACCACATTTCCACGGATATCTCGGCATGTCATTTGGCGAGGTGTAAACACTGGGATGGCACAGGAGCGGAAGAATAGTCTTCATTACAGTGATCATATTCATGAAACCATCCCGTCTGCAAATATCTGTTGCAATGGCCCCGGGGTCCAGCCCAAGAACACAAAGCTTGAAGAGATCTGGGTCGGCAGTTGAGTCTTTTCTGCACCTCGCGCCTTTCTAAATAATCAGCATCGAATTTCCCGCCTACGGTACGCGTGTGCAATTACAGACAGGAACATGACTTCTTGCAAATGCGCAGCGCCATACCTCCTGGCACCACCAAGCCCCTACGGATTATCCTCAGGCATGCTCCATCCCCCCTTCGCCAACGTCTCCGTATCATAGTTATCGGCACGTATTCTTGTCACTAAAGAGACCTTGGATCTCATTACGCGGATTCTCGGTGGTGGCCCAAGATTAGCACTTGCTCTGATAAACCTACCAGATATGATAAGTGGTTGGGGTGTAAAAACATTGACTTGACCTACTCATAATTCTGCTCACTGACAATAGCAATCCTACCCTTCTCCTTATCCATGCTCCCCAAAAACAGCAGCCCAAGCAGGAACACACTTAGGCGTTTAATGGTAATTAATCTAAAAAAAAGCTATTACCAAAACCATCGCCCGTCACCGTCAGGGTAGTCAGCCCCTGGTATCCCGCACTCAAAATTGGGGCCCTTAGCCGGAGGATCTCGCCCTCATTCACCCAGTCGTTAATATTTTTGGCGCCATCCCGCACCGATTCAAGGCTTGCCAAATCAGTATGAACAGTATAATGTCGAAACGACTTGGGCGGTGAGTTCGCGGAGCCAACAATACTACGTAGATGCGTGGCTGTCTCGGCCCTTCGGACGATAAAGACACCGTGATAGTTTGAACTTTGACAACAAGTCGGTGGTCCGTGTGATGTGCTCACGATGGCTGGCCCGGGAATTCCGTTGGATCGGTCACCACAACTGGACCTTTCGGACTTCCCAGATATCATTGCGTAATATACTCTTTCCGAATCAACACTCCGTAAATGATTGAAAGTTAAGCAGGGAATGTGTTACATGTTTCATCTACGGCAAGGTACATTCAGGTAAGCAGGAAAGGTTTGGATATAGATGATTTCTTATTTCCTTGCAAAGCGAATTCAACCTGCTTTGTTAACATATGGTCCAATGCATCCAGCGATTATTAACATCGAATCAAAACATAGCCCGTCGCCAACCCCGCTGCTCACCAAACAAATGAGCCTGTCAGGCGAGAGGTAGTGTTCAAAGGTTCTGGTAGAGCAACCTGAAGGGTGGTGGGATCATGGCAGCTAGCAGCAGAACCATCCGACAACTGGAGTTTTCGAGTGGGCTATCATGGAATCGTATAACCATATAACATATTAAGTTATAAATAGTCGAGCTTTGTATGTCGGGATGATGCGAAGAACTCGCGTGGTTGAGCCCTTTACTCTGCCTCTTGCTCTCCCGGTGTCACGTTCTGTTCGCAAGGTTGAGGAGGTCGACTCCCACTCGAACCATAGTGCCGTTACCAAGACCTACCTTGATCTCACGTACTCAAACCGGTATCAACCAATTGATATGCTGTTCTGAGACAGCCCAAACTGTCATTCACGTATTGGGCGTAGCAAGTCAAGAAAATTATGTTGAAATAGTAGGTCGGTATTTGTTCTCTTCGATAACCGCCACTGTAATACAGAGAATCAGAAAAATTCGATGATAGACACAATTGTATCGACTCTGTATTTGCAAAGTCCCCGCATTCGATGAACCGTGTGCCCAACAAACTCCGTCTGGTGCCTTTCAAGCCATGAAAAACCAAGACACGCGACCAAAGACCACAGCCCATGTCCCCTTTGCTTTGTGGAGATTTCTGATTCACCCGGATATTGCCCAATAGTAGTAATAGTCAAACCCCATCCCAAGTTAGTGAAAATAAAACAAACACCAGCAACCCCGCCGTTTCCATTGTAGGATAATACCCGCCATGACCTTGCTTGGACCAAACACAGAACCCAACCCCTGTAGTCGTCGCAAAAACTCGCTCTATATGTGAAGTGGTAATCTTTTGTTTTATCGAATGTGTCATGACCCATCATGACCCTCTTGATCGTACCGCTCCCAAATGAAACCAGAAGACTCCGTTTTGTGTTGTCGTCAACACCGATGCAGTTGGAATGAAGGAAATCAAAAACCGCCTATTGTGCGCAACGCCCATTCGTGATGACACCCCAAGAACAGCCCCCATCTTTCGAGGCGTAGCACCGAGTAAATGTATTCTGGTATTTTCCCACTGTAGACCGACCGTGAAAGCAAATAGGTATCGTCATCTTTCATGCAGGATGCGCTCATCATACAAGCCTGCGAGACAGGCGATTCTACGATGAGCACTCGTTATATGTCGAATAATTATGTTTGTACAGGGAGAAGGTAGCGTGAAGGAATCAGTCCCGAGATCAAGCCCTGCGATGACCTGAAATAATGCCAGTGTGGATATCGATGCCTAGATGTCTGTGTCGGTGCACGCCAAGTGGGACCAGCTGTGATGGTAGTACAGCGAACGAGCAAATGAACGATGCTCTTGATTACGGATTGCACGAAGGTAGGTGGGGTCGATGAACCTCGTCTTCCCAGGGGAGGAAGCGTAAAGACGACCTACCATCGGCGTCCGAGATGATGGTGCATCCTGGCAGGAGACACGGACGGCGGCGGGCTCGACATGGTTAAGCCATTGGCAGGATTGATGATGGGAATAGCATTACGGGTCCTGGTGGCAGCAGGTTGGTGCAGCTTGAGGCTCGACGGCTGATGTTGGAAAGATGGAGGTATAAAAACCGGCGACGAAGAGTTTAGAGAGAAGTTGGAAGCGACTTGTTGGGGGTGTTGCGTGGGAGATGCATTAGGGGAGCCGCTGGACAAAGAAGAACGATCTGACGAAGCACTGCTGATGGAAACAATCTATGGCGAGGCCGACAAGGTCAGCACCGGTTGCATTCAAGCCATGCCTCACATCACCGAACGGCGTCGCTTCTGGTGACGTGACATCGACTGGTGTTGCGGCGAAGGTGGGATACTCACGTCACTCTCTGTTAATAGCTTTGGGCAGAACTCCATGTCGTCTTCCAGATCAAACGACCGCGAGGCCTCGAACTGTGATCGGAAGGCGACGACGGAGGCGGACTCCGATAGCTCCTTCATGCTCTTAACGCCACGGAACTGCTTCTGGGAATTCTGCGAGACAGATAGCCTGGGGCCCCGCCTGTTGCGGCCCCCGTGATGGCTGTGGGAGACGGAGGGGGCGGCGGCCGTGGGCTGGTGGTGATGGTGGTTGTAGCTGTAGTATGCAGACATTATGAAATACTTGTGTCGGATAACCAAAGATGGAGTACAGTAGTATTCGGATCACACAGCGAGGCGATTGTTGTTGGTGGTGGTTCGGTGGTGAGCAGCGCCGTGGTTGTTGGTATTCGTGGGTGTTCGTTGATCCACCGCAAGGAATGCAGTTCGATGAGACGAGACGAGATGGTTACCGTTGGTGGTTGGGGGTCGGCAGAGGAGAGGTCAAAGCTGGGCTGGGTGAATGGGGGCTGGCTTCGAAGGTGGGCGGCCGAGCTCGTCGTGCGGTATTTTTTTTAAATTCGACAGTGAAACAGCGGCAACAATGAAAGTCGTCGGATAGTCTCGCTCTGTAGCTAGGAGATGGCGATGAAAGTAGAGATCAAAGAAGGCCTGGTGGGATGTTGTTTTCTTTTTTCTTTTTTTTACGGTAATTCTGCAGTGATGAATGTAAGAGATGTGAAAGTGTAGATTGATGGATCGGGCGTTGTGTGTGTGACTGTTGGAGCAGCGTGGGAGTAGTATCTAAGTAAATGAGGAGGTGGCGGTGGTGTGCGAGTGGGAACGGGCTGGTAGGATCGATAGACGGGAACAGGGCAAGGCAAGGCAAGACGGGATACGTGAAAAGGGTTCTTGGAAGAGGGTTGGAACGTACAGATTGGAGACGAGACACAGCAGAGAGTCGAGGAGTGACAGAGCGACAGAGACGGGAGAGAGAGAGCCCAGCTGGGGGGTGCTTCGGGGGCCGGAGAGGGCGAAGGATTTTGTTGAACGCAAGCCGACGCCAAGAGGCAAGCGGACAGGCCAATCAGAGCAGCCACAGGCAGCCAAAAAGCGGGCTCTTGCTGTACCGGACGAGCCAGACGACGAGGGGCCGTAGAGGAGGGTTGGCGGAAGTGTGGACACAGTGAGAGGCCACGACAGGCAGCACAGAGCAGTGGCCTCACTGGCTGGCGTCGCAATGTTGAGGTGCCTCTGCTCAGTGCGAGCCGGTGCGAGGGCCAGTGAGAGGCGGCGACGCCCAGCACACCCCCCGCTCCACCGCCAGTCGAGCGCTACCGTCAAGCGTCCCTCTAGCCTGCCACAGGCCTGCACTGCTGCTGGGGTCCCTTGTCCGAAGGGGGTCTATGTAGGGAGCTGCAGATGCCCCACAGCCAGGTTCTCGCAAGCCCCGACCACTGTCTCTCTAGATGCGCCCAATCAGCGCAATCTTGCCACCGCAGCCAAGTGCCCACCGCCCATCGTCATTGGCCGCGGACCCCACCCGCGAGGTCATCTCTGTCCCATCCCTGACAGCTGTGGCGCTGTTGATGCTGGTTGAGATGCGACGCTGCAGGCATGGTTGTTCAGGGAGAGAAACTGGGCCCGCACAGTGTCTCTGGACTGTTGCAGACCGCTCCCTGCTGCCTCACTCTCTGGCAATCCGCGCTACAAGTCACTCACCGTTGTGTGCCATGTAGCCCGCGTACAAGCTGGCGGTCCGGTCTTGTACCTGCCAGCAAACCGTTAACAACTTGAATACCTACGGTAGGTACTTGAAGTTCGCTTCCACTCGTGTGCTCCTCGCCCTCGTCGTCGCCCCTACGACACATTGCCATTCATTCATGCACGGCATGTTGTCTTGGTTGTGTGGGGAATACACCGAGTCCTTCTAACGGCATTCCTTTCAACCAGCCCAATCCGTCAAACAAGGCCAATGAGCAACCATTCAGCCAGTTGGATTTCGGCGTCTCTACCTAAAATGTTCAAGTCATTTGCATGCTGACCACCTTGTTTTTGGTATACTAAGGTACTCCTATTGCTTATGTATTCTATCCATCTCAGACAAGTGTAATAGATACACCAAGGTATATAATCCCACCGCCAGCGGTGTGTATGCTATGCCGTCTAGTCTTATCAGTCTATCTGCTGCCACATCGTGAGATAGTGGTGAGGCCTGATATGTGTGGCCAATGGTGGGCTGACACTCTCATGATCAGATAAGGACGACAGCAAGGTGCAAAACAGCAGATGGTCGTGAATTTTGCTGCCCCTTGCCGCCAGACCGTGCCTGTTTTGTCCATCGTGACCCCCAGGTTTCTCACCACGACTCCATGTCGTTCCCCAATGGCCCCCTTTCCGTACATAGCCAGGTACCATTGCATATTGCATTGCTTGCCACGCCCTGATTGGCCTGTAATTGTATTGTAGCTTGTCGACAGGTGTACCTTTATGCCTTACGAGCTGCTTCTTCACCAGGGACATCTGAGTTTCATGCTGCTGGCAGGACTACAGGTGAACGTTAGATAACAATAGCATCGACCGGTTCCTCTCTGAAAGTTCATGTGAATGCGATTCGATACAGCAAAACCCTCGACTACGTAAAGGAAGTTGATTGGCAAAACTAGCGCAAAGAGTACCGCTACTATGACTGTGCAATGTGTCGCAATTTACCTGGTCTCCGCATGATGCGGGTGTGAGGCAGTGGCCAGTCGTCGTCCCTAGTTCGGTTCGGCTGGAAGTTCTAGTCTTAGGGATTGTCATGTCCATCTCCTTAAACGGCGTGGCTTGACGACACTGTGATCGTCGACACTGTACACCGATGACTGGTGGGAACCGTATAGATCACTGCTCACCGTTTTCAGGTGTTTACGGTTCAATCTGGGATGGGGCAGCACGGAAACGCCCACTCGGGCTTCTTCCAGGCACCATACCTACTGCACTGACGGACTCTGGGCAGACTGTCGAGACTGTCTACTGCCCCAATCCGAAGAGATCACACCGTAGTACTGCGAGTGGAACTGGATGAGGTCCGACAAGGTCGCGTGCGCCGCAAACGAGAAGGGATCGTCGTCTCACGCAACCAGCTTTAATGGACGCGAGACATTCCCATCGCATGCTCCCCAGACTCAAGCCCAGAGGGATTCGATCTACCGGCCATTCTAGACGGCGACAGAAGGTTCTCACTGCCTCGTGAAGCGTTGCTGACCTGCTCATGGATTCAATCCCCAGCTTCCGTCACATATCTTGCATGAATGACATGTGGCATTGCAGTGCTGTGCCGGAAAATGACGAATATTCGCCCTGGACTATTGTATCGCTTACGCGGGTGTATGTATTGCTGTTTGCGACTGTTGACATGCAGTGTTTATCCTGCGGCGCCACCGCCAGGCCGCAAAAACTCCCCATATCTGAGGCAGGCTCGGCAGGTTTCAGTTCGCACAACGACGTGAACGTGAGCAGACGTGACCTGTTTCAAACAACACGCTCGCAGTATAGCGAGACAAACATCACACTTGATCGTAGCTTGGCACCACCGCTCGCATGATTAACCGAAGACCTGCTGCGCCTCATGAAGCCGTCGTCGCATACCTAGGATACTCGCAATCAATAAAATGAGAAGCGAAGCGCATAGTGGTGATACTATAAACTGCCATGGCCGCGACCCACCGAATCGAATAGTGGCCTCAATCTGTAGACCGTTCTGATATGCGCCCGGCCTGCAGGATGACCTTGAATTCCCAGCCGCCGTGGCGAGATGGGATCGCCAGAAGCGTAGGTCCAATCGTGTTTCTCGCACTTGTTCAATCAACAACGCACGTTGCCGCCTTGTGTAATAGAATGATAGAATGCATACTGCACACCCACCTATGCGTGTCCCCTCTCGCCTCTACCTGTTCTAGGCCAGGCCAGGTCCCTTGAAAGTTTGAAAGTGGTTTGGATCCAGGAACTGTTCAGGACCCTGATAATCCGGAGAACTGACAGAGTGCATCGTCGCGATTCTCCGTGCATTTGACATGTGTGTATCTACAAGCATTCACGGCGGACGACATGTCGTTGAGACATTATCATTGATCAGTGTGGCATGCAACAGTATCGATGGGCAACGACATTGCTAGCAAAAAAACAATGGCATTGCGTAATGGTTGAAAACAGCCCACGCCGCCCTCGCGAGAGCCGCGACCGTGTGACGAAAGCGGCAAACTGAAGAAAGGATTGATCCACACAGATGATCCGTCACTTGTCGTATCGCGAAACGGCACTTCCCTCTGATGTAATTAATTGATGATTGCCGTAGCATGGAGCATTTGATCTTCTATCAAGCGATAGTCGCGATTGCATCATACGTGTTTCCCGAGAATAGCACTTGTGGCTTTTGCCCGGCCAAGCCCGTTCGATCCCAGGATCGGTTTGCCGTTGTCATTGGGACTCCACAAAGCTTGTCCTGGGTCTGTACTCTAAACACCGTTTGGCTGAACGCTGAACAGTCATGCGATCGCCTGATGACTGGTGGTATGACAAAAGAATCTGGCCTTTGCGAAACACAACAAATACTTGCTCTATTTTGGCTGTTAGCGACCATGTATTTGCGAAAGTCCATGCAAACACGTAACTGACGATCGACTATTTTCATGCGGGACATGGCAATGGGTAGGATGAATCACTGCAATTCAAGGGTAGGTTGATAACTCCTCTATTTGCAATTCTATTTTCGTCTTTATCTCGCGGGTCTCAGTCTTCGTCTGGAAGATGACGATCTTGCCCGAATCACTCGTACGAATCAAGTCGATTGTCGGACTTCCGATTCTTTCCTGTCGAGCTGTGTCAACGCCCGCTACCAAATTGATAGACCAAACTCGCTCCTCGGCTCGATGCTGGCTCTTAGATCGAGTTGATATAAGAGTCACGTGCGTCTGCATCAACAAGACAACATCGGACGGCTGTGAGACTTTGTAACTAGGACATGCCTCCGAGATGTAAACAACACCGCAGTCACCTATGGCTTCGAGTCCCTATGGTCGAGATAACACTGCCATGCCCGTGTTCCGTCTCCATCTGATATTCATGCGTACCGGAATACCTCTCTACCATCGCTTGGTACCACGGATTGAATAAAACAGACCAAATCATCGATTGTACTTACGACTTCGTGGTCGTACATTTTCCTTATGTTTGACAAGTAGCACAGACCCAACCGGGCCTACCATTGTGTGACGAAGGTCGAATGTGTCACGAGCTAAACCGTCACAAAGCGATATCGGGCCCCTTACTTTACATGCAACTACTGCTGGGAGCGTATGGTCATTCCAATCAATCGGCTCGTCATTGAAGTAACAGGCGGCTTTCGGGTAGCAGTCGAGGCAGTCAGTTCATTTGTTGACGATAACCAAATCTTGTCTGATATCTCATTCTTAATCTATCATCTCATTGTACACGAGATTTGACTTTTACCAAGTTGGGGCAACCACGAAGTAAGGGGGCCTGAGTTGCTGTCCCGATAAACGTGCTCAGGTCAGCGAGTACATTAGAAGTCTGGGTCTGGGGGTCTATGAACAGTTTTATGATTTTCAATTACCAACGATGATAAGGCTACTGTGTCAGGTGGACATATTGGTTGACTAAGCGACGGGGATGACTTCGTCTGTTGCAAAATGTGAGTTCGATTGAACCATGACCAAGTCTCAAACCTCAGTCATATTTGACACATAGTAAATAAGTGAAATGGATTAACCTGAAGTTCTGTATTCTGATGCCAGGACAAGTCACCTGCTGTGCCTAAGCGGCATTTATATATCATGTTCCCAATGATGACCTACTAGGGTATATATCTGATACGAGCAGTGTCTTCTCTTTGTCCTCGTCGAGACCAGACCTATTTTCCTGCCTCGTAGTTGTACATTTAGTGTTTGATCAAGCACTGGATACTTTATCGAGTCCTCTCGCTTTCACAAAACGATTGATCTGCTCCCTGGTGAGCTTGTCGTTATACTGCTCCTGGCAGTCGTAGAACGAAATGAGTTCTTGGCTGCACTCTATCATGTCTTCTATTCTGACATTGCTGCTGTCGGCTAGAAACGATACGTATCGTTGGATTCTAGCCATGGATGTTGCTTGACCGGCAGGGCTACTAGTGTTATTAGGGGTTCTCGATTGTCCCGGTGCTCCTCCTCTTGTGATTGTTTCCATTGCATCTCTGGCCACGGCAGCAGGTGAGATCGGGCTAGATTGCATTTGCAGCAAATTTCCTGTTTGTTGACCCGCAGGTGGATTCGGCCGCATGACAAGGGCGAACAAGATTGCTGTCATAGCGATGATATGAGGCGGATAGAGAAGAGGAAGATCAGTCATATAATGGTCGTTGATGATCCAGGTCGTAAGAGACGCTTCGTCGTTACTGAGCGCTATTGACATCTCGTCCCTTAGTCTAGTAATAGTATTGTATGGTTGGTGAATGATAAGCTGACTAGACATTTCGGATATCATCCAGAATTCACACTCGCCGAGCCGGGCAATATCAACAGAGAGGAAGTCTACTATAGAGCCAGATATCATCTGTTGTTAGCCCAAAACAAACTTGGTGCGGACAACTGGAAGGGCTTCGTACCAGGCCACAAAGACCGGGATTCGCTCACTACCAGCCTGATGTGTTGCGGAGCTTCCTCCATCTTACAGGCCAGGTATAATGCAGTAGTTATGACGAGATAGGGATTCGTTCTTCGTATCTCGACTTTGGTGTAGAAGCGTTTCAGATACATCTGAGCTGTTGCAAGGCATTGTTGTCGAACGCCCAATCTCTTACCCAGACGCCCCAGCTCTACACCGACAGACACATGTTAACAATTTATTCCTCCAAAAAGAAGCCCATGATGGTGGCAAGTGATCTCACGGTAGTTGAAGTATATGTTCAAATGCCTCTGCTCCGGGAGTGGATACATTCGAACCAACTCTTGCTCGCTCTCCTCGAGCTGTTCCCGCTTTAGAGCCAGTTCATCTTTCGTGAATTGCCAGTTGCGTCGTTGAGTTGACTCCCAATAATTAGCAGCCATCTCTGACACAGTGAGACCATTGCCCGGTCCCGTGGTATGGATTTGATTCGACACAAGAAATGGATTTCCGATGAGTTAGTTGGGACGTATCATGTTATGGAGCCTGTCTTCAAGCCACAGCCTGCAACGCTGGACTCCGGTGATGTACCGTTGATGAAATTAAGAAAGTGGCAAGAAACGTAAGATACTATAATTGGATTCTACGAAGCTTGTGAGATGGGACCTCATCACATATTAACTGAGTCTCAAGCCATCGGGTGCGAACATTGGGCACTCCGAGACTCGGGATCGGACCTCACGAGTCTCAAGAATACCTACCGGGTGAACTTGAGGCTGCTGTTTTTAAGTGGCTGGTGTCCTGATATCTAAGCAGTCGTGATGGGCTTGAGAATATCCGGTAAGGTATACTGTGCCCTCTACTTTCTCACTTCGTACTGTAGAAGCCGGGCCAGGACTCCTCCCCAAGGACTGTGTGCAGTGACGTAGTGCACGGACCAGTCTCTCCGCAGATAAGAAACAGGGAAAAGGAAGGCTCAGCAGACGATAAGGACCAGCAAGCAGGCACTGGGACTGACAAAAGGAGACAGCAGGACCTCGATAGGGGTGAATATACGCTGTGATCCTAGCTCCAGACGGTCTTATCGGTTGTTATCGTCTCTCCAGCCCTCTCCCAGGCGTTGTTGTTCCCATGTTCCAATGCCAATTGGCTTTGAGCTATTCACAATTGCAACACCCACAGCTGCTGCGATCCCTGTCCCGCCTTTATCTCCTTCGGGTCAACTGCACGTAGCCTTTCATTTGCGCGCAAACCTGGTCATCGGCTTGGTCTTTGCAGTCTTGCTGCCCTGCCCAGCATCTGCAGCCTCTTGGAACATCTTATCCAACCATCACCGGCCTACTGCATTCCCTATTCCAGCTTCCTTTTGGCTGGGGGATGCTCTTTGATACGCGCTTGCGCCCTTTGCCCCAGCACGACCATGTCCAAGTCATAGCCTTGACCGAGCCCTCCCTCACCACCGTCCATCTTGCGCGCTCCCCGCCCTTTCTCCCTCCATGCTGTCATGATCACGAAGCATGAAAATCCCCGACGTGGTCACCGATCTGCAGATGGACATGGCGGAGTCGCAGAATGAGCGGGATGCCCGCGTTGAGAAGTTGTGGAAGCAGTTGGACTACCAAGGCAAGGGCGAATTGGATTGGAAGGGGTTGCAGCGCGGGCTCAGGAAGATCGACCATCGTGAGTTCAGCGCTTTCAGGAGTGGGACAATATCTACCGAATCTGCTGACACTGCGCTTCAGCTATGAAAAATGCGGATGACATGCTCAAGAACATCATCAAAGTTGTGGATACAGATGGGGATGGCAAGATGCAATATGAAGGTCAGTTGGATGCACCTTTCATGTTGACTGGACGACCAATCGAGGCTAACACTAAGCCTCAGAGTTCCGAGTTTTCGTTGAAGCCGCCGAGCGCCAGCTGTTTCACCTCTTCCGATCCATTGACCGCGACCAGGACGGCAAACTTGACAAAGAAGAGCTCCAAGTGGCTTTCCAAAAGGCTGGCCTAGCTGTGCCGCATCGACGAGTCGAAGAATTCTTCAGGAATATTGATCATAATAGTGATGGGTTTATCACTTATGAGGAGTGGCGGTAAGGCCTGACCATTCTACTTGTTCTCTACTCTGTCCAGGTCACAACGGGACAAACTCTCAAGCTCAATATGAATAACACTAACTTGCTCGATAGAAACTTTCTGCTCTTCATGCCTAACACTGACACAGCCACAACACTGCGCGCAGTCTTCACGTTCTATTCAGAAGTATTAACTCTGACCTCTGAGGGCGATTCAGTAGTCAGCGAGAAGTCTCTGCAGGGAATAGGTATGATCAAAGACTTCCTTCTGTCCTTATTTTTTGGTTCGATCAGACGGGCCATGCTTCTTCCAGCCGAGAAAACACCCAAGCAGAATCTCCCTTCTGCCTCGGATTCTTCCGTCTCTTCCTCCCCCTTATCCTCATCATCATCTTCATCCCATCCTGCACCCGACGATGGTGCCCCATTACATTCGCCAACCCAGGCGGTGTCTCGAACGAACGATTACTCAGGCGACTCGGACACATCCGCGCCGAAAATGGATGCCCGGGCAGCTTTTGGCGTAGGCGCCGTGCGAGGAGCAAAATCGGCTGACATTCCCACTTCTGAAGACACTCAAATTGAAACTGCAAAGCGTGACACGGTCAAGAAACTCCTGCTGATAGACTACCTCCCCGATCCAGGCTACTTCGTCGCCGGTGCCATCGCGGGAGGCATTTCTCGAACTGCTACGGCGCCTCTCGACAGGCTCAAGGTCTTTCTACTTGTTAACACCAAGTCTGACGCCAATGTCGCTCTCAACGCCGCGAAAAACGGGCGGCCTCTTGTAGCATTGAGGACTGCAGGGATACCCTTCGCTACAGCCGTTTCGGATCTGTACAAGGCTGGAGGCATGCGAGGGTTCTTCGCTGGTAAGGCTCATATACAAAAAGGTTATCATGTGTTATCTAACCAAAGTGGGTAGGCAACGGACTCAACGTAGTCAAGATTATGCCAGAGACCGCAATAAGAGTATGCTCATTCCCACAAACATAGTTTTAACATCATACTCATTCTCTTCTTAGTTTGGAGCATATGAGGCCGCCAAAAAGACCTTGGCTGGTCTTGAGGGACACGGCGATCCGCACTCTATCAATCCCTATTCCAAGTTCATCGCCGGTGGAGTTGCTGGCATGGTGGCCCAGTGAGCGCAATCAGTGATGTTTTTGTATCCGGAGACTGATTTGTTACCAGATTCTGTGTCTACCCCCTAGATACGCTGAAGTTTCGGCAAGTCTTCTCCCATTCCGTTTCATGTGCGAGTTACTAATATAATTGCTAGCTTACAATCCGAATACGTGACTGGTGGCGCTCGAGGCAACCTATTACTCATTCAGACTGCCCGCAAGATGATGGCTGAAGGTGGTGCACGAGCAGCATATCGTGGTGTCACTATGGGACTGATTGGCATGTTTCCGTACTCGGCTATCGATATGGGCACCTTTGAATTTCTCAAAACAACCTACATTACGTACAAAGCCAAAGCCACCGGTTGCCATGAGGAAGATGCGCACCCTAGCACGTTTGCCACGGGAATCATGGGGGCTTCATCGGGGGCTTTCGGTGCTACCGTTGTCTATCCCCTGAATGTGTTGCGCACTCGACTTCAAACTCAAGGGACCAGCATGCACCCCGCGCGATACACTGGCATCTGGGACGTTGCACACAAGACGGTCAAGAACGAAGGTGTACGCGGTCTCTACAAGGGGTTGATGCCGAATCTACTCAAAGTCGCACCCGCGCTTAGTATCACGTGGATGGTCTACGAGAACGCAAAACGCGTCATGCACCTCAACTAGAGACTTTGGAATTACCATACTCGCCAATCGGATCGGAACACAACACATATACTGATCGAAGCGTCCACACTTTGACCTCATCGCACCCAACAAGCATGCATCGTGTATTTGGTCAGCCCAGATCATGGCCCGTTGTTTGGGCAGATACTAAAGACATATTCTGCTACAATGCGTCTATACAACAAAGAGCTCTACTTGCTTTTACTTAGTTATTTAGAGATAGATCGGAGTGATGTGGAGGGGGATTCATGCTGGAGGAGTGGTGAGAGGTTACTTAGGAACATACAGTTGGGGGGGGGGGGGGAGGACATACCAGGTGGGTGGGATTGATCATATCCTGCTTTCTGCCTAGGTACATCTACTTGCATTGGCTGGCGTTTCAGGATCATAGGATCCCTATTATACAGGTACTTTTCTCGCGACCTTGATTAACATCAAATCAATAGTCGCCGTGGATGACGGTCAAATGCGACCGTGAGGGTACATATTGCAGTTAGAGAATCGTTGAGATACCCTTTTCATTATGATGTTCGATAAGTTCCCTGTATGTGAGCGTTAATGCCGTGGGTATCATTCCAGCGCCGGCTTAGAGGCGGAAGGTACTTGTTCAAAGTGACTCGAGAGTTGTCAGAAGAGAAGGGCCGTACTAAGAAGGGACAAAGCAAATTCTTAAAAACAATATCGAACTCGGGATATACGTCTTGGAAGAAACGGTAGACGCACAGATAAATGTACATAAAGAGTAACATTGGGATAGCGGTGGTGGATCAAGCGTTGAAGCATCGCCTACCACGTCGATAATTCGAAGATTGAATGAGGAGAACCAGAGGGAGTACCATGCAGCACGTCATACAATTACAAGTCAAGCGAAAATGGCATCGTGCTGAATCGATATCAGGACTGAAGTGTACAATTGTAACATTATCAAATGAAGATGATGTTGAATACATGTAGTTAACCACTATCACCAGTTTGAGCGCCACTGCTCGATTTAGTAGTTGTAGATGGCTTACAACCATTCTCATTCCTTGCTTTAGCCATGGCCAAGGGACGGGCTTCGATACGATCAGTAAGGCAAGAATTCTCTTAGGTGTATGTGCGGAGTGTGAAAATGGAGCAAGATGTGGTGACTCGATTTTGTCTCTAGTAGAGCTGAGCGATTTGACATTGAATATATACCGCAAAAAAAGCGCGGCAGGTCATCACAGTGCGCCGGCGCGTATCGGGATAAGTGTTAACGGGTTGGAAGGTGCACTTGGTAGTAGCAAGGAAGGCACGCGACTGCTGTATATAAGGGTCGATCGGGCAGACCATTCGACGTTCCCAGATGGGCGGGTGACCAGCGAGGCCACCACCAATTCTGGTCAAGTTAGTCGAGTTGAAACGCCGTTAGACTACGTTTCAGGTAAAGTCTGAGTGCAGAGAACACCGGTTCGAACCGAGGCATTACCCTTTTGCAACTTTCTTTTTTTGCCCTATGCACATGATTTCCACCTTTAAATGAGGCTCTGAAAAGGAAAACATTGTTGCTATCAATGCTAATGTAGCACTGAGCAATGTTTTGGTTGTTATCCCGAAGCTTTAATTGCTCCCATTGCACTAGCGTTGAGCAATCTCTCGATATCCCGAGGCTTCAACGTTTCCTACTTAGGCCGCCGTCCTTTTCCTAAGAGTCTCGTCGTGAGAAAGAATCAAATCCCCAATTGATCGTAACATTCAACCTAGCGACGTGGCCATCTCGAGAGTGGTCATCCTCCAGCATCCCGTCTTTTTTTTTTTTGGAGGTCGCGTCTTAGACGAACACCATCGGAGTTGGGCAGCCCCCAGTGCTCAGGGCCGCACACAGTATTCTTCGCCGTTTATGATGTCCGTACTAGTGGCAAATCAAGCGTGCTGTCCTTTTTCCACAGCGCCTATTTGCATCGTTAGTTACACAAACAGATATGTAGACCAGCGTATCTTATCTGGTCTCCGATGCAGAATTCAATCAAGATACATAGTTTTTAAAGGCTTTCGTACTCAAATACCCAACTTATGCGAGTACCTCGCAGTTGTGGTTTCGGAAAATTCTCACTAGCTCGGCCAAATTGCTAGAATCTTTTATAATTGAATGCCACTAGGCTTTGGCCTGGTCCTTAGTCGATCGACTGCCCGAAAGTCTGAAGTTGCTTGTTGCTGGATGATGGCATTAGCACTTTGTTTAGAGAGTCTAGTGTGTAGTCCTGCTGGATATAGTTCACCATAAAAAGGCTGCAGCTAGTTGGAAGAAACTCATTAGTCTATTAGCATAACCTGTATCTAGCCTCTATCAAATACGCTCCGAAACGGGCGGACCTCACAATAGTCATGATACCGGCCTCGAGCGGGCTTGTCGAGCGCGTCACCTTTAGTCAAGTCTCGGAATGCTTTTTTCTGCACCTCCTGAGACTGGGTATCAACCCATGCATCCCACAGAATGATGAAATCAACTTTCTCTGTATTATACAGGCGTACACGACGGCGTACCTCAACAACGTTCCATCTATGCGCCTGGATATCGGGTGACGTCTCCTCATTGCCCGGGAACTCATCTGGCCATGTAAAGTTAGACCAAGCGCTAGCACTGTCCTGTGGGAATCTGACGCACTTTGTTGTAGGGCTCTCTTCATGGGGGGTTTCTGGCATCCTAAGTAGACATTTGACTACTTTATCGATCTGTTGCGTGCCAGCGACGAACTTGACCAATGGTGGCGTGCCCTGGAAGTATGCCCAAACAGCATTAGTTGTTCGTACGCAGCAACTACTCTCTGGCTCCTGTAAGACTCGCTGAACGAGAGGTACCGGTAAGTCCGATGCTGAAGCAGTCGGATTTTCCCCAACACATCCTTTCTCAGGGCGTAAGTGTCGTGGCTGGAGAGGCTTCTGCGCCTTTGCAGCTTTTTCTTCGTTGACACACTACGAGAGAACTTTTGACTGAGATACCCAGTCAATGTCCTCCGTAGACCCGTTTTGGTCTTGCCCGAGGCCTGCTTGCTCTTCACGGAGCTACTTGAGCCTGGCTGGTCGAAACCAGGTGAAAGACGGTTCTAGGCATGATTACTCGTACTCTCATCGAACTCTGTGAGGTGAGATTTCCTTCGCCTATTGTGAGGTACCGCATTCCCTCTCAGAGACCGCTCCTGAGTGTTGTCGCATCGAGGTATAAATGTGGGCGTTGCAATGTATTGACTGGGTGGTTGTTTGACAACTCGTAGTGCCGTGACGTGATGTCTGGACTCGCAATTGCGTTCTGCGATCTGCCTGCGCTCCCCGTGGATGTATCTCGACGGGGGTTTCTGGGCGGAACAACCGGCGCTTTGCTATAAGAAGCCCTAGGTCGTGTGTTAGATGATGACATGATTGGCTGCCTAAGAAGAAAGTTACGGTCGTTGATTTGCTTTTTCGGAGTACTTACCAGAGAACAGTTGTCATAAATCTTGAATGTGTTGCGGGCGTGAGTGAGTATGTCGTGATGGAGAAAAGACTAGAACATGCGATTTTACTTGACAAGAGCGTGGCTTTCGGTGCATGCTTGCAGGCTTCATAAGCACTGGTAGCAAAACACCATCGTTTAGAACATGCCGATTAAAGCATCGGGAATACTGCTTCTCTTTGTTCGTCCTGTTGCTCCAAACGTTTGTTCCCAAACAGTTGAACGTCCCTTGGAATGCCTGCAATATTCTTTCTTTGCTTTATTACACATCAGTGTTTTGGCACGAACACCGGTTAACATAGGCTACTGTTGGATCTCTCAGCTAATGGGTCTGATTCCAAGCACAGCGCTTCGGCGTTAGTCATGCAAAGATACATATACAAATGTATTCAATTGTGATATGAGGTGGGGAAGACCAACATGATTATTGTAAGACAATGTCAAGGTGCGACGACAAGGTGAGACGGTAGGTCATTAACAAATTAGATCATGTATTTAAATACACCCCATAACGCCAAGACAAGTCGACCTGAAACATCGAGGTACTTATTCAAATGGTTGCCGCAAAAACAATTCAAGAATTACTTGAACATCAGTTTGATTGATGATTCGGGTGTGAGACGTATCACCTGAGTTTTACTTGCAGGACCAAGTTTTACAATAGACTAAGTCTACTCATAGACCAACAAACTCCTCGTACGCCATAGTCATGCTTTACTCGTTCCAACAGATGCCCCATACGCCATGCTTTAAGTATACCATCAGATGCCTCATACTCCGTAACAATGCTTTAATCGTTGCAATACACCCTATCTTACATCATGTAGTCCTCCAGACTGAAGTCTCCAGTGAAGCCTCCGTTCAACAACATGGCGGCAATCCGCAGACGTTGAAGGGGCAGATCCGCCTCAGTATAGATCATGGGATCGAGACCCATGGCCATGCACATAGCGTTGGTGATTACGAACACCCCACAATCGTACCCGTTTGACTGCGCAGGAACTTTGATGTCGATGTACTGCCAGTCGTCTCTGTTATATCGGTCCTCGAGAAAGTTCTTGAGCCATCTATTAGCCGCGGAAATTGAAGCGTCCCCCGGAGAATGGAATGAGTCAAGCCAAGCAATTTCCATGCGGGACGGACGGATGACGATCAAGGTCCAGTGAGCACCACCGTTAACAGGGATCAGCACGGTTTCAACATTATGGAAGTTCTCAGGAGTGACATTCCATTGCCGCTTTATGGTACGAGGGAAGACTTTGTCATCCTTCGTAAACTGGTTCCAGTACAGCGAGTTCAAGACGATGCACTTGGGGGTGCCGACCTTCTCCTTTACGCCGGCGTGCTTGTTGATGGCAACGGCCAGACAGGCGAGAGTAGATGTGATACAATCATCATTCAGCCAGGCTCTGGGAGGAACGAGTTTCTGGAAATCTCGGGCTTGGAGGGGGACGGCACTGGGATGGACTGCTCGATTGTCAAATTTTCCGACCTGGGACGCGCGCAAAGCTCGCTCTTCCCACGGCGTAGGCAGTTGGTCGACCAGATGTCGTTGACATCTAGGCCGGCGCAGTCCGATAGGACCTAGGAGAGCGCTGGATAACCTGAGCTCCTCCTCCCAAATGAGATGCTTGCACTCTTCTATAACCTGGTCCACCTTGCGGGGATCGGCAGAGAGAGTGGCATCTTCTAGGCCAGGCAGGGAATGTTTGCCGTGATTATTGAAGAACTGTTTGATAGACTTGTACCGGTTTGTTTCCTTGTACTGCTCGGGGGGCTGCTCGGAAATAGACTTGCGTTGGAGCTGTCCTTCTGTCGAAGTCTGACCGCTGTCAGTAACAGGGGCCTGGGAGACTGATAATCCCCATTTCAACCCGCCCTTGCGTGTTACAGTCGACACCGACGTTGACGGAGTTGTAGAAGAGACATCACGAACCGCAGGGTAAGTGAAATGCTCGCTGGTGTACTTAGGGGGAAGATAGTCAAGGTCATTCTTAATGGATGGGCGTGAGGCGATGTCTGGAGTACCGGGAGGGTGTCCTTCTTGTCCTTCATCCTCACTATCGGTGCCAGAGGGATATGCCTGATCGACGGAGAAAGTACCGGATTGCTCCCATCCAGAGTGTGGCCGGTAAGTGCCGTCTGAAGCGCGTTGGCGCTTTGGGGCTCTATCTCCGACAGTCGGGTGTGTGGCTTCGGGGTCGGGGTGGGAGTTAAGTAGGGAAGAAATGGCAGAGGTGACTGCGAAGGCAGCGTCTTTGAGGACGTCGTATAAATGTGCCATGCCGAATGTGGTGGTGTCGCGACCGGTGGGTTCGGCAGGGACATGTTGGACGTGATGGGGTTGGAGGCGATGCAAGTCGGAAGATGCGCGACGAATGGGCTTGGCAGTAGACATGACGAGCTGGGGTTGTCGGTAAAGAGGCGAATCGTCTGCCGTGAGTCGAAGGGTCTCAGGCCAACCGCCCGCCATGTCCTCTGTGATACCGTAGCGGTGGTCTCGTCGATATCGACGCTGTGGAGGACATCGGTAACCCAGGGCCCGGATCTACGAGTTCAGGATGCTCCTCCTGGCCGCAGTTCCCTTGGCGCTCGCAAGCTTTCTCCGACTGGTTCTGTGGAAGTAGCGATTGCGGAAGGAATGATAATTACCTTAGATAGCTGGTAGTTATTTGGCTTGGAGTTGCGGCGGTAGAACCTAAAGTTTAGGAGGTAGCCTTACATGCACCGACTTGTTGGCTTTCAGCCTTGTGTGAAAGCTCTTCGTGCACGGACCATCAATCTATCATTCCAACATTCCAGCATTTCAGCCACAAATTTAGATGTTTTCGTCAACAGACACAGCTGGTTGCACCAGCACCCGCTTAACGCCCTGACCGTTACCCCAAGAGTAATCTGAGTCGATCTCCAAGCCGATTCATCAGCTATGTTTACGGATAATACCCACGTCAACCATGTTTGTCTCACAAGACAGATAGGGGTAGGTACCTAGGTAGCTTCCTGGTGCCAGTATACTAGTAGGATATTAGCTTGTTTAGTTAGTGAATGGGCTGGCAGCGACTACATCTTCTGCTAATTATTGCAATTGATACTGAATCATATACGAGATATATATTTATAACTAGAAACGTTTCGAGGGGATATGTTTATTAGGCGTACAAACTCATATGTGCCATTGTCTCCATGTTGCTAATGGCCATGCCGACTCCTCGCCCTACTCTACCCCTATCGAGCTGTATGTACATTGACCTACGTAGAAGCCACTCATTCCAGACGCCGCCAGGACAGACAGGTGCTTGCTATTGCAGACAGCCCTCGATTTGCCATCGCAAACCAATCGCCGCGAGCGAGAAGCGCATGAAGACTTACACCATAGATATTTCGTCCAATGGTGAATTCGGGAGGATGAACGGGATAACGTTAATTGTCGAGGCCGATTTCCTGTATTTCAATCCTCAGTGGCTCAATTGATCCCTGGTCTGTCTGCATTTGAGTCTGGAGACCAGGTAGCAGTTATCTACCAGCTTAACGCCACTCGGGATCTCATAAGGGACGTCCTCATCTTTGCAGTGGACGACACAGGCAGAGCTGCTCTCAAACACATGTCATGATAGTGTCGAATTGAACGAGTAACTGAAACCTGTGGGGCAGAGTCACATTACTCCTGCACCGGTTGCGTCAATCAACGGGCCCTTTGAAGCAGAAGTGTGCGCGTCTCCTTGGAAACTCTCTTTCCCTTACGCTGCAACACAGGGCCATCTGATCATTTGGTATACTATCAAATGCGCCATCCAATGCAGCACGAACACAATCACATTGTTGTGACATTATGATTCACCATCCCCACGATCTTACTAAAGCCACCAGAGAGTCGACAAAAAGGAATGAAAGACCACTGACTAACATTAATTGCATTTCAATGGAGTGCGACCAGTGCTTATGCTGTTCATTTCCATCGTAGGTGTACTTAGTATTTGCTTTTCGGTGCCTCTGCATTCGTTGTTATTTCGTTGGCAACGGTCTAAGCTTAGTTGCCAACGTTACCAACGACAACAAACACTACGCCACGATTCAACAGGTGTTCGAATACAGTCATTTAATTTGACTACATTTGTCCCCTTCTTATACTCATATATACAAATATATAGTTTGGCAACCCACTGAGGTAGTCGGCTCAGATCCTCCGCCATTTTGCGCCACCAATGCGTGTACCATATAATCCAGCTCCCTCAGTTCCACGCAACGTGAATCAGAGGGGTAGTATACAAGCTAACGTTGTCGCCGACGACATCGTTCTTAGTGTAAGAAATGTATATTTCGTTGGTAGAGGCGCTGCGCGACGGTAATAGATCCGGGTGAGCTTGAAGACTGTAAGCTCCGAGCGAATAGTTCCCGTTCGTGCCCGAATAGAACTTGGATGGGCTGTTCCAAGGACCGGTGAGTGAATCGGCTGTTGTGACATAAAAGTCGGCTGACACACTAAAACCGGCCTGACCAACCCAGTAGAAAGACTTTGCGTAGCTTGAATAATAGAACGTGCCTTGACCACCAGCCCCAGCATTTTGGATATTGATGGTGCCGTCGTTGAGACTGGGTTGAGTAGACGTCCAGGCTCCGTTCACCCAGTACTGATATTGGGACAAGTCCTCAACCGATCCGGCGGCGACCTTAGCTAGAGCAACGGTTCCCGAGGAAGTCTTGCCAAATAAATACGCGGTGCCGTCTTGAACCAGATTTCCGTAGGCGCCATAGCCGATGGAGTTCTCGGCCCAGAAACGCTCGTTTACGATGGATACAGTGGGCAAAGCATTCTTGTCGCTAGTGCTCAGGCTGTAGGTCAACTTGTACAGGGTAGTCGATGGGTCTGCAACTTCAGGACTGAGGCCCGCGATTCTGTAGTTCCGAATCCAAGTATAAGCTGTGACAGTGCTGCCATCATTGGAGGTGACTAAAGGGGGGCTGTCTGGCCACAAGGCGTAACGAGTACCGTCATCACAGCTTCCAGCAGTGCTTCCACTGCAATAATCCGAGGGATACGTGAAATAGGGAGTCATACTCCCGCCCCCGCCGTACAGAGTCGTGGAAGGAGTCCCGTCGAGGTTAAAGTCACTCCAGCTGGCCGACGAGGACCAAATGGGCAACGTAGGGACCCCATTACTCCCGTAAGGCTGACTGTCTCGGCAGGTCCAGAGGGCGCGGTCTCCAATTAGGCTCGAGCCACAGGAATCACGGTTGATGGACGCATCTGCGACATTCCCAATGACACTGGTACTTGCCACTGTTGGATTGGTCGCTCTCTTGGAAATCGTGCCGGTGGAGGCACCTCCGAGAAGCAAAGAAAAGAAAGCAAATGAATATACCAGCGACATAGTGATAGAAAACGCAAAAAAGCCCTATCCAGCCGGGACGTAGAGAGACACAGCTCATGGGGAAGCCTCGCTAATAACCGTGGATCTGTTTGTAATATACCTTTCGTTGTCCCCATATACTCCCAAAGAGTAAGTCAAGACGGTTAGAACCAGGCGGCCCTTGACCTACCTCTTTGGGACGAAGTTGACCCATTCTGTCGTCGTCTTCGTCCGTTTGTGAGTGTCAAGGGCGGCACCTCGGAGTTATTCTCTGCAGGACCCTCCTCATAAGTCTAGGATAGGGTAAGGCGCTAAGAGATGTCATAACGTCGAGAGCCATGCTGAGGAAAGAACTCAGAAAACCTGAAGCACTCTGACCACTTATGTTACGGCCGCGGATGATTATGGACGAGTCTCATAGGCTTGCTGGAAGGTTAAGAAACCTGGTGACCTTGATCGGAGAAATCGACAACCAAGGCGCGAAAGACATCAAAATATGGTACTCGTACGAATCTGCGAACGAACGAGACTGGGATGCTTCCTAGTCCCGCAATTGAGGGTAAGATGTAGCTGAAGGGACTTGGAATTAAAGGAGCATTGCTGCGCAATCCGGCGCGGTGCCCAGTCGTGTTATCGACAGATCAGCAACCCTGGTCTCGCCCGGACCGTCACGCGACTTGTTAGCTACAGAATGGTAGATCCATGCGGATGTGGCGCTTCACCCACCGGCAGCGCGTCGATCATGTTCTCAAAATAAATGTGTTGCTTTTGAGCATGATATCGGCAGATTACAACATTTTCTAATTTATTGATGTTGGCTCTGTACTTTTGTCAGAGATATCAACCCCTGCACGGCATAGCCCGTATGCGTTGGGAGCTTGTTTTTCTTGGAGAGAAAAGGGGAGTGGCCGACAGTGCACGTGGGTTCAGATCGGACTGGACTGGAGGAAGATGGATACCTCTCTACAGTACTAGGTTAGGTACCTTGGGTAGGTAAGGTAGGTACTCGCGACTAACTAGCTCTATCTTATTGATGAAGGTTCAGACCAAATTGAGTCTCGTCGGCATGTCTCAGATACAACCAGCAGTCTGCTGAGATCTAACCTAACCTCCAGCTGATCCAAGATCCGAGTCTACTCTCGATTTTAGCACGATGGTGGAAACCAAGCTTCTACATCAAGATAGGTACCCAGGTTCTTCTGTATGATTTGTCGACTGTACTGCTTGTAGGGATTGTGGATTTCCAGGTTTGGCGTTTCAGCAGCCAGCCACCTCGTGTTTCATACAATTTTGGTCGCATCATAGGACATTCTAGGTAGAGACTCAATTGGCAACCATGCCGTTCTCTCCACCCCCTTTGATACCGTGGCAAGTACATAGATCTTGCTCCGACAGGCCAGACGTATCTATCTAAGTTGCTAAAGCACAACGCGCGAAATGGATTTTAAGGCGCGACGAACAATTGACTCGACCTGTTATTTGAGAACTTACTGAGTGATATCTGTTTGACTGTCCAGTTGAAGAGTTTAGAGTGTATTTTTCTACGTAGATGAAGATGGTACTAATTACGTAGTACAATGTTCCATGTCTCTCATGACTACATTTACAAAAGGAACACTACTATTGTAACTGCGATATCTCCCACCTCTCCTGTCAAAACATCCAATGATTACCCATGTGCCGTTTCATTGTAATCAAGATGTGCGGAAATTCCAAGTGGGCAAATCTGTCATTCATCACTGTTCTTACCTCTTCGCTTTGCAAGCAGTTGCATTGGTGCAAAAGTACATGTCAATGCGGAACCAATGTATCCTTTAGATCAAGGCCGAGAGATCTTATGGAACAACTTGAAAGTCTACGAAAGTCTATATTGCGGCCGTTCCAACGGAGAGCTGAGAGTCGGCATTTAGGAAATCCGTGTAATAATGCACGCACAGCTAGACATCAGCTACGTTAAAAGCCTTGAACTGAGGAGTGTCCACTAACTGACATAGATGCCATCAAGACTTGTAGTACACCACAGCCTTGCATGCGGCCCCCCTGAGCTTCACCAAGCTGAACTGCACTCTGTTGCATAATTCACCATTGAGTTGGTGACGACCACTATTCAGCCGTGCCCCCCTCCGTCGATCTCCACTCTGGTTCTGGTCACAAGCCTGACATGCCGCCTGTCCTTGGTAATCGGCTACGAGGACGGCTCGTTGCACATTGCGAAGAAGGCAAGCCGAACCTGGTCATGCCCTCCTGTATTGACCAGAGTGGGAAATAACATACAGAAATAGGCGGGGGAAGGGGGGATAGGAATCATCAGACACGGCGATGTCGAAAGCCAAAGGATACGTATCAGTGAGTGAGTCGTGAGTCGTAAGGATGAGATTCTCTCGATTCTCGCGATGCTCTTGGTCGAGTCGGTTCCCGAAAACTGTAGCCGTGATAGCAGTGACCTAACGACTTCCCCCACACTCCCAATCGGCCCCACTTCTCATTACCGTGTTGACATCCCGAGAGTTGAATCCTGCTGCCAACTCCTCTGCAAACAGACTGCAATTATTCGTTTCTGCCTCTGAGCCAGCCGGTTCAGCCAGTCGTCCGCCTTGGATTTGACGCCTTGAGCTCCTCAGTTGATCCCATCAGAGTTTCGCTACCGGTCTGGGTCTAGCCTTTTCCGCGTAGCCGCTCCGACGTTTGCCATGTTGCCATCCCGAGCTCTGTCTTATTCGCCTAGATGTGCGACTCAAGTCAGCAGAATGGCACTCTTCAGCCGATACCATTGCAACGCTCGGGTTCTGTGCCGCTTCTCTGCGTTGCCGCGGGCACTCCACAATCGTCTTTGTACTTCATTCTAGTCATAAATGCAGTCGTGATGTTCGTCTTGCGTACTTGGCCCCTCGGCTCTCTTTCCCACCACTCATCTTGCCTCATTGATTCTTAATGTTCTAATCTGTGCCTAACGATACCTTGAAATTGCTTCAGACATCCATGGGCGATTGCTGGAAGAAGCCGCCACTTTAACGTTGTTTAGCGCTTCCACTTCCAACAATCTCTCACGCGAAACACCAATAGCCCTTCCGTGGCCCCGTTGCCCTTCCAGTCACATATAGTTCGTTCGTACAACTTCAAGCATGGAATCTCGCCCGGCCGCACAGTCGGACGCACCATACTATGATATAGGTATACTATTCAGTAGCTCCGTGAACGACTCATCGTTGTTGATATGTGCCCAGTCATTATAGGCGCAGGGCCGGTCGGGCTCATGCTTTCGACATGTCTAGCCAGGTTTGGCTATAGGATAAAGCATATAGACAATCGAGCGGAGCCTACACCCACAGGTCGCGCCGACGGTATCCAGCCACGTTCTTTGGATCTGCTGAGGAATATGGGTTTGAAGTCAGCCATCATGGCACATAAGCCTGCCAGAGTATACGAGGTTGCTTTCTGGGATCCATCGGACAAGCAAAAGGGCATTGTTCGTACAGGAACATGGGCTAGTTGTCCTGCATTCATAGATGCGAGATACCCGTTTACGACGCTCTTGCACCAGGGGCATATCGAAAGGGTTTTCATCGCAGATCTGGAGATCCATAACGTCAAAATAGATCGACCGTGGAAAATTACCGGGTTCAGATCCGACGAGAAAGAAAACTCAACGTATCCTGTTGAAGTCAATCTCGAGCACAGCGACGGCACAGCCCGCGAAACGGTCCGCGCCAAGTACCTATTCAGTGGTGAAGGCGCTCGATCCTTCGTTAGAGATCATTTGGGTATCGGTATCACGCACAAGGATCCTATATCTCATGTTTGGGGTGTCATGGATGGTGTGGTTGAAACTGACTTCCCAGACATCAAGGTAGGCTCCAGTTGGATGATTAAACCTTGACATGTTGCTGATTCGCATCAGATGAAATGCACGATACACTCGGAACATGGGTCTATCATGGTTATCCCTCGAGAGGACAACATGGTCCGGCTGTACATCCAGATTGCCTCGTCCACGGACCCAGACTTCAACCCGCGTAAGACAGCAACCGAACAGGAGGTTCAGTTATCTGCGAAGAAGATTTTCCAACCCTATTCCATCAAGTGGGAGAGGGTAGAATGGTACTCTGTATATCCTATCGGCCAAGGAATATCCGACAAGTATACTCTCGATCAACGCGTGTTCCTCGGTGGAGACGCATGTCATACGCACAGCGTAAGTGCTTTTAACTTGCTCGTGAGCTTGACATTTTTATATTGACCAATAAACAGCCCAAAGCAGGGCAAGGCATGAACACGGCATTTTTAGATGCGCAAAATTTGGCTTGGAAGATACACGCGGTTGAGGCAGGGTTCGCCGAGCGCAGCATTTTGTGTACGTATGAACCTGAACGTAAGGATGTGGCTGAGAATTTACTGTCTTTCGATAATAAGTACGCCAAACTTTTCTCGGAGCGCTTGCCAGCAGCGACGGAAGTCCAGGCGGCGTCCAAACATACAAACGGCCACACGGATGACAATGACTTCATAAAGACCTTCAAAGAGTCGTGTGAATTTACAAGTGGCTACGGCGTGGCATACAAACCTAACGTTTTTAACTGGTCGCCCAATCATGCTGTGCAGTCCCCAATCGTACACCACAAAGGAACGAGGCTTCGAACGGGACGCCTTCTCGTGAACGCCGACGTCACGCGTGTCGTAGATGCGAATATTGTTCACTTGGAACAGGAAATCCCTTGGAACGGCTCTTTCAGGATCTACGTTTTCGCTGGCAGGCCTTCGGTCAGTACCAAAGCGCTTCGAGATTTTGCTTTCCAGCTGGGAGGAAAACGGTCGTTTCTCGGATCTTACCTCCACCCAAACCTCGCTTCAGTCTCCTCCCACGAAAAGTACAACCCCCACAGCCAGTTCTTTACATTTGCCATCGTATTTGCTGCAGCGCGGTCGGATATCGAGATTTCGCGAGACGTCCCCGGCTTACTTGGAAGATATCGCGATCTGGTGTACGCAGACGACCGATGGGATAGGCGCGTACCTGATGCTTCAGCTGCTGCACATTCGAAGATGGGCCTCGACGAGGAAAAGGGTGGGGTGGTCGTAGTGCGCCCTGATGGCTACGTAGGCATCGTCACAAGCCTGGTAGAAGGCAGTGGAACGATAGATGCGCTGAATGCGTATTTTGATGCATTTTGCACCAAAGATGTGGGCGCCAAGGTGGCCCAGCTGTGAGAGCAAGAGTCAGAGCAAGAGCTACCGGCGGTACCTCTATCTACATGTACCTTGAGGTTAGAGTCGAATGGTGAAGCCTCTGTGGCATCGATGTACAGTGGAAATACCCAAACATCCCTTTCACGCAGGACTTCCTTGCCAACACACTGGAACGCTGCTGATATCCTTGCCTTTCACTACGTGAATCTTGCATTGACCCGAAGCATCTCCATGGTTGGCATTGGATTGTTGCCGAGTTGCTGCACCCCGTGACAAATGCCGTCATGGGACGGGTCACTACGGTACCTGCCTACATGTAAGTACTAATTAAATGCAGGCACTCTTTCTCTCCTACATATGTACATGTTGTGTCGCTATCGTCACGTACATGTATTTCAGGTACCGTATGCTATGGGGTTTTACTCCCTAGGTACAGTCCAATGATACTAACATGTACCTATTGTTCAATGTTAGCTCTTAGAATGCTGCAAAGCGTTGCAATTTATCCATGTGGTGTCTACATGTAAGTTGGCCCTGTCGTCACCGTCCTATAAATGCAGGTACCGGCACTGGTACTACTATACGTGAATGCCACCTCCAAGGAAGGCATGTCCAGTCTTGGAGACAGTATCCAGATCATCGAAGAAGGAACCCTCGCTGAAGTCACGAGGACAGAAGATATCCGCACCAATTGTCACTGCCTGCTGTCGTCCCACTTCATTCGACCTTCATGTTCATTTCAGCGTTCTGCGGCCTCAATGATATATGCTCCCCGGGACACTTCGACGTTGCAAAGCCCTCCAGTTCTTGACAGCTCTATCTGTGTCAGTTTCGTGCCTCAATCTACGTAATCGTATTATTCTAATCCTTCGATTTTCCATTCGGCATTTCACAATGCTGCAACGCTGTCGGATAGTTGGCAAGTCCGCCAACTGTAACATCTCAGACCACATGTGGTCTCGTCCCACCCCTCGTCCCATCTCTGATGCTGAATGGAAGCCATTCGACCTCGTCCAGAAGAGCTCCGGGCTCCACAATCTTAGCCGCACAGGCTACGGTGAGGAGAGTCAGTTCCTCTGCGGTCTTGTGCTCTGTTGCCACGGCTGATCGTTCCATCTAGAGTGTCGTAATGTGCTTGTTAGATTCTGTGCTCATGTCCCGCGAAATTACCAATATAAAGACGGCATACAACAGGCAGGCTTATACTCCTCTACACATTCTGGCAGCAGGCTCACATTTGTGTAGGTGTTTCTAATCCTCCGTGAGCACCTTGGCGATGAGAATCTGGACCTCGCTGGAGGGGTCTTGTATGAGTTGATTGAAGTAGACTGCGACCACAGCGATGACCCTGGAGCTGCCTTTCAGCGGTGGCGACATGATCATATGTGTAGATATGTCAGTACATTATTGCCATACGATGGGATCTTCTCAACTAATGTGTCAGATAGGCTGACTTCGAGCTCCCTCATATTCCCCACATGACTACAATCACATCTTCGATCATACCCACACAGAAGCTTCTACTGTGGCGTTCGGACCATCCTGAGCGCTACCGTTTTGTCCTCTCGGACTCATCCACGATGGCTCGACAGACTATAATAGATCAGAGTTGCATCCGAAGCAAGAAAGCATGGCTCATTGATCACACGTTGTTCGTGTCCACTCAACTTGAGGGTACTCGTCCCATGCGCAGTCCCAATCCGAAAGAGTTTCACGAGATGCAATGGAATTCGGAATATGGAGGCAAAGGCAGATTGGTAGAAGAGCGCGAGCTACCCGTAGCGTCAGGCCGCCGGCCGAGTGAAGCGTCGTCGCCTGGAAACGGCAGTACCCCCAAGGTGCAGAGAACCCGGTCGCAAAAACTCCGTCATTCACTTTCTAGCATTAGCATCATCGAAAAGATCACGGACAAGATGGGTAGACAGAAGAAAGAGCCCGAAACAGAACAGAGACGTCGTAGCTGGATGCCGAGCCCCTTTCCGTTTGAGACTGGCGCTCTATTTAAGGATCGACGTTCCACTAATGGTACTGAATCTGTTCAATTCCCTCCGGGCATAAAAATACCAAACGCTATCTTTGCCAGAAAATTTTTGCTTGTAGATCAAGGCGAGAATCTTCCTCCAACTCTATCTATTTCTCAGATGCCAACGGCCGAAACCAAAGCCACGGAAACCATTGTGGAGGCAGCAACAACCGGATTACTGGATCAGGCACCTCCATGGTTGTTCCGTGGTCCCTTTACCCCTCAGCTCGGGTTCGATGGCGGGCTCGACTTTGAATGGACTCTGCAGGATGCCGAAGTAACTGCCAGAAGATTTGAACTAGAGTATTTAACCCCAACGATCTCTGAAACCAGTCAGACCCATACGGCCAAAGCTCCTCTACCTCTCAAATCCAAGGTACGTTATACGAGACGACAGTCTCCTTCGAAAAGGAGTGGCAGAGTGTTCGAGGTTGAAGACGCTGGGGTATCAATTGCTCAACGGCTCGGTTGCCTTACTCTGAACGAACAGAATCCTCACAGTGCGGTCGAGACAAGTTTTGTACCCAATCGTCCAATATCGCCTCCTTATACGCCTGAACGGTCTCATAGACCTACCAACATGTCCATTGGCGCATTGGGAGGTCCGAGATCGGGAATGTAATCATATATCCAACTCAGCCGTTCAAGAGAGAAGAGACTGCTGACCCCTTATTACAAGCGTACCACGTTGTCGAGATGATCGTTTTTTCGATAATGTCGAGTTCACAATTGAGACAGAACCCTGTCACCCGTGTACTCCAATGGCTAACCGAAAGACCACGCTTATTGAACGTTCTGACCAAGCTGAAATGCCCCGTGGTAGACCACGTGATCCTTCAAGTGAGGAGCTTGATCTAGCTTCAGGGGCAACTTTGGTTAGTATAATTACCAGCTCTCATTTTTTCCCTTGGCTTTTTATGGCCATACTTCAATGGTTAAGCACGATGCGGCGTATCTCGTCATATTCTATGCCCATGTGACACCCACATACATGCTCAGAGACCAGAACAGCACAATGTGATCCAATTCAACAGACAATACTGACATCGTCTGATGCAGTCTAGTCGAAGGAAGAAACGGTCGAGCCAACTTCAGGTCATATCCAGCAAGGGCCCTAAAGAAACCCCTCGAGAACTACTACTCTCGGCCATGCCACAGGATAGCTATGACTTCAAATCAGACGCCCGAGTATCTCGGAGAGTTTCCCATGGAGTCACAGGAGAGACCCTGCAACCACTCAGGTACAATGCAAGTGGTGGCTGGAAAGGGGCCGCAAGATACATGTAGGCAATGACGGTTCAGTGCATAGCTGCATATGGAACATGATATGCTGCAAGATCAACCCAGCTCAACTCACCGATCTGATCTTTACCCAGCACGTTGGCTCATGAAAGATTATGCTATCTACATGGTACCTGTGATGGAAATGATGGTTTACCTTCATAATGTATGGCAACTCTCATAAGTATGGGGCATTGCTTTACTGTCACTATGACTTGCTAAATAGTCAGGAGCGAAATATCTGAGATCGTACCTGCAGTGGGAGAAAATTAGAACGTTGTAAATAGGTTAACGCGTCAAGACGCGTAGGTGAATCGCACAGAGCCAGAATCACATGCTCTTTTGTTTTTCCTTTCGCCGTCCTCTTTCCACCAGCTGCCATTCACCTTTCTTCCCCTACCCTTCTGCGTCGGTAGACATCTTACACCCTATCTCTACTCCCTTCGCCGTCTCTCCTCCTCATCCTTCTTTGCAGACCTCCCTCACAGTACCTCTTTGCCGCCTCTCCTCGGCGTCTCCCCTCGCCGTGAACCTCCATCGCCATCATCATCTGTCGACCATTGCCGTACCATTGCTACGGCCGGCCTCACCATGTCGTCAGCTGGAATTGACGACGACGACCACTTTGTGGCCGTCAACAACGCGCCAGACAATGGTCAGTACAGTCATCTTTGAGGCTTCCCTAGCGTCTGCCGGCACTTGCGCTTTGGCCTTGTATGCTTCCAACCAGACGAAGTCCAAGCTGACTCACGGCAACAGATCCAGATGCTTGTGGGTAGAACCTATCTTCAGTCGGCGATGGCACCAAAACACAGATACTTCGCAGACCTCAGTGTGCCTCAACATGGGGAACATGCCAGTCTCTTTGTGCTCTCAGAGATGGCGATGCATTCATGTTGTTGTGCCTTCCAGGTCACGCCCCAGCGCATTTCAAAACGTTCATGTCCATCCTGCCTGAACCCCTCTCCTGAACACAAAAAAACCCTCCCTCTGAAGTTTTCCCTCATATACCAGAGGTTCCTACCTTTTTCGTACTTCTAACAAGTCGAGCTCTTGCATCTTGACGAATTTGTTTCTTATGTTTAGCCATTACTAACTGAGCACCTCTCGACAGACAGCATCGCCAACAGACCACGCGCAATCAGTGTTGGTGCCGAGCAGCCTGACTGGCAACCATGTACGTGTTTATCACATGTAATGTTGTGTTTTAATTGTTTTTACTGCCCTTGAAAGAGCTCCTCATGCTATCTGCCAGCTCACTGATTCGCGTTGCGCTTAGCAACCGCACCCCTTAGGCGCAGAAACTCCGTGCAGGTCCTTTGTGACGTACCACTCCCTGACCCTGACATCGCTCAGGAGACAAGTGTTGCTGTAAACATCAATTTTGATGTCGCAATGAGAAACATTCCTCACCACAGACCCTACGACCCGCGAAATCATCCCTATCACCCACTTGCCTCCAACCCCTCTAACCTACCACCTGGGCCTCCGCAGCCTTACTATCCACAAGGTGTTCCTTACGTTCTACCTGGAAGAAACTCTTCAATCCGCGTTGTCACGCCGGACCTTACCTTCAGCTCCTCACCTTCCAGCAGAGTTGGAAGCGAGCACGACTCAGATAGCTACACAACACAGTCACGCGCCGAACCCAAGCAGACACAATCTGTTGCAATGTAAGTGCTCTTGAATCATTTTTTCCCCGAAGACTCTGACTTGACGACGGCAAATACTGACACCCAGCAGGCCTCCTACCAGACAACAAGGTGACGCCGGTACGAGAAGTACTCGGGATGCAGCTGAGACCGGGTCACGATACCCAGGCCTGCGCTCTCGGGCCGCGACCCAGTCGCAGATACCTCGCCCGGTCGGTCGCAGCAATGGCAATGCACCAGTGGCACAGAACAAGTCTCCTCAGAAGGGCAACGCTCAGTCGGGATCTGATGACCGCGGCCGTACTGCACGTCGGTTTGACTTCTTCAGTAGCGATGACGAGAGTAACGGAGGTCTCTCCCCTGTCCACGAGAAAGATGGAGCCGAGGGTACCGACAATGAGAGTACCGGACGTGAGAGCCATGTTACAACTATGTCTGAGATGATTCGTCACGGCATGCGAGAATCTCCTCCTCCGCTGCCTCCCCGCCAGAACCGTGCTAGACAGCAGGCTACTACGGGCGTTGCTTCGTCCACAGATGCTGAAAAGACCACGAAGGGACGGCCAGCACCTCTTGATCTGACAGAAGCGATCGCGTACGGTAGGGCAAACCGTCACACTAGACAGTACAATTTTGAGCATTATCCGATCAAGTCATCCGAGGCTGAGTTCTTCAACTTTCCGCCCGAGTCATCATCGTCGACATACGACAATTCGCCGCTTACTCTTCCAGCTGTTGAGATCCCAGAAGGAGTTGGGGAGAAGAGACTTTCCTTTCAAGAGCAGTATCGGATGTGGAAAGAGGCGGAGGACAAGAAGCCCATCACCGATGAGCCCGTCAACGTGAAGATTCCTGGCCTCGACGACAAGAAGTTTCTCTACCCCAAGCCTGATGGTAACAACGTCGTCAACAATGACGATGATAAACTTCCCATCCGAAGTCCTCGGACGCTTCAGAGACGATCCCGCAGTTGCATGGGCCATCGTGAGCTTCGGAATGAACTCATCCGTGAGGCTTCTAGCACTTATCGACACCCCTCCGGGGGCTCAGACGCACCATCTAGCGTCTACACGGGTGCTGCATTGCCGTACAGACCCGCTCTGAAGAAGTCCGCAACCATCAATAACCTGCAGCCTCCTGGCAGCGGACAAGGAGTGATCGTTCCCAGCAGTGGTCAGGCCAGCAGCATCTTCCCTGAGCCTTACACACCTCTGTCTGCCTTTATGGACAATCTTGAGCCTCACCCGCGCCCCCATCAGCGTGATGGCAAGAAGAAGAACCTGTTTGGTGACCATGGATGGTTGGAGGATACAGCCGACCCCGTTGGCAACAAGGAGCCAAAGACCAAGCTGGACAAAGCTGGTGGTTTCGTCGACAACGTCCTCCGCAAAGCCCGTGAAATGGTATGTTTGATCATCTTTTTTTGTACACTACCTATTCATTAATTGATGGTTTGGTGTGGCTGACTTTTCATCCTACTTACTGTAGACGACTGGTACTGGTTTTGGGCAGACTCGCACTACGCGGACTCATCTTGTCAACCCAGCCAAGATGTCCATGGACGCTCGCGCACAGAGCGTTCTCTACATGGAGATTATCTTCCACCTCCAGGACGCTCTGAACGAGTATATAAAGGCGCAACAGACAGCCGGCCGTCTTGATTACGGCAAGGTGAAGCGAATCGCCGACGCCTGGGCTTCGAAGGGCCGTCCCAAGGTTGTGGAGTTCCGTTGGGATCTAGAGACGCAGCTCGATCTTGTTCTGATGCATATCGACGAGTTCAGATTCTACGGACCCCTCCAGATCAATGGTGTCATCGCAGTCCGCGCTCGCATCCAGGCAATGAAGGTGAATGCTCGCAGCATGGCACTCCATACCTTTTGCAGCCCAGACTCCGTCGTAGCGCGCCATGTGATCGACGCGCAGACCTTCATGACCTTGATCAATGCATCCGATGCTAAGCAGACAGTCCTGGAGGCTGGTGCCCAGATGTTCCGACTTTGCGTTGATCGAGCTAATGCGGTCATCGCTGCCCCTGCACCTCACCGAGGCCCCCCAAGCGGCAGTAGTGAGCAACGTGTTCGCTTCCAAAGCCCCAACAGCCAGCGCAATCCCCCCCCTGGTGCTTTGCCCCCATTTGGAGGACCATCTGAGATTAGTCGATCACAGACTCGTACCAATTTGCCTCTTCCGAGCTTGCCTATTCCAAGCCCACGCCGCCGTCAACAACAGGACTTGGGTAGTACCCAGCAGCTCACTTCCTCGGAGAGTCAGACCCGTGTCCATGTTGACGTGGAGAGAAAGGGGAAGGAGCAGACTCGTCAAGTCAGCGATGCTCCCAGCTCCAACTATGATGATCAGAATAATGGAGATGGCTCCCAACAGCCTCCCAACTGGTAATTTCATCCTATGTGTGGCTTAGTCTCGGGTCAGGTCTTGAACCAAACCAACTTTGCACACCAGTCATTCTTCACGATACCAAGGCTGTATCTTCACACGACTCTTCCTCAGTTCGGTTCCCTTTTCATCCTTTCTTGATTTCTCGACTGCATGCATTGTATACCATTCCGCCTCCGTTCCCGTGTTCGGGGGGAGGTAACGCTTCACACATTATCTTCATGTGTCTACGGCGTTTTTCTTCTGCAGTTCTGTCAACAATATGCAGTCCATCACCTTTCGCCTTCGTTCCGGTGTTCGGAGGGAAACTGCTTCGCATCGTGTTTGATTTCTGTCTGCTCTCTGTTCTTGTTTTGCGTTCTGTTCCAATCACGAACGCTACGACGTTTTCCTGTGCACTACTGTCAACAATACGCAGTCCACCGCATTTCGCCTTCGTTCCAGTGTTCGGAGGGAAATCCCCTTACGTGGTCTTTGATTTCTGCTCGCCTGTTCTTGTTTCACGTTGCCATCGAGTTACGAACGTTACGAACGCTACGACTGATACGAAAATGACGAAATCACGAAAAAAATCACTTGGTCCTTTCTGCATGGGACGGCGTTGACGATACCCACAGTATTGACATGGCATACTTATGCCTGATTTCTGAATGGAGGGATGTTTGCCTGGTTTTTGAAAAACAGGATGAAAAAATCGGCGTTTGATACAGAGGCTTGGACATGGGTCGCCTTCTGGTGTTTGTTTGGATGATGACTGGACCATTGGACTTACCGCAAGGTTTGCTCAATCGGGCTGAGAATCATACGTTGGTGTAGTCTATAGAGGAGGGGAGGAGATGTCTTTTGTTCTGTTGCTGGACCGTCCACTGCCGCCATGTTTTCGAACGGGCCCGGTGAAACGGGATGATGGCGTCGTGTGTTCTTGTGTTGGGGGCTGGACCGTTTGACCTTGCCATACCCTCTCGGACGAGTATAAGTGGAGCCAAGGTCATTCGGGAGGATGGCAAAACAAAAATTGGTGATGGGATGCGAATTCTGAGGAGACTTGCCGTAAATCGGGCTGCCGAATGACAGTTTACTATTATACGTTGTCGTAACCCGTTCGTCGACTGACAAGATGATGGCCAGCTTGTGGTAAATCGATCCCGACTCACAAGATAATAGTCGTACTGCCTACCTTAGGTAGTCTAGTTTTCTAGCTAAGACGACACATTGCCAAAACTCCGTCTTGTACAGCTGTGCCTATTCTTGTAACGTAGTCCCCCTTAAGATACATGCGAATACCAGTAGACGGCTAGCACGGCAGCACGGCAGCAAGGTGAGAGTACCTGCAGAATCACAGCATTCTGGAAGCGACGGCGCACTCGGGGAAGCCCGGGGTCAGCGGCTAGATGCAGGAGGGGCGGTGCTCGCTAGAGACACCGACTCTGACACCGACGGCCCACCAGCAGATGGCAGCCCTCACTCACTCACTCACTTACTTACGGCAGTATTGGCAATTATTATACTCGGCCTTAGGTCTGGCCAGTCTGGTGGCAAGGAGAGAAGCTCGTAATACAGAAGAGCAACAGGTTGCGCGAGGAATTGTTCGCAGCAGCGGACGCATCGTGACATCACACCCCGCCATCCCCGCGACCAGCCGACGACGATCAACTGGACACAACGTCTCTGGTTGCGCTGCTTTCGGCAATTGTGAGTGGATTTCAAGACCTCTGCGTCCTAAAACGGCAAACCCCTCCTTGGTTTTCATCATACGCATATGGGTCGGGCCTGAATTTAATGTAGGCTGCATAGGATAGGTAGATTTCAGGGTATGATCAGGCACAGAGGCGTGAGAGAGAGCTCGGAGGATTCAGACCTCAGTCAGAGCGTTCGTCGAGTTTCTATCATTGCAACCGGAGAGATAGGTAGTTGGTAGGCTATGCGTATGAGCGGTGGCCCATATGGTCCGTATTACTTCAGACTCCTGTGCGCTTATGGGTGCCGAGATGATCGTGGAGTCTGCTGCGCCTTCGTGAGTCTGCCTAGAACGTCCGACAGCATCCCTTGGTCTACTATATGACTGCAGGAGATTGTGGGGCTGAGACTGCGCAGCTGAACAACCAATATCTGCTTCGTGATCTGTCTTCAAGTCAGTCATAGGAACCCTTAGACTTCTTCCCTGGCACATCCCCGTAGTCCGGCTACAAGCCCTTTCGTTCTATACTTTTCCAGAGCTACTATTATTACCTTGCCCTCTTCACCGGGCTTGCGCAAGTGGTTTCCAGATCTACTATTAGCCAAACGCACAGCGATACCAACATGTCACGGCACGGTAGCGACGAGCTGCCTCGCCGCGGGCTGGCTGCGGATTACTACGACATGAAAGTTATCCCTCCCATGCCGATGTCTGACCATGGAGGGCGACGCCCTGCTAGTCCCGGACGAACTACGTATAATGGAATGTCGCAAGCTAGACTAGCATACGAGCCGCAAACTCCTCTCTACCCCTCTCAGTCGTTGGAAGTCCCAGAGTCGCGCGCTCGTCCGAGATCCTTGCCTCCTTCTAGAGACGCTCGCGATAGATCTCGTGACAGATCGCGGGACAGAAGGAGAGAGCGGGGACACAATGGACATGGCGATAGCGACGATTCAGACGACGGCAGGGCACGGACACCAGTCGAGCAGACACGGCACTTCATCGACAACGCATTCACTGCTTCTACAACCGGATTAGGTGTCGGCGTCCTCGGCGCTCTGGTCGGAGGATTAGCTGCAAGAGAAGCGGTGGACTATACGAGTCGACAACACAAAGGCCATCACGCCGATGCCGATCTGAAGCGCAAGCAGCTAATCAGCACGGTGGTCGGGGCGGCCGTTGGGGCTTTGGGAGCCAACGCGGTCGAGAAGCGGATCGAGGTGAATCGGGTTCGAGACGATATCAAACAGGAGAAGTGGGAGCGGAAGTGGCGGAACACGGACGCGGATGTGATCGAACGGCGCGAAGTCGTCGCGCTTCCGCGGGATCGCGGGTCAAGACATAGGGGAGATAGGAAGTCGTGGGATGATAGAGATAGGGGGCGGGGAATCGAGCACGAGGTTGATCCTGATGCGAGGAGTTGGAAGAACGTCGAGGATTGGCTTTGGGATGATGGTGAGAGAAGCCGTGGATCGAGACCGCGGTCGAGTGGGCAGCAGAGTGGGAGCTATCGATTTTGATGCCGTCAGGACATACAATGGAACGGGGATGACCGAGCTGTAATGATTTCAAGTGTACGAGCGTTTCCAGTGGATTCTTTTCAGCAATGTGGTAGGCAGGTATATTTAAGTACGAGCTTATTTGTGTCACGAATAAACGAAATGACGAGGCGCTTCAAGCCCAATTCACAAGCGCCCAGTTCACAAGCGATATAGGCGAGGCTATCCAGGAAATAAATGATACACTCCGCCTTACCGTCACCCACGGAATAGCAGGAATTAAGTATACGTTACCACTCTTCTGTACCACATTTTTATCTAGTAAATTACAAGAAAAAAATCGCGACAAATCTCGATTTAATCCAATTAATCCAATTAATTGATTAATGATAAGTGATCGAATTGGGGGTGTTCAGTTAGGTCTGTTGAGTGTGGTGTGGTAGGGGTAAAAAGTGTATCAATTATTTCCTGGATAGCCTCGATAGGTATCTGTTTCTTCGCCTTGTACGGATTACAAGGGGCTAAGCTTCAACGACAACCTACCTAAAGCCGTTGAATGGTGAGCCGTGACCCTCGCTACCGTAGCGACTGGTCTGAAAGTGTGGGTTCGCTATTGTACCCTGAGAGTCTGACAATCAAATGAAGATAGATAACTGGAGATGCTGTTCTTGCATAACGCGTCGGTCTCTACGGATGAAGCTCTCCTCATTCTCAAGCTGCGCTTTGTTCCAGAATGCCAGCCAATGTTACGGTTCAGCGCAGAGTGACGAGGATACTCGACACTTGATGCGATGCTGTGGGGTCTACAGAGTAGTACATGTACATGGTAGCCAGGCACCTACGCAGAGCTACGGTATGGTCCGACGGCAATATGTGGCACTGCATGTGCTGGAGAAATCTACTACTCCAAAGCACAGTCCCCTGGACCCTGCCGCTATGCATCTCCATATGGCGATGCCACTTCTACCTGACCCAATAGAAATGACACGGTTTTGCACTGAATAATTCGTGGCATTTCTGTACAGAGTGTCACTCCAGTTCTCGTATCAGAACGCATCTTCATTGAGATCGCCTCGAGTTGCCGTGGGATATGTACAGCTTTCTCTGCTGTCGTTTACTCGCATCATCCAGTTCCTTTACAATAACGTTTACTCTCCGTTACCTGACAACCAGACTGTCGCGACTTCTCTCGATTGGTGCACTACCTCGTCGTACTCCCCCGTACCTCGCGGCAGCGACCAGCTTCAACTCTCACATACATCTTCCACTCTGTTCCCAATTCTTATCCGCTACTCTGGGCTCGTCTCGACCTGTCACTCTTTTGTTTTGAGCCTGCTTCGGGTTTTTTGTTCTCTCCTTGTCAACCCGTCCGTGTGGCTTCAAGTTATTGCCGAACCTACATTGGTATCTGCATGACTCGACGTGGCACCAGAAGTAAAGGTTGCCATTGCGCCTACCTATACTCTCACGACTCTCACCGCTCACCAGCATTTAGACAGCCCAAGGTAAGGAATATATCGCTCCTCTGTACTTGCGTCTCATTATGTGTGCTAAGTATGCTCACTCTCTATCGCAATAGCACTCGTAATCTTGCGTCTGTCCAAAGACTGATTCCAACCCCTCGCAGTTTCACTGGCTCTGCTGAAGGCATCACTTCCGCAACTCTATCCTGAACGGCGTGTGATGACACACTGGCTCTGCCACATGACATACGGCAGAACCCGTTTCCGACTACAGGCCTGCCCGGATGAGACAGTCATTGAAATTGCTCCCAAGCAGCAATTGACTTGTAGGCAGCATGTCGGCAGATAACTCTGACCTTTTTCTTCCCCAGCAAGGCCGATCTCGAGACCAAGATGATGAAGATGAAGATAGTCTATCTATAACCTCGACGGTTGTAGATAGTGGTGACCCGGATCAGAATTGGTTTGTTGACGATGTCTTGGCCGAACGGCCGCATCCTGACATTCCGGGAGTTATCCAGTATCTTATCAAGTGGGAAGACTACCCCCTCGAGGATGCGACGTGGGAACCGGTCGAGAATCTCGGCCAAGACCTTGTTCCGCAGTGGGAAGAAGTAAAAAGCGAAATTGCTCAAGGGAGTCGACAGGCTTTTGACCTGGCTGAGTACGCTGCTGCTCTGGACAGACGGGCACGGAGGCACGAGAGACGTAACGCTAAACGCCAGCGTCTGGGCTTGGACCTCACTTATCCCTTTCCGGCCGGTCTTGATCCTGACGAGGCATCCGACTCTGACGATGAAGCACAAGAAGTGATGGAGATAGATTCTGCAACCTTCGAAGCATCCAGAGCTCGGACGTCTTCGTCACCCAAAGTTCGGCTTCAGGCATTATCGAAAGTGCCACCCAAGGCATCTTCAAACGCCGAAAGCCTGAAGCCTAAGACAAAGCCGAAGTTGAAGTTGAAGACGGCGTCATCTTCAGCGGCATTGAGATCCCCTCAAAGCACATCTGCATCTCCAGTGACGCCCGCAAAATCAAAAAAACTCAAGCAAAAGACCTTTTCCGGCATTCCATCGGAAAAGTCACAAAAGGGACATGGACCTCGTAAGCAGCCCTCGGCAGGCCCGAAGACACCGTCTGTACCTACTCCACCAGGAGGTCCCCAAACTTCGAAAGGTAACCAGAGAAGTAGCACCACTATCACTGGCTATCAAGGCACGGCAAGAAGATCTGGAGTTTTTAGGTCTGCGATGACCAAATCGTCGGCTCGGCCACTCAACGGACTCTCAGCTGGTAAAGTCAAGGCAACTAGGACCAGCCAACAGCCACCAATTAGAGCACGTCCTGCAGGATCAACGAACGTGTTTGCTGGTGGAACAACGCGGAAGAAGCGGACAGGCCTCGCCGATGCTATGGCGGATCCATCAAAGACGGCAAAGCCTTTCAGTAATATGCACAAACAAAATCTGGCACGGAAGCGAACCATTGAGAAAAACGAGGCGGTAGGCGCTTTGTCAAGTATACCCTCCAAGTTTCTACTAGGCAACTACGACTTACCATCCCCAATCAATACTTCAAACCCAAATTCTCCTACTGAACCTGTTGGTCAATCAGCACCCGCCATCGATAAAGTTGTTTCCAATTCTCCCATTGTTTCGGCACCACCCTCTCTTGAAGCCCAGAGCACACCGGGGTTGACTCAACCAGCTGATGAACCCAAACCTCCGCTGAAACGCAAGAAATCTGTCCGCTTTACTGGAGAGGAACATTTCGAGGCTGCACCTAGTGATCTTGATGAGATGTCTTTCAACATGGATGTGGAAGACAAGCCTGCGCGGCTTGCGGTCGGCCCAAACCATGCAGGTGATCAACTACCTTTTCGCCTGTTTTCGAAGCGAATTGAGAAAGCTGTCAGGTTTGGAAAATCGGAAGCTGTTCGCGTTATCTTTACCGGTGTCGTGCAGCAGCAGACCGGCACTTGGCTGTCAGTTTTCAAAAATTGCCAGGCGTTGTCCTTTGCGACCACCTGCACGCCGTTCCATTTCGCTTCTCAGAAAGCAGACCTTGTGCAGGAAACACTGTTCACCGGGGGGATCGAACCCGCCTCGCCAGAGCAGGCGGCGGCTTTGAATAACGTCGCACAATGGCTACGAAATGACTCGACTGGGCTCCATCTTGTTCAGCGGGAATTCTCGATTCTCATCTTTCCGACAAGATGCGGTGATTGGGCAAGTCTTAATAGCAGTGATGATGTCGGCAGTGACTTGTGTCATTTCACATACCGCTGGTCGCCTAGCATAGATACAAGACTGTACCCTGCTGAAAATGCGCTCGATCCTAAGGTCCTCGACAAACTCTACCCGCCAGGTAGCATAGACGCGAAGACTCTCATCAAGAGCTTAACGGGCCTTGACTACGATAAGATGCTCCCACAGCAAACCTCACGCGACAAGGACAAACAGGCTTACATGTTACTCATGCCTTTGAAGCAAAAGCAACTGCTGGGGGTGCTGAAAGCTTGGCTTTTGTCATGCCAGCCAAATTGCGAGATATTTAGTCTTGGGAAGTCTGATGCTTGGCCTGCGTTTCACCACGCTGCAAAGGCAGGCTCTGGCGGCACGATCATTTGCCACAGTGACATAACAACGTGGAAACTAGAGAGAATAAGCAATCTTTGGGCAATGCTGCAGACCCATCGATACACTTTCTGGGATCTCAATACTGGCGAAAACAATCCGCCACTATATCCGTCTGATCTGTCTGCTACAATCGATCCAGCAAGACTGCAGCTGACCCGGCTGTTCCCTTTCGGCAAGGCATTTCTCATCACTCCAAGTTTCGTTATCACCGATCCCCGAGGTCTTTACTATTTTCTGGAGTGGTTCAAGTCTCAAGCTGACAACCCCCATTACCTTCTCGTGGGCTGTTTCGATTTCCCTCAGTTTCTACGGGATATTACGGAAGAAAAAGAAAGGGAGCGGTTTCTACTGCGTAGAGATTTCCCAGACGTCAACGAGAAGTTTCTAGAGGATATCGGTAGAGGCAAACACCATATTGATTACCACTTCAAGGCTTGGGAGCTACTGCGAAATATTATGGCTCGATACGGTGACGATGAGACCAGTGAAGATGTTCGCAAGGTGTTTTGGGCGAACGAGTTCATTGATCCCAGCGATGAGCAAAGTTTAGTCAACTGGTTCTGTTGGTGGTCAAGCACCAAACTTGATATGTTTCGGCGATTCTATGTTCTTGGTTCCAGCCCCAGATGCGCGGAGCGAGCGTATAGGAACATTGCCATTCTCAAGTATTTCGATTCCAATGACAGTAACCCTGAGGTCGCGGCTGCCTTCCTCGCCCGAAAAACGAAGGCATGGGAAGCTAAACAAGCTAAAGGTAACGACGACATTGACATCGCTTGGTGTTCCGATGTCGTTCTTAACAACGAGGGCCGGATCCAACTAATTGGACCGCCTACAAAGTCACTCTGCAAAGCGAAGTTTGCTTTCCCGGGAACAATTTTCTCCACAGAGGATATTGGACAACTGCAGACACGCATTCGTGTTCACAGGTATCAGACTCTGACTAACTGGGCTGATCTTCATGAACAACCTGTTGCTTGGAGAGACTCGGCCATGGCGGATCAGTTCGGAGACAGCGGACATCGAAGCCAGTTTGACACATTCAATCACTGGATCGATGCAGCGCCTGACTTTAATCCCAACAAGAATACCTGGTGCGGCATCTTTTACACCATCGTCGATGAATGGGACCCAGATTTGCCTAAGAGTAGCTATTCGCGCCACCCATGGATTGCTCTTTGGCGGCCTACATACCCGCAACGCCTTCGGATTCAAGGAATTAAGAATTTCGAGTTATTCATCTGGGATGCCGCGGCAGATGACAGGGAATACTACACGGGCCGCCCATTGCTCGATATGCAATGTCAATTGGTCGACTTTGTCAAGGAACGAGTCAAGACAATGTACCCTGGCTGCTCTCTCATTGATGTGTGGTATGGAAGTCACACTGACATACTGCCTGCACCCAACGACAACGTGCTGGACAAGACATGGTCCAGGTTGATCGAGCTGTACAAGGACTGGAAGAGATGGCTTCCGCCCCAGTATGCGTCGCTAGAGGAACAAAAATGGAGACACGTAGACCCGCGCCTTTATCAGGGTGGTCAATACATGTCTCCCTTTACGCCAAAGAAGAAAGCTTGGGGTTTGCAGGTCGACGGGGTTCCGCGCAACGAGAACGACAAGCACAAGCCAGAGCGCTCTATCTGGCATCCTATGACTAAAACAGCCATGGGCCTTGACAGCAGATGCATCAACGCTCTTCATGAGGCATGTCGCCGCGCTCGACTTGAGGATCCGAATTGTGAGGCAATACGATATGACTACCCGGCAACGGAGAAATGGTACGCACAACTGGTCGCTGAAGGACGCGACCACACATACGTCCGCGTTGACGATGCCCAGATCATTTTGAAGTCTCTGAAGTTGCCTCAGTATCAAGACAAAGTGTAAGACAAGGACAGTGTAAGACAAGGGCCCTCGTGGATGATGGGGAACGTGTATTCCAGGAAAGTGTCGAGACGCGAGTGATTCAGTAGTGAGGAGGTAATGGGATTAGCCTGTGTCTGAGTATTACGGGTCGAGCATTCGGCTAACGTGTTGGTCTTGTTGAAGTTTATGGTCAAAATGTGAGAATATGCAATGGTGGACCGCGCAGAGTTAGGCAAAGAGGGTGAACTGGTGTTTTCAAGCATTGCACTGCGAGAATTCGGGATCCAATGAGATAGGATTACAGACATCGGTCAAGGGATGTGTCTGGACGGAGTAATTACTCAGGTCGGTAACGATGAATCATATGAACAGGACAGAGATGCTGCAAGTGTGAAGTAAATGTTAAGGTACCCCTTATGTAAACAAACGGCCAGAACGAAGATGAGAGTTGGTGGACGCTGTTGACGAATTCATGATGCTCATATCGTGTATCTTGCCGATGATTTACAAACAGTCGTAGCACGCCTACTATTCTCTTCGAGCACGTGGAACAGAATTGACGCTTGACGTGAGTGTGACGACCACCGATATCTCGGTTTCTCAGATGTCGAGGACAATTACGAGATGGAGAAGAGCTAGTACTCGACGAGATTCTGGTGCATTTGTTTGCGGTCAATGCCATGGCTACGGAAGGTCTCTAACGAGAGGTGATGTCGCCGTAGTGGACTACCAAAAAGAACACCGTGCTACAAGTCTACAAATTCCTAATTAGTTTAACTTGCGGAGGAGCTATGACTATCATCTATCGAGGCATGTCTTGCAGGGTTTGAAGGATCTATTGGTGGCGGTGAGTTCATGTTGGTTGTGTGTGATCCTACTACACCAGCTTCGGGATAGGCGATAGGTAAGAACATATGCGGTCTTAAATGCCAAATCGGAAAATAGGCACCAGACGTCTCTTCTCTTGAAACCATCGTGTGAAAAAGCTAGGTAGGTATCTGACACAGCTGAAAACCACACTCAGGCTTCACACTTGACTGATGATGTGAGCTGAGTACTATATATGGTCAACCGGATGCCTAAGGTACCTACCTATTGAAGCACGTGTTTCCACTCGGTCGGGTGTGGTCGAGAGCCCATACCAGCCAGCGAAAGGCAACTCCAGATCTCTCGGCAGGGAAGAGGCAATTGATATATGAGATGCATGGTTCGTTGGTATTTGGTCCATGTACTATGTACTATGTACCTAGGTAGGTAAGAGCAAGAGAATACACCAGATAGCGGTGCCAGCACACAGGCTTGACCCTGTATGTTGCAGGTTACAGGTGGGTGAAAGCCCCATCCTCACACACATGCTCCACTGTCGAATGCAAGCCAGGTACCTTATGTTCCTGGCTCTGGGTCGCTATTGGCCTTCATGTTGAAAGACAATACTGATATGTAGAAGGATAAAGCGTAAGACAAGACGAATATAGCTGTCATTCATCTCTGATCTAACCTTTAAGGTTAATCTGATATCATCGCAGGCTGAGAACTAAAACCCATCCGCTGCTCCTCTTCCCACCTAGCAAACAAGTGGTAATAGACCATTCAGTGCGAACTGAGCGCAGCATCCCGTTGTCTGTTAGGTACCTACTCTGTGGCTGCCTTCTGGAAATCAAATCCGCCGACTGCCCCCCGAGTTCTGCACTGCCCTTGACCACCACCAACCCTGGCGGGCTCCCCTGAACTACCTACCTCTAACAACCACCTGCAACAATTCCATATCAACACCACCTACCACTTTTACTGCTTCTGCCATCATCCAGCGTTCCCAAACCCCGTTTCCAATACCGCCGCGACCCTTTCTCCCTGCCGACCACCCTCAATACCACCCGAATTCATTGCCCATCATGGCCAACGACGAATATGATGTAAGCCTCTGTCCCACAATCCCTCCTCTAGACTCTTCGTCTCCCTACCTATCGATACCCTATAGAAGCCGCACGTTCGCTGACCAGAGCTTCTTCGATGCCCAACAGTTCCTCTTCAAAGGTGCGCTCACCCCTCGAGACGAAGCGATAGCCCCATCCCCCGTTCGTGCGCCAGGACGCTGACCAGGCCTGCAGTGGTGTTGATCGGAGACTCTGGCGTCGGAAAGTCCAACCTGTTGAGCCGGTTCACGCGCAACGAGTTTAATCTCGACTCCAAGTCCACCATCGGCGTCGAGTTCGCCACCCGCTCCATCCAGGTCGACTCCAAGACAATCAAGGCCCAGATCTGGGACACGGCCGGCCAGGAGCGCTACCGCGCCATCACCTCGGCCTACTACCGCGGCGCCGTCGGTGCCCTCTTGGTCTACGACATCAGCAAGCATCAGACCTACGAGAACGTCACGAGATGGCTCAAGGAGCTGCGCGACCACGCCGATGCCAACATCGTCATCATGCTGGTCGGTAACAAGAGCGATCTGCGGCACTTGCGAGCCGTTCCCACCGAGGAGGCCAAGGCCTTTGCCAGTGCGTCGATCCCCCTTATAGACTTGGTTGTCGAGGCAGAGTCACTGATATAATCATCAACAGGCGAGAACCACCTCTCGTTTATAGAAACGTCCGCCTTGGACGCCAGCAACGTCGAACTCGCTTTCCAGAACATCCTAACAGGTAGGTTGTATCTTGATCACAGAGCCCTGTCCCACTCTATAGAGCATATTTGTCCAAGTAGGATGGTTGTGTCTAATTTGAGACGTGGCTTTACAGAGATCTACCGGATCGTGTCGAGCAAGGCACTGGATAGCGGCGAGGGCGCCCAGGCCCCGATGGCGGGCACCAACATCTCCCTCAGCAAATCGCCCGACGACGCTGCCAAGCAAGGCGGCAAGTGCTGTTAGATGGCTTTCCCTCTATACGAGGAGCATTATAGAGCCCGATTGGAGACCCCGCGAGGTTGACGACTAGGGCTGTGACGTTTGATACGGAGTTCTACGGCTTGGCACGCGACATGTGAAAGACACGTACTGGGCGTCACGTATTTGATTGATTATGAGTCGAGGACTATTACGATATCCGACCCTCACCGGAACCTAGGCGACGATGCATTGAGGGTAAAGGGGAGGAGACTCGGAAAGGTGTCTTTTGTCCTCGCTATCGGCTGCGACTCTGCTGTTTTGTTTCCCGTTTTTTGCCGGGGCCGTCTCTGACATGTGATCATGAGGGATAGTTGCTAGCAAATCTAATCTACAAATAACCGCAGCCATCTCCGTGTTGTTACCTGGGTGCTACTTGGAGATGAAACGTACATCTGGTCACGTTTATACATAGGATCGGGGTCGTGAATAGGGTGTGAGTGAGTGTAGGTTGAAGGGCGTAGTGTTGTCGTTTGGTTAATCGACCTTGGCTTAAGCCCTAATAGTGTCTTGACGATGGAGGACTACCTGCAACGACGAGGCCTGACTAGCACAATATCACGATGTAGTCGATTATGCACCAGGTACCATCAAATTGTCTGCCATGTTCTCAGACGAGTCTTTTAGCATTGGATCTTCAGATGGCAGATATCGGTCTACGCCATCCATCTACCACCGCCTCAACATTTCCCCAAGTCCAAGGGCAGGTGATGAACGTTTATTAGGTAGCGCCATGCACAAGCCCATGGCCCCCAGGCTGAACTGCCCCACGACCCCTGCGATAAGGACAGCCCACTTCTTATCGCCATTGAGCTTCGCAAAAAAGTCGAGGGAAGCATGCAATCGCATCCGCATTCCGACATACCTTTGCGACTATCCTCTGACCATCTCCCCAAACCTCACACCCGGGCATAGGCACCACGCTCCCCCCGCGACCACGAGTCTTCGACAGGAGTACTGCACGATTGTGCACTTAGAGTCCACCAACAGCAGCTAGAAAGAACGCAGAATCGGCAACAATGGCCGCCGTCTACAAGGCCCTGTCCAAGACGACGGGCGACAAGAATGACGCGCCAAAAGATGGCGCCAAGAGGAACAAGCAGAGAGTTCTCATCTTGTCATCGAGAGGTGTGACCTACAGACATCGACATTTGTTGAAGGACCTTGCGGATATGATGCCTCATGGCAGGAGAGATGCAAAGTTTGACTCCAAGAAGAGGCTTTCCGAGCTTTGTGAGCTTGCGGTATGTTCTTCCTTGGAGATCGCCCATGGTGGTGAATGGGACTCGTATACTGACAGATTGCGCGTGTGTAGGAGCTGTACAATTGCAACAAGTGCGTATACCCGAGACCAAGTTTCCCTTCAACGACTTCATAGACAACCACTGCCCCGCCTTCTTTGCGATCTAAACAATCGACCCCAAAGGACAAATGAAGGCTGACTTGGTGTTTTGTTTCTAGCATCATGTTTTTCGAAGCAAGAAAAGGGCAGGACCTTTACCTCTGGATAGCCAAAGCCCCGAACGGCCCGACTGTCAAATTCCACATCACGAACATCCACACGATGGAGGAGCTAGCCTTCAACGGAAACTGCCTCAAGGGCAGCAGGCCCATCCTTTCGTTCGACTCGGCATTCGACACCGAGCCCCATCTGCAAGTGATCAAGCAGTTATTTCTCCAGGTCTTTGGTGTTCCGCCGCAGGCCAAAAAGTCGAAGCCATTCATCGACCATGTCATGAGTTTCTCTTTTGCCGATGGGAAGATATGGATGCGAAATTATCAGATCGGCGAGCAAGAGTCCCAGGCGAAGAAGGATGATGAGGAGAGCGGGAAAAGGAAAGGTGATAAGGCCAAGGAGACTGATATCCAGCTTGTTGAGATTGGTAAGTTCAAACCCCTTTAGGTGACTTTATCGTGCACATTCCGATTCTGATATTTGTGTCCACAGGCCCGAGATGCGTTATGGAGCCCATCATCATACAAGAGGGATCTTTCGGCTCTGCCATTCTCTACCACAGTAAACACTTCGTGTCACCTAACCAAGTCCGTGCCGATCTCAGACGGAAGAAGGCTACGAAGCATAATGCGCGTGCGGAGCAGGGCATTGACAGGAAGAGCAGGAAGGACAGACTGGGTCTGAGGACGGATGGTGAGTTCAAGGGGAAGGTGGATGAGCTCGATACTGCCAAGCTTTTTGCTTGAGCGCTCTGCTTCAGTGTCGGCTGGCGTTTCTGGTGTTCTGTGGGTTTGATAGGACAAAAGGACAGAGTCGAGTGAATATACCCACTGTCTGTGGTTGTAGATGGCTACCTAACTGAGCCAGTTGCTTCCAGTGCATGTGAAACCAGAAACCCGTTCCGTTGTGGTGTCAGGTTATGTCGGAACCATGCCGTTTTACCAGCAGATTGCAGACGCGCTATTCTTCGACTCCGAATAAATTACTCTTGGTACAGTCACGATTTGAAGAACCGCACAATTCAGTCTGCACCAGGGACTGAGACCTCTAGTGTCGTAACAATAGCATTCAATCGACGGGGTGTTAAGTTGCGCTTGCTCCGCGTATATGAAAAGAGCCCGCGGCAGTAATTTTTCCAGGGGTCAACTGAGTCAAGGGGGATCTTTTTTAAGGGTCGTTTGAGTCAAGGGGTTTTATAGGAAAAGCTGGTATCTAGCCTACGTTACTTTTTAAAAAAGTGATTTATTATATTAAACTAGTTTTTATTATCGAGCTTTTGTTATAATATTTGAAAGTAGTAAAAAATCTTAAGTTTAAATAAAAAAAATCTGCAAAAATTAGCTTTAATACGATCTAAGCAAAAAAAAGCTTCGAAGCCGTCTTTGATTTATTTGCTTTTATTTAATGCTTTAATTAATACTTTTAGGCTTTAACTTAATAAAAATAGCTAAATCTAGCCAGAAAGTAGCCTTAAAAAACTTTAAAATATAATAAACATAAGCTTAATTATTTATAGCTTTATTTTTAAATATAGTTTCGTTAATATTGCTATTTTCGTTATTACGTATACGTTTTTTCGTGCTTTTATTCATATTATTAAAAACGAAAATAATTTCGGTTAATTTAAAACGTATAAATAAAAAGCTTTTTATTAAATATAAAATAAACTAAAATTAATAAATAATAGCAAAAATAATATAATAATAATATAATATTATTTATTATAATATTTTATAATTTATTTATAATTTTAATAAAACTAAAAAAATTAAAAAATATATTTAAAATAAAAAGCTATTAATAAAAATAATAAATTTTTTATATTATTTTAACTAATTATTAAAACGGGATAATAATATTATTAAAAATTTAAACTATTATTTGCTATAAATATAATAATAACAGGCGTTTTTTTTATTTGCTAATTTTTAATTTTATATAAAAAAATAACAAAACATAATAAATATTCGTTAAGTTTTATATAATTAATATATACTTTATTTTATTAAATATTAAAAGCAATAATTATTAAATCAAAATTTTTCGGGCTAAAACCGGAAATAATAACTATAATAACTATAATAATATTTAAAAGTTTAAAAAATTTCGAGCTTAATAGTTATACGACTTATTAAAACAACGGCTTTAGTTATAACGTACTATTACGTTATATACGCCCGTTAAACAGCTTTTATTTTAATAACTTAATAACTTTTATTTCGTTAACGATAATTTAAATTACGTAATATTACGTAATATTTATTTTTTAAATATTATAAAAAAATAGTATTAGCTTAAATTCGGAGACGCCGTTACGGAAAACGGAAAGCAAATGGCTTAATAACGTACGCGGACTATTAACAATATTTTCGGCGGAATATAGATAATATATAATAAAATAATTCTTAAAATAGGCGAAATCGCCTTTTATAGATTATAATTTATTAAAATTAGGTAATATAACGCGATTTAGTATTAACGAAACCTTTATAGTAATAAAAACTATTAAGCAGTACGTTAAAGTTTATAAAATAACGGCTAAAAAAAAAGCATTATTTTTATATTTAGTACTATTTGTTTTTAACTATACCGGCTGCTTTTTTTAGGCCGAAAATATATGGCCCGAATTTTTTTTATTTTTTTAAAACGGTTTTTATAAACAATTATACGCTATAGACTATGTTTTTTAAACTAAAATAATAAAAAAATCGATTACGAACTTTAATAAAGCATCGAAAAAAGATATTATTATAGATTTAGCCCGTTAATATATTAAAACTAGAATATATAATATTTTAGAAAAACCGCTTTTAGCGTATTTTTAAAAGCTTTAAAACAAATATTACTATTTATTTTTAAATATAAGCTTTTTAGTTTTCCGTCGTGCTTTATTTTAAAACAAACGTATAATTAATATTTAATCGATACTAATTAAATAATATTAATATTAATTACTATATAAATAATTAATATATATTATTTTATAAAAAAAGTTATAATCTTTTAATTTATTCCGTTTTTAAAATAAATAATAGCTTATATTTATATAATGTTTTCTTTTTTTATTATATTTAAAAATATATACGATAATTTTTAACGTATTAAAACGTTTTTTTTATTTAATCGAAACCTATTTAATACTATATAAATAATAGTTATTATAGTAATAATAATAATACTAAGCTTTTTGTTTTATTTTTATTTATACTACTTTTCGACGTTTAATTTAACGTTATTTTTAATTTAACGATAATATATAATTAACTTAATTAATTAATAATTAAAAAATAGCTTATTAGTTTAATAATAATACGTTTAACTTTATTTTATTAAATAAAAAGTTTAATTTTTTTAATTAACGTATAAACTAAACGTAATTATATAAATATAGTTACGTTTAGTCTAATTTTTTATAATTAGTATAAGCTTTTTTACTACTATACGCAATATTATTTTTTTTAATTTTACGTTTAAATATTTTATTTAATTAAGTTTATATTAATACTAGTTATATATTAGTTAAAAACGTAATAAACAAAAAATTAAATTTCAAAAGTTTTCCGTTTTATACTTATTTATACGATTTATATTTTATTTCGACCTCTGTTTTTAATATTATTTTCAGCCTAACTATAACATATATAACTAAATAAATCGATTAGTAATTAATAAATAGCTTGCTAGCTTAATAGTAATACATTTGATTTTAATTATTAAATAAAGGGTTCGATTTTTTCGGTTAGTGTGTATACTAGGCGTAACTGTATTAATACGGTTATATTTAATATAATTTTTGCTTACTATACGCGGTCTTAATTTTTTAAATTAATTTCTGGATAGTTTATATAATACGCTTTATTCCGATATAAATAACGTCCCGATTTAAGGTATAGTTAATAAAAATTAAATTTTAAAAATAGTTTTATAATATAATAACTTATTATCAATAAATACGAAATAACCCTTTATATCTACTACTAATAATATTACGTTTAGTATAATTTATAGATAAAAATAACGTAAATCGACGTTATTTCGGGCTTTAAATTAATCTATTTTATATAATATTTTAAATATTAATTAAATAAAAAAACGAAATTAAATATAAAATTAATAGTAATATTATATTTCTATAACAAAATTCGGTAAGAAAAGTTTATTATAATATTATATGTTTATTTTTATTTATTTATTTATTCCGAAGTTTTTATTTTTATTAAATAAAGTACGAAATGAAATAAAATAACCCGGTATTACTAGTTTATTAATAATATATATTATTCCGGCTTTTATAATTAAAGGCCGAAATAATCTATAAATCGTTATTATATAATAAATTAAACTAAATTATATAAACGTTTTAAAATATTTATATTATTTAATATATAGCTTTATGCGTATTTACGGCTTTATATACTACGTATAATACTTATTTATACGTATTTACAACAGTATTTATATTATAATAACGTTAAAATAGTTACGGCTTTTTAAACTACGTACAACGCGTAATATATTACTTTACGCATATTTATAACTATATATAACCTTGTTTTTAAAACGCGTATTTATAACTATATATATACTATAAATATTAAATAATACGTATTTAAAACTATATATATATTATAGTATTAAAAAATTTTTAAATCCGCTAAGATTATTTTAAAAAAAAACTACGTTTTTTCCGCCGTATATTCTGTTTTAAATATTTATTTCCGTAATATATATAGTTATAAATCTTAATAAAATCAAAATATATATATAATTATAACTATACGTAAAGTAATATATTAAATAATATATACGGTTTTAATTACGCGTGTTTATATAATAAATAATAACGATAAAATAATAATTTTTATTAAAAAGTTAATTAAATTTATATATTATAATATTTATAAATACGTATTGAAAAATATTTTTAACGTATATAATTAAATAAACTTTTATTTAAGGTATATTAGCTTAAAACGAAATATATTTAAAGTATATATATAATGTAAGCAATAAACTATTCTTTATTTTCCTTATTTTTTTCCTTTTTTTCGGCGAGCTTTTTCTTTTTTTTTTCTGCTATGCGGCAAAAGGCGGCGGCTACGTTACGGGTAATGTCGGCAGGGTTAACAACGGCGACAGCAGTAAAAATAAAAGCAGCAAGGCCAAAAAACGCAATAAACAATAAACTAAACTAGGTTATTTAAAAATATATAATAATATATAAAATAGAAATAGCGTAGTTTTAATTATTTAAAATTAGTTATATTATATAAAAAACAAATTACGATAATCGATTTACGTTTTAAAAAACTGTTTTAAAACGGTTGGTAAAAGCGAAAACAACGGAGGCAACGTTGCGAAAACTATATATAGTTAATATTAAAACGCTACGTTTGTTTAAGCGTTAAAACAGTTTAGTACGTATTAAAAAGCGTATTTTTTATTAGCTTTATAATAATATAAACAGCAATAAGTCTTTAAACCGACGGCTTTAATATAAAAACCGTTAAAATAGTTATTAAAAGCTAAACCGATATATAAAAAATATAGCAATATATAATAAACATTAATAACAATAAAAATCGGGTAATAAATGTAGTAATAAATAATAATAATGAAAACGTTAATAATAAAGCTATAAAAAAAGCTAAAACTAAGTTTAATAAAAAAACTATTGTTATCGTTATTGTTATTATTTTTATTGTTGTTATTTTTATTATCGTTTTTATTTTCGTCGGTACGAAAAAAAAAAGCAAAAACGAAAACTATAATAAGCGAAGTTATAACGGCCGATAAAACGGTAATAAACCGGCTAAAACAGGCGCTATAGCAAAAACGTTTACAGGTCTTTATTTCAACGTTTTCGTTTTTAAAATTAAAAATTAAAAAAATATTATAACTCGTTAATAAAGTTTTACGTAAGCAAACGTAAACAGTATATGTAATAACTTATTCGTAAAATAATATAATAAAGATTTAATAACTATTTAAAGTTAACGACGTATGCGGCGACGGCAAAGGCTGTAATATTTATATAAATTTGTTTAATTAATTTAAAAACTAATTAAAAACAATTAACAACGAGTTTTTTAATAAAGTTTAGTAACGCGGCCGTAAAAAAAAGGTTATATATATAATACAATATTAATTAAAAAAGAAAAAAAAATTACGTAAAAAGTTTATTATTTATATTAAAAGCTTTTTAACTAATAGTTAATATAGGCTTTGTTTATAAATTAAAAAGTCTATATAAATAAACGTACTATTAAAATGGGTTTAATAATTATAATATATAATTAACTATATTTAAGCTATTTAAATTACGTATATACGCCGCGTTTTTTAAAGTATTAATACTATAGTCGTTTTTTTTCGGTAATATTTTTTTAAATTAAAAAATATTTTTTAAATATTTAGTTATTATATTTAAATTTTCTTAAACGTAAAGCTTATTTTTAATATACGTAGTATTAAAAATTTTAAATTTTTTTAATATAAAAACAAATAATAAAATATACTTTTTAATAAAAAAAACAAGTTTTGAATTTTATTAAAATTATATTTTATTATTTTAAAAAAACTTTTTACGCAGTTTAAGCACTTCGGGTATTTTAAAAAAATAACTATATAGCCCGTTCTCGAAAACTTTATACTAAAGAAGATCTAATAAATCTATACTAATGACTTATTAACGGACTCGGTTAGTAAATCTATATTAGTAATTTATCGACGGACTTGGTTAGTAAATCTGTGTTAGTAACTTATCGACGGACTCGGTAAATCTATATTAGTGACTTATTGACAAACTTGGTTAGTAAATCTATACTAGTAATTTATCGACAAACTTTATACTATGTACTTTATACCCGAAATAATAATAAATAATAAAACGTTTTTTAATAGCACTAAATTAATTAATTAATTGCTTATGTCGGTAATACCGTATAATGCCGGATTTATTCGTTATTAGTATTATATTTACTATATTTCTTCCTTTTTTTTAATATAACTTTCGAACTTATCGCCGAGATTACTAAAGTCGCTGCTGTCGTCGTTTTCGTTATCGTCGTCGCTAAATTTGATTATAGCGCTGTTTTTAATATATAAAACAAAAAATTTAGCCATATTTATATTTATTAAAAAAATTAAGAAAAGTATTGACTTTAAATCTTTAATTTGTTTAAAAGTCTTTAATTTATTATGTTTTAATCTTTTTATTATAGGTAAATTAACGTAGAAAAACAGCTTTTATTATATATTATAAATACGGGCCATAATTATAATTCGATATAAATAGTCGACCGAAAGTATTTTAATTAAAAAAAAAAGTAATTTTAAAAAATAGTTAAATATAGCGAAATTAAATAAAAAATCGATTAATAAACATGTTAGTTAAAAGTTTAAAACGCGTAAAAAGGTAACAAAAAGTTATTACCGAATATATTATTTAATGCTATCGTATGCTAATAATAAAAGTCAGCGTTAAAAGCTTTTTTATTTAAAATTAAAAAAAAAGTCTTTATCGTAATTATATTTATAATAATCAAAATTTTTAATAAGCTCGATATCCCGGACTTTAATCTTTTAAAAGCTTTAATTAAAAATATAATTAAAATAAAAAAAATGTTAATAGTATAATTAATGAGTTATAGGTTGTTATATATATAATTATTATAAGCAAAACTGCTAGTATTTTTTCTACGTTTAAGCCGAAAAATAATATAAATATATTCGGATTTTAGTTTTTTAAAAGCTTTAATTGAAAATATAGTTAAAAAAAAATATTAGCAATATAATTAATAAGTTATAAGTTATTATATACGTAATTATTGCAAAAAAACCGCTAATATTTTTTTTACGTTTAAGCTAAAAAATAAAATAAATAAAATATTCGATTACGTTACCGGCGTTTTTTTTATAGCTTTAAAGACTTTTATATTTTTTAAGACCTAGACCGCAATATTTAACGGGTTTTAAATTAAACGTGCTTATTAATAGTATAATTAATAAAAGCTTAGCTATAAAAAAGATATTATTTACCCGAAAGTAATAATATATCGTATTAAACTTTTCGATTTGCTTTTATTTAAAATAAGTTTAATTAAAAATATATTATAACGTATACCGTATTCGGTAAAGGTCTCGATAATTACGTTAAATATTACGAACTAGATAGCTTAAAATATTACCGTTACTTTATAATTATTAGGCTGCGTATTATTATATACGCTGTTTTTTATATTTTAAAGGTTATACGCTTATAAACGATATAATATAAATTGTTTATTTAACGTATACGGATTTAGCTTATTTATATATTATAGCTATTTCGCGTTAGTATTATATTATGAACTATCCGTGTTTTTTATTTTTATTAGTTAAATAGTGCTTTTTAGTGTTGTAGAAGCGCCGCGTAAATATAAGCGGTAAGCCTATCGACAGCACGGGTTTAAAAACGGTGCTATAAACCTTAAATCGTTGGTATAAGTTGGGATTGCAGGATTAAAGCCGTAGGTAAGGAAGTAGTCGCGATTAAAAATAACGGTAACGAAAAAGTTATATTATTATACGATATTGGGTAAAAAAATAATAGAAACATTTAGAAATTATGGGATAGAATAAAAAATAAAGAGACTTAGTCGGTTTAAAATAATTTTATAAGTGTTAAAAACTTATAAATTATAACAATTAAGTTAAAAAAATACAGCAAATAAAAGCTTTTAACAAAACAAATCGATTAATATTATTTACGTATTTTTTATAGCAACGCGGCGGGTTATATATTAAAGCGGAAAGTTTTTAAAGCTATAACTTAGTTGCAGTCGGTAAGCAGGTAAACGGGTATGCGATTGCTACGTTAGTAATATTTCCGCCGAAGATCGTCAAAATTAAATACAAGTAATTAAAATTAAAATATAATAAGAAAACGTTTTAATATTATTAATTAATTAATAATAAATGCGCGCGTTAATAATACTAGTTCTAAAAAGTAAATAAATTATTGGGTAAATAATAAAGTACTAAAGGGGATTAATAGTGTAAAAGTAGTAATATAAAAGTAATTAGCTACAGACGCGACCTCGGCGACCTCGATAGCCTAGCTATTAATTACGTAAGCATTTATATTTAATAAACAGTTAGTATTAGTTTTAAACGCTAACGTATTTAGCTATCGACTTAATATAAAAGCAAACATTATAAAAACTAATTTATTATATTTTATCGATAACGTATTATAGTATATATGTTTATAGTAATAATTTACGTTATATTATTTTCGATTTATTTTACGTTATTTAATATGCTTTTTTTTAATAAAAGCTTTTAATTTTTTTAATATTTTTTTATTAATTACGTTTATATTATATCGTTTTAAAACTTAAAATAGCGGTTTGTTTTTTCAAGCTATACCGTTTAATTCGTCCGATATTAAAACAAGTATTAAAAAATAAAACGTATTAATAAATATTTTACTAAAATGCTATTTAATAAGTAAGCAATTTCAAACGATAGTATATTAAATAACCGTTTATTTAATTTATTTAACCCCTAAGTTTTTTATGCTTAAATCAAATTTTTATTTAATATTTATTTATATAAATAATATTAAAATCGCAAACTGCAAACTTTTATAAATAGTTTAAATTTGGCTTGCTAATTTTTTTTACGCCTTTTAAAAAATAAATATAATTTTTAATATTATATTATTTAATTTTTATTTTCTTTAATCCTACTATGCGATTTTATTATAGCAAAATGTTTTTAAAAATATAGACGCTGTTTTCATATATTAAACAAATTTAATTAAAAAATTACTAACTAATAAATATAAAAATATGCCGTAAATATAAACTCGAAACTTTTAATTACTAATTTATATTAAATAAACAAAATATGTTTAATTATTTATAGCTATATAGCTTATATAATATTAGTTAAAACCTAAAATATTGTTTTAAGTCGTTAAATAGTTTGGTCTAATATTGTAGTCGTAGACGGCAAGCATATTAAAGTACGCTATTAGTATAGCGGTAACAATCTTAATAACGTAAAAAAAAATACTGCCGAGGCTACGTTTATTTAGCTCGTAAATTTCTATAATATTTTTACGTATTAAAAGTTAGTAATATAATAATAATAAAATACTTATAGTATAGTTAATTTAAAAAATAAATATATTTCTAATACTGTTAAAAAATATATAAACTAGTAAAAATAATAAAATATAAGCTTTTTATATTATTATTTTAGTTTGCTTAATAATATTTAAAACTTATTTTGTTTTATTAATTATTTTATATATTTTATATTTTTATTTAAAATAACTTTAAAAAATAACTATAAAAAAAAACCTTATAAACTTAAAGTAAACAAAACTTAAAATATAAAAACTATTTACGAAATTAAATAAAAAAGCAGTTATTAAAGTTAGAAAATATTATCTAAAACACTATTAATATTAAAACCGGTTTATTATTACTTTAATACGTTTTTAAATAAAAAAGTTCTATTAAGCCGTTTTCGATAAAAGTTTTTATTAAAAATATTTTAATAAAAGTTTTTATTAAAGATATTTTAATAAAAGTTTTTATTAAAAATATTTTAATAAAAGTTTTTATTAAAGATATTTTAATAAAAGTTTTATTAAAAATATTTTAATAAAAAATTTTATTAAGCTAACGTTTTTTCGTTTATTACTTTTTTTTTATAAATAAAATAACTTTTATTTATAGACTTTCTGTTTATTTTATTTAATAAAGTTTTTTATAGATATTTGAATGCTTTTTTTTTTTTAGCCTTAATTAAAATTACGTTTAATTATTTTGTTAGTAATATTATTTTATTATACCGTTAAAAAATACTTTTATATATTTTCCGTTTTTGTTTAAAAGTAACTTTATAAAATAACTACGGAAAAAAAACGTTAATAACTTAAATAACTATTTAGTAAAAAGAATTTACAACATATAGCCATATTTAATATTAAATTAAAAAATAGTTATTTAAGCTAAAAATTGCTATTTAAATCAACGTTTATAGCAAGACTAGTTTATTATTGCTTTAAAAGTAAAATCTTAATAAAAAGTTCTATTAAACTATTTTAATAATATTTTTTATTAGGCCAATTTCTTTTAATCCGTTGTTTCTTTTTTAAACTTAAAACAATTTTCGTTTATAATTTATTTATATGTTTTTAATTTAGTTAGTTTTTTAAAGTTTAATTAATATTTCGTTATTTAAATAATTTATTATTTTTATTTTTCAAATTAAGCAATCGCTAATTAATTATTAATTATAGCCATGTTTTATTATTTTTTTAATAATTAGTATATATTTTTTATTTTTTATTTTATAGTTATTATTATTGTTTAAAAAAAGTTTTTTGCAAAATCTAAATGCTTTTTTTCGTTCTAATTCCTATTTTTACTACTTTGTTTACGTAACGTAATTAAAAAAGCAACCAATTTTTTTTTATTAGCAACTATATTCTGTTATTTTATTAAAAACCTTTTTCGTATACTAGATTAAGTATTAAGTTCCGTTTTTTATCGTCTAACTTTATTAGTTATAACTTTACTAACTAATATTCATTCGGTTATAACTTACTTTTTAACTTATATTTTTTATTTATTAAGGGCTTTTTTTATAATACTATTTTAGGCCATATTTATAGTTTGTTATTATTATTTCTTTATAACTAAGTTTTTTTTAACACTTTTTCTATTTTATAGCTGTTTTTTTCGTCTCTTATTTTCTATATTAATTAATTCTCTTTTTTTTTTAATTACTAACCTTTATTTTTTAAGCAATAATACAGAATATATAATAAATAATCTTTATTTCTTCCCGTTATTATAAATTTTAATCTAGTGTTTATTTTTTATTTACTATTTTACTTTTTAATGTTTATTTCCTACGTTAATTAAATCTGCTTTTTTTTTAACTGCTTATTTCGATTTTTTAAACATCGTTTTATTTTCTATATTAATTAAATATCCTTTTTCCCCATATTAATTAAGTGTCCTTTTTTTTTAACTGCTTGCTCTGATTTTTTAAGCTGTGTTTATTTTTTATATTAATTAACTCTCTTTTTTTTTTAGCTACTAACTTTCGTTTTTTAAGCAACAATACAAAATATATAGTAAGTAATTTTTGCTTTTTCTTATTGTTATAAGTTTTAGTTTAGTATTTATATTTTTATTTACTACTTTACTTTTTAATATTTATTTCTTACGTTAATTAAGTTTGCTTTTTTTTTAATTACTTACGTTACTTTTTTAATTAGCGTTATAAAAGCTACAGTAAATTATTATTATTTTTAATTACAGTTAACAAACTTGACCTACCGTTTATATTATAACTAATACTTTATTTCCTTATATCCTGTTTTTTATATTAAACGACTTTATTTTCTTTTTCCGTTAAATGCTTTTGTTTTCTAAGCTATATTATAAAATCTAAAATAAATGCTGCTAATTTTATTTATTATATTAAATATTTATTTAATAGCAACTTAAATTATTACTAATATTTTAGTATTAATCTTGTTATTTATATTATAACGAATATTTTACTTTTTTATATCCCTTTTTTTACGTTAAATAACTTTATTTTCTTTTTCCGTCAAATGCTTTTATTTTTTAAACCATATTATAAAATTTAAAATAAATACTGCTAATTTTATCTATTATATTAAATATTTATTTAATAGCAGCTTAAACTATTACTAATACTTTAGTATTAATTTAAAATACTTTTTTACTACTATAATTTTTGTTTTTTTTTATGCTTATATCTAATTGCGTTTAATTTAATCATTTACGTATTTAAACCTTTAAGTTAAAAATGTTTTTTATTTTAATTTACAGGTTTATTTAGCCTTAATACTTTTTTTTTAAAAAATGTTTTCTTTTTTTTATTAATACTATTTTAAGGTTTAATTACAATACTTTTGCCGTTTAATATTACTTTTCGGTCCTAATTTTTTTATATTAAGCAAAGCTACGTAATATAATATCGCAACAGGTTGCTAATAAGTTTTAATAATAATTTATTAGTTTTACGCTGTTTTTAGTAGCTGTTTTTTTTTACGATTACGTTTATAGTTTATAACAATATTTAAACTAATATAGTTTCGTAGATTACAGTCCGTTAATTTTTTAGTTTTAGCGGCTATTATATATTTTATTATTTTTTTAGCCGTTATATATGTTTATTTTGCTATACTTTAATATTAAATATTATAATAATTTTATATTTTTTTATTATTTGTTTTTGCAACCTTTTTTTATTTTGCTTTTTATTTCGACTATATTTCGCTTAGTTTTTAGTTAATTTTATTTATTTTTTAACTACGTTAACTTTTATTTTATATTAGCTACGACTAGCCGATCCCGAAACTTTTATTATTAAAATAGAGCCATTTACTACTATATAACAGTAAATATTGATATTTAATTTCGAAAAAATAGCCTATAACTATTTAACAATGCTAATAAACGACTATTGCCTTTTAATAAACATTTTCGTTTTTTGTTTTTAATTAAACCTTTTTTTTCTAACTTCGTTTTAATTTAGGAATACGGCGATTTTAACAAAACGTTATTTGCTTTTTTAAAAAATTAAGCTATTTTCGCCTATTTAAATCGAAAACTTTTAAAATTAATCTAATAAGCTCGCTTATAAGTTCGAAAAACAAATATAAACGTTAAAACTTTTAAAAATAAAAACAACTAAATTCGTTTAATCGAAGTATTTTTTTTAGTTCGTGCGTTTTATTTAAATACTACGAACAAAATAATAAAAAACCTTAAAATATATATTTCTAAGACTATAAAATCGAAACAAGTTTGTAGATCGTTTTATTTTAAGCGTTATATACTAAGTTTTTAAATATTTTGACAATTTGCGACTAAAAAATTAAAAAACTTACTAAAATGTTTAAAAGTTTTGCTAATCGTATTAATTCGAACAAAATAAACTATTTTATATTTTCGGTTAAATATATAAATTAATAATATTAAAGTTTCGTAATTTATTATCGACAAATCTATTATAATTTTATAGAACTTTTTATCGACTATTAATTTTTAAAAGCGTAAAGTTTGCTATAATGTTTTAAATTTCTTAATTTTTAACGATTTCTTTTGTTTTAAACGTATATTAAATTCGTAAAAAGTACTTAAAACAAAAATTCGGATATATATACAAATACTATATAATCGAGTTAGCAAAAGCTTTTATTTATAAAAGTCTTTTTAATCCGTTTTTATTACTAATATATCGTAATATTCAAAGTAAGGACTACGATCGTAAATTAATATAAAATATAGACTTTTTAAAAAAAGTATATATTATAACCGCTAAACGTATAAACTTTATTATTTTTAACGTTATTTATAACTTATTTAATTTATTTTAGCGTTTTTTTTTATTAATATAAAATATTTAAATTACGTTTATAAAACTAGTGTTTTTTTCGATTGTTTAGTAAATAACGTTTATTATAGCTTAAACAATAAACTATAAGCTATATTCTATATTAAATAACTAATAAAAAGCGAAAATTAGGTTTAAACTAATCGAGTTTCCAGATAAAATAAAATATATACAGTAAATATAAACGGAATATAAAACATTAACGTTAAAATTAACTAGTTTTTTCGATCTATAGCCTTATATTTTTTAACTTGCAGCTTTATATCGACTAATATTTTATTATAAACGTATTAAACACTATTTAGACATACTATTGCTTAATTTACTATAATGTTTAAACAAACGAAAATTTATTTCGTAAAGTATAAACATCGGCAAAAAAAGGACAAGAACTATTTTTAAGTTTTACTGCTTTAAAAGATTTTATACATCGTTTTTTCAACAAAATCTTAAAATTTAAAACGTTTTAAAAAAACTATTTACGTTATAATATTACAAATATATAACACTATATTAAACTATAATAAAATACTATTTTTTATTTAAGCAAATATTAATTAAAGTTAGGTAAGCTTTAAAACAGGCGGTCGAAAATGCTTAATTTATTATCAAAAAATAAAAAACGTTAAATTCTTTTTTATTAAAATCATAATATTTTATTATATTTTCCGGTTTTTTTTTTTACGGTTTTAATTATAAGTTTATTTTTTGGTAAGCATATAGTTATTAAGTTATTTTATAAATCGAAAAATTGCGTTATTTTTTAAAAAATTTTTCAATACGGTAATTTTAAAAAAGTCGGGATTTAAATATATATTTTAAAAGCAATAAATAATAACTACGTTATATTTGCTATAATATTTTCGATTGTTTAATTATAATGATTTATTTTATAAAATAGTTAATTTAATATAGTTTCTATAAAAAAGCCATATATTATTAAATTAAATAAATCGTATGCCCGTTTTAATAATATACTCGGCAATCTATTTATTTATTATAAACGAGATTAATATTTATTATTACGATGTTTAAAAAAACATAATTTGCTATAATATATTAAATTTATTAACCTTATATAATAATTTAATAATATATATACTTAAATTAAGTAAAAAAATAAACGTAACGTTATTTTATATTTTTTATTTCAGTTTATTTAGTTTAAATATCGTATGTAAAAAGCATTAAACAATTATCGAAATAAGCATTGTTTATATATATAAAGCCCAAATTTTAGATATTTTTTACTATAATTAAAACAAATAGCAATAAAAACGCGTAAAAACTTCGATATTGTTTAAGGTAATCCGTTTAAATATTAGTATATTAAACCGATAAATATATTGGTTTAAAATATTTAAAGCCGGTTAAAAAACAGCGTAAAAAGAAAACGGATAACCTAAATATTATCCGAAACGAAATTTTATAAAAATTAAGCGATAAAACACTAACAATGCTTATCAAACACTAACTATAAGATTTACAGCAGTTTATTATATTTTTAGTATATTAATATCGTAACGTAAATAAAATAAAGCTTTCGTAATTTAGTATAGCTATACCGGCGTCGCAGTAATATTTATAATATTTTAGCACTAAATATATTTTATATTATATATTTAATTAATAAAATATTTTTAAAAAAACGGAGCGTAATAAGGTTTAATCGTAACGTAAAACTTATATAAGCGGCAATAATATAAAAGTTATTAGCTATATAAAAAACGGCGAAAACTTATATATTAAATTATTAATATCGGTTAATATAGTAAAATTATATAATATCGGTTTGTAATAAAAAGTAGTATAACGTATATAAAATACGTAAAAAAGTATAAATATAGTTCGAAAAACGTTTTTAACGAATTGTTAGTATTATAAAGCATATAGGTTAGCCAAAAACATAATAACTAATACGCCGATATAATATACAAATAGTTTTTAAAGTTTTGGCCGTTATAGCCGTCGCTTTGACTACGACGTTTTAACGCGTAAAAAAAATAGTCGATAATCGATAAAAAATATAATTAATTAAAGGTATATAGATTAAAAAGGCCAAGCGTTAACAACGCAGAAAATAGTAAAAATAAAAGTTTTAATAAGGAAATTAAAAATACACCTAGTTTAAGACTATATTTTTAAAAAAAAAAAACGCCGTTAATATTAATAATAATAGGCAGAAAGTTTAATAAAAAAAGTAATAAAAATATAAAATTGCGATAAAATATAATTACGTTATATATAATAGGTCGTTAAAATTTATTATTAAGTAGTTAAATAAGCTAATTTTTGCTAGCATTTACGTAATTAATATAAAACGTTAAAATTATTATAACTAGCCGACTATAATTTATAAAACTAATAATACTAAATAGCAATAGGTTAAATACTGCGATTTGCTATATAAAAATAATATAAAAAGCAAATAATAATTTTAAGTTCTAAAGCCGTTATTATAATAGGTCACGCTTATATAATAAAATATTACATAATTACGGTAATAAGCAAATAATGCCAATTGTTTTTATTAACAATATAGGTTATTTATTAGTTAATATAGTATTTTATTTGTTTTTTTAGCGTTATACTCGGTAAATAATCAGAGTTTATATATAACTTAAAGGTTTATAGCTTTAATAGCAATTTATAATTTATTACGTTAAAGTATTTATTTCGTTACTAAGTTTAAAAAACGCTACTATAGTTTTTCAGCAAATTATTTTTAAGTATAAAAACAATATGCTTAAGTCGTATTAATATTATTTAGACTTATTTCTAACGAATATGCTTATCTTAAACGCGATTACTATATAATATTACTTATAGCTTTATTTTCTAATTATTACATTTTTAATTCTATATTATATATCGTTTTAAAACGTATATAAAAAAGTTAAATTATAAAAGTTTTTTAATATGCGTTTTTTTTTTAATATTAAAAACCAGACTTAACAGTCTTTATATTATAATCGTTATATAAATCGTTTAAATATTTATAAAAGATATTATTAGCTCGGCTTTTAATGTATTTATTTTTATAGCCGTTTTTTAAACATATTATCTCCCGTTTTTTCGATATTAGATTATATTTTAAAAATTAATACAAAAATGAACTATAAATATTTATCCGATAGCCGTAGTTAAAACATATAACTAGCTTGTTTACTAATTATATTTGTTTTACGGCGTATATTTTAAGATATTAATCTAAAATATGTAAATAATGCCAAATTTTAGTAATAAACTCTATTTACCTCGGCGTTAGCGTTACAAAAAACAAATACGAAATAAGGCATGCTTTTTTCAAATATTACAGCGGGTAAAGATCTAGCCGCATTAGTTATACATACGTTTAGCTTTGTGCCGCTTTTAATAGTCCTATATATAGCGCAAAATATTTAGGCCGTAAAACCGCTTAATATAAAAACTTAGCGTATATTAGTTTACTTCGTACTAACCGCATTTAATATATCGAAATAAAAAGTTATAATAATTATTTTAATATAATTTACTAATACTATTAATATATAATGTTTTTTGCCACAAATTACGTAATAGTAACTTAATTCGATAGAACTTTATTACGCGTTACGTTTTTATACGGAAAAAAAATAAATAAAATTATATTTTTATTACGCGTTACGTTCTAGACTAATAAAAAAACTAACACATATAACACGATATCTCCCGTAACTTACTACCTGTTTTTAATTACTTTGTATATTTATTTTATAATAGGACGTATATTATTAGCCGGTTTAAATTTTTACGGCAGTTTTAATTATTATTATTTTTGTCTACTACTTTTAAGAATTTGTAAGCTAATAAAAAAAGTCTTTATATTTTAACAAACAGTCGTAATAACCGGCAACCTTTTTTAATCCCTAGGAAGCTCGCTTTAAATCGTAATATTTATAAATAATACTATAAGGCTTTAACTACTACTATAAAAAAAAGTTTTTTTAAGTTAATAAAAACTCGTAATAAATACGATTTAGAAAGGATATTAAAAAAGTAGAGGTAATAATATATTAACGCAATATTACTAAAAGCCTTAGCTTTTTTTATATATTTATGCCTTAAAATCGGTCGAATAAACAGCGGAATATTAAAGTATTTTATATAGCAATAAAGTCAAAGTTATAAAAAAACCACTTTATTAATACGGCCTTTATTATAAGCTTAATTCTTTAAAGCTATACGGAAATACTTAAAAGTAAGCTTAGTATACTTTTTTCAAAGTTTT
>JAJJXC010000019.1:600000-759090 GCA_022432385.1 Xylariaceae sp. FL1272
AGATTGGTAGCCAAGGAGGGAAACTCAAAGAGTGACTAGATACAGTAACAAGTGTGTGCCCTATATACTTCAGTTATCCTGTGCGAGGGTGTCTGGATCTTTGGATCATTCCAGATGCACTGGTCCATGCGACTCCATAGAATGATAATCACGTGAGATCATGGTCTCCGGTTCAATCCGTTCTGGCTCGGTTTGTAACAATTCTCTTCTCCCGATGGCAAGTCGGCTCACACACAAAGCCTTCCAAAAAGAGCCGTAGATCGTGGTCGTAGGTACCACACCTGCAACGACTGATACAGTCTGTTAGCTTGATAGTCTCGATAGGAAGTAGATACGACTAACAGAGCATAGATGTGAACTACTCAGTCCGCTTCACAAGCTGGGGTACATCGTCCTCGTTCTCAGCCGAGCCGAAGTTGGCCTCGAATACCGCCTTGGGCTTTCCGGGGCAGCTGTGGACGCCACCCTTTGTAGTGTTCATCCAGCCATTGCATACAGGACAGCGATCGGCCATAGTGGTAGCGGTGATGAGGATTGGATGTGGGAGGTTACAGTGAAGGGGTAGTAATGACTAGAGAAGCAAGGGCTGGTTTGATACGTTGAAAAAGATGTATCAATCGCGGGGAAACCGCGCGTTTTATGTTGAGACTTTCTATCCTCGCCCATTTTTCAGCTCATGCACTGTACATCTTTGGAATTCGCTAGTTTTACGCCTCAAGACAAAGCATTGGCCATTCACGACGTCGAATCTCGTATCTGTCAATGTACATTTCAGTTGGGCTCGTCGAAGAGAGGCCAAAATGAGCCTCGGGGGTTGTCATTCGCACACAAGGGCGTATGAGGTACCCAATCAAATCAACGATCACAAGTTCTCATGCAGGAAAGTGAGGCTTATTACCAACATGGCCAACAATGGAGGATCTGCGCACGCCAACTTGATGCAGCTACATACCAACAACTTGTAGTCGGCCAACCAAGGCGCGGTAAGTGGATGCACTGCCAAGACTGTGATCCACTAATCGTCGTGCTGCCTCAACCACCTGCACACAACGCAGCTCGGCAGGCTCAGCCGCTAGCAATGGCAACATCGTATTAAGCAAACATTACGCCTTGCCATTGAATCTGGGTCCCCGTCTCTTCAAATCCGCGTCTTTCACAGTTCTTCGACATGAACCCATACGAAGCGAACCCGGCAAAAATACCAGCCAACGACCGATACTTGGACGTTCCGCTTTATGGTCGATATTTCCCTACTTCAGACGACTTCAAGCCTGACCCCAAGCACATTGGTTCAGTATCGGAAGAGTCGTTGAAGTACTGGGGATCTGTACTTGACCTGTGCAGCACATCTAACAGGATATACGAGGGCCTCGAGGGGGCGCGAGATGTCTTCGCTGTGGGTAGTGTCATCATCAAGTCGAGCCACCTCCACGCCCAGCTTCAAGGCAGACGCGCAAGCCGAGACTTTTCCTACGCAGATGCCAACGAGGTAAAGGCCACTGCCGTCGCAAGAGCTGTGTTGCAAGACGTCAAAGTCCCCATGATCTATTTTGCGAGCAAGATCAATGGCAGAGATGTCTTGGTGCAGGAGAGGATCGCTGGTGTCGGCCTCAACATCGCGTGGCAATATATATCTGCGGCGCAGAAGCAAGCGTTCAAGGAAGAGGCACGCAGTATTTTGCAACGCTTGAGCGAGGTCAAGCCTCCCTTCTCATGCACGACCCGATCCTACATCGTTGAGGATGCGGATCCGAAAGCACACCGAGGCATCCAGGAGCTCGAGTACGACATCATCTTCTCCAAAGACAACCATGATCCGGATCTCTCTTTCATGCATAATGACTTTACTCTGTCGAACTGTATCGTCGACGCTGACAAAATCGTGGGGCTTGTCGACTGGGAAATGGCAGGCTACTTTGGGCGAAAGACAGCTGCTGAGGTCCATGTTCAGATTCGAAGCCCTCGACGAGAGAACTTCGCGGCACTTGATCTGTCGGAAAGTATTCTGGATGATATCCTTTTCTGGAACGATTTGTATGAATATTGATTTGGCGGACACTTCTACAGCCCGTGGCTGGACGCCAGTAGAAAATCAATTGATCCTACGATGGTGCGTGCAAAGGAAAAAGGCTGCATATTCGAGTCATTCTAGGCTATCGAAGGCTTGTTTTGACATGCTTCCTTGAATACGTAGCGATATGAAGACCAGCCGCAGCCAAAATAAGCGCAACTTCTCTTTTTAGAACAATAAAGTAGAAGGAAATAACAAGACCGGCGATCTACCTGATTCTGTAATTTGGGTACTGTTGTTGAATCTGCAAGCATTAGGTAGGAGGAGAAATCTCTGCTAGATATGTTGTTATGATAGGAAGTGTTTAGATACTAGGATAAAAACGTTCTGTTCACGAATAGCCTCAAAGGCGTAGTAGGTTCTGAGTTTTCAGTCTGAACAAATAAGAACAAAGGCATCCCTGCGAAGCCCTAGATCAAGGGAAGCAGAGTTCTCCAGGATGACCAGGGAAACTATGTGCCACCCCAGGTTAATGAGGGCAGGATAGAGACAACTGATGTGACCAGGGTAGCGTTTCCGATGAAGTCAACGCGTTTGCAGAGGTTCCAAATCGTGTCTCGTTTGCATCTCACTCGAAGCACGAGGGCTAAACGCACCGCATCCGACCGCTCACATATTGAGACGGTGTGCATCTGCTACGCAGAATCAGGGCGCTCCAAACAATCATATTGAGATTTTATTCCATTCCATGACAAAGGATGAGCAGCATGGGGCGCGCATCGACATTCTGTCGCATCACCCCAACAGTGCAGGCTCCCGGCAACCCAAATAAGTCTGAGAATGGTGGTAGTATTAGGAAAACAGAACCGACCATTTCCGTCGCCCAGATATGACAGTCGCTACGCTGTCCGATGTCGTAGCAGCAATGAACGCGGCAAAAAAACACAGCCAGGCGGGGAGCTCTGCAATGCCACCTCGTATAAGGTTCATGTGTACCCAATCCGCCATAGCCTTACTGTTTTCCTTCTCCTTCACGTTGATTCGCTTGACGATCGATAAGTCTCGTGGGCCGAAAGCGAAGTGAACGGCACTGAAAAATGCACCGGCGAGGGGTAGGACTTGAAGTATCATAATACCGGCAGCCATCTTTGAACTTTGCAATGTGACGAGTCCGACTCACGCAGAGAGAAGGCAGTCCTTTGGGGTAAAGTGGAGGGGAATGGCTATGGGAACGTGGAACCAGTTGGCTGACTGCACTGTACGCAAAACAGAAAGAAACAGATAAAGAGTATTACGGGTGAAGGGTTTATAAGTATACCTCAGTACTGAACCAACTGCCTATGAAGGCTGAGAAACATCATGTGGTGTCAGTCACATAGTTCCCGTACCACGGAATCGGAGCTGAGGTGACCTGTGGTCACTATCTGCATGTACATGTAGGTGCCAACATCTAGGGAGAGTCGAGTACCTGTTCTGGAAGTGGGACAGTGTTCAAAAGCTACCATCTTCCAAATACACGGTTTCGGACCCGGCGAGCACAACAGCAGATTCCATGTCGACCGAGTCCTTTTGGGGCCCCGCAATCTTCTCTTGCCAATCTGGACTAGAAAACACATTCCTCAGGTCTTCAACATCATTGCACCCAGTAAGAGGTCATAGCACTGAAGTCAGCCATTTCCCAGTTGCTATTCCTTTTCTCTTGCAGCTCCGTTGCGAAATGTTCCTGGAGCATTGTAGGTGTAAGGAACTGCATCGGTGCGTATCAGCACAACTGTCCAACAGTCATGGTAAGAATCAGAGTGGAGGAGAGGCAATACCATAAAGTAGTGTGCGATGTTGTATTTTTTAATCATGGTTATGGATCGAGGAAGATACTTATCGTATAATCCGTCAATAGACTACACCTACGCTTACATGAAAGCGCATCCCGGAACAGGTACGCTTTGAGGGGTTGGATCGTAAAGCAAGCGGCTTGGACTTGTCAGGGAAATTAGCTACACCGCTGCAGGGAATGGCAATAGAGGCATTTTGTATATATTTGTGGCATCGGCACCGCCACGGCTAAGTGGGAAAGAAGGCTAGGAATCAATGCATCATTAAGCCCCGAACTTATCTACATCGCTGCATAGGCGTAGAAGCCTTCTATTCCCTATGCGGCATCTATATATCTATCAGAAATCTGCCCCTGACCTCTACCATGCGACTGCGCCTGACGAAATAGGGCACGGAGACGAGGCAAGGACAGTGAGAGAAAGCTCGTGCCTGTACTGATAACTTTACGCTTGACCTCTGGTGCCACAGCATCGACGTCCTCTGCAACTGTGATGAGCTGGGGAGACATAGAATGCTCTCCGTCTTTCAAGGCTGCTAGGAATACCTATGTATGAGTTGCTTCGCAACAAGACGCAACGACCGTGATCTGTATCAAAATAACTGTTGCGACAAAAGAAAAAAAAAATTGCAAAAGAAATCCCGCGTCGGGGCTCGATCCCGGGCTCGAACCCTCCCACTCGGGACTAGAAACCAACGGGGAATGGTTTGCTAAGCGACTACTTTACCCCTAGGCCAGTGGCCCCAAGGGGGGGGTGCCCAAGGCACTCCCCCAGGGGGAACGTCTGTTGGAAGAGTGCGCACTTATTGTACCTTATATGCCACAGTGCAGGTGGCAGGTGCGCGGTAGGAGACGCGTTCGGACGCGTTGGCCTGGTGACGTACCTTCCTTCCGCTGAGCTTGGGTAGCCGGGGTGATGTTCAGTTCTCAGGCAGCAATAGACATACTTTCCATACTTGCGACACACATGCTTAGCAGTAATCTCTTCAACATCGTGGATTGAGCCTTGGGAGAGCTGCCGCAAAGGGATCCCGCTCATTATGGGAAAGTCAAAAATGAAACTGGTCATACCATATTCAAGGATCTGCCTTAGATAGGAATCATCGGGGGTCGTGGTTTCGAAACTGAATGCCTTCCTAAAGTTATGTCTTACCAAGTTTGTTATATTGAGGCCAGTAACACACCACAGCTTGCTAGGGTGAGGAGTTCAGTGTCGCGGGAGTTTAACCAGCCCCTTGCATATGCGTGACTGAGTACTAAATATCCGTACCAGCCTTGAGCACCCTTTTTGTTTCTAACATGAGTACCTATGTCCGTTTTCCACGAAGGTTTGGTCGATCAAGCAAGCCGCAAATGAACCCCTCTAAAGCAGAAAGGGGGACATACCTTTAAAAATTGCTTGATGCTGGAGAGTGATACTGCTCTTAGCAATTCACCATGTCCGTCCCCGTTACCATCGAGTCTATCATTCGTACGATACCAGTCCCCGAAACCGACGACGACACTTTCACGAACGAAATGTCAGTCCCTCTCTCCCTAACACAGACACTTGCTAATGCATCGATATAGACCGTTCAGCCCCGACGATGGCGGGACCTCCGTGTTTGGTGGCAGGATTGCGAGCCAAGCCATCACCGCAGCTTACGCAACTGTCCCGTCCGATTTCGACGTCTATTCTTCCCAGTCCTCATTCCTGCGGCCAGCAAGCTTTGCCCGAAACATAACCTATCGCGTGAGTCGTGCAGTCGACGGGCGAACGTATGCCACCCGCGAAGTCAGGGCAGACCAGGGAGGGAAATGCGTTCTCCTAGCTATCATCTCTTTCCAGCGCAATTCCATCCCTTCGGAATCTGTCTTGACATACCAGGTTACAATGCCCAATATGGATGGAATGAGACCTGAGGACGTAAACGAGAACGAGCTTCTAAGACACAGGAGTGCTGCTGGTCCGACGCTTGGGAAAGCATACGCAGATGAGCCATTCGAATGGCGTCCCGCGGCCGTCACAGCAGTCGAAGAAGGAGACGACCCTACATCGTATCGAGCCCGGGGCTTTTTCCGCTCCCGATGTGCCTTATTTGATAAATCGGCCAACTTGGCTGCTTTGGCATATGCCTCGGACAAGTTCTTCATAGGGACGGCCCTGAATGCCAATCCCCGCGGATTGGGCGACCGAATGCGCAATTTGTCAATAACAGCCAGTCTGACTCATAACTTGTCCTTTCACGACCCTCAAGTGCGTGTTGGGGACTGGCTCGCTGTTGAGCGCGAGACGTCCTGGGGTGCGAATGGGCGAGTCATTGTACACCAGAAGGCTTGGCATGTTGACAGCGGACGTCTTGTGATGGACTGTACGCAAGAGGCTGTTGTTTGGTTGAAGTCGGCAAAGCTCTAAGTGATAATGTTGGTTGAGCAAAGTTGATCGAACATGGGGATTACAGCGCTGGCCCAGCAAGTTACTTACAGAGATCAATAGCCTCGAGACTAGGTATGATCTTCGCATCAACGAAGACGGAGGCCGAGCTGTATTTAGGACTTTGCAAGCACACATTGGAAACCTTTCCCTATCTTATTTGACTCTTAGAGCTTTATACAACTTCCGAGCTATGTTGCTCAACCCTTGTAGACCCATCCTATCCTGCAATTCACCAGTGACAGGCGCCTGGACGAATCGAATGGCCTTGGGCCACGCAGCCTATCTGACCATGTTGCCCTTTTTACCTACTTGTATGCCAAAACTAAAAGCAGCCCGAGCGACAGCTTGGCTCAAAGGACCCATCCCTTCGCATTCCTCTCCGCGCCTCGGCATGCTTGCCACGAACAATTTCCTCTTGTGGGAATTCCGGAGCTGTCAACAAGACAACCAGGGGAGATCAAGTTTAATCAAGCTATTGCCGCTGAAATGCGGAGTTGCGGATCACGGCCGATCTGTCACCGACAGCGGCCGCCCAGGTAGTGAATGGCCAGTGACCACGAACAATGTTATGCTTGCAAGTGGACGGTAACTCAGGAACACCTTTTTGCTCACCACTCAAAGAGTGATATCCGAGACAAAAATATGCAATCGGCAGAGCCGGTCTCTTGCTAAGGCCAGGTTTGGCGCATTGAGTTTTGCGGAGTGATTGCACTAACTACGGCCCTCGTCAGGTTTCCTTGCGAAGAGCAGTTAGTCGTTTCAAGAGTCGAGCATGTAGTTGGATTATCTCGAGCAATCATGATGGAATACATGTATCGCTCCTCGCACAGCTAGATGCACACTCAGGAAGGCTTAAGTGTACTGTAAGAGTAAGTGAGTGAGCAATTGACGTCGATAACTTAAACATTACGCGATACCCGATGATTCCCGAGCGAACAGTCCTGTACCTACATGTAGCGCATCCGAAGTTCCGATATCCGCAGACAGTCCTACAACTCACCTCTGCTCTCGCATACCAGAGAGCATCGGCATAGCAAACGGGAGACAATGGCAGAGTGAAGAAAATCGCCACACTCGGAAGACCAACTGGCATTCCACAATGCAAGCAGAGCACGACCCCGAGCCTCCTCTGCAGTACATCCGGGAGCGTGTCGCAAACGCATGCGACAACTGCAAGCAGCGAAAGGGCAAGTCACCCCTAACATCCGCGCCCCCAAATACGGAAGTTGGCAAGCTGGTCGACAGCAGCAACAAGCAGACTGACACGCCCCCCCAGTGAAATGCGACGGCAACCTCCCCTGCGGATACTGCAAGAGGCGGCACCGCAGCCACGCGTGCCACTTCTCGCCCCCGGTCCGCCGACGTCCTCGTTCCGACAAGAGCCGCACATCCGCGCAGCATTCCCCAGGACCGTCATCCTCCGCCTCCGCATTTGGAGACGCTGGCGTCACGCCGGTCCCGAGCCAGCCGGCTATTGTGACATCGCCGACCCTCACGAGACAGAGCGATGTCTCAACCGAGGAGGCCGAGGTGCCCCGCGATGCACGGCTTATTTGTGATACGCAGGGAAAGCTGGGTACGCCGGATGTCTTACAGATCTCATCATCATACTCGCAAATGAAGAAGAAGCTTGACTCTGGATCTGACATCTCATCTTAGTATTCATCGGCGACTCCGCCCCTCTGTCACTGTTCCAAACCGTGCGTCAGATCGTGACATCTCGCGTCGACCCTCATGCCTTCACCACAGAGTCCAGCCGCGTCTCCATGCTCGAGAACGTGAGCACCGAGCACAATGCCCCCTTGTCTAACACAGAGCCGGACATCAATCCTCATGATATAGCGCAATATGTAGATAGTTACCTCGTAGCCGTACGTCCCGCTCAAGCAGATGGCCACCATGCGCAATTCTGACATGTACGCAGACAAGCGCCCTAGTAGACCTTTTCAACACCAAAACCCTCCCATCCGACATCGAAACCTGGTCTACCCAATCCTCCCGCTCAACCCAATCCTCCCGCTCATCTCACCCCTCAGCAGCAGTCTACTACCTCCTCCTCTCAATCGGCAGCCAATCCTCGTCCGAGACTCTCGCCTCATCCTACTTCACCCACGGGAAATCCCTTGCCCTCTCCAGCTTATCAGGAAACCTAAGCATAGCCACCGTGCAATCCTTCCTCCTCACAACCTTGTACATGCTACGCTCCTGTCAAATCAACGCCGCATTCCTCTTCTACGGCATCGCCGCCCGCGCCGCGTACGCCATCGGCCTGCACCGCACCGAGGTAAACGACCGCTTCGGCCCCGATGTACGCGTCCGGCGAGATCGGCTGTGGAAAAGCGTACGAGTCCTGGATCTGTACCTGAGCATTTCAATGGGCCGGCCACCCGCAGCAGCAGACGCCGACTGCACCGTGCCGTACCACTGTAAAGAGGACGACGGAAGTGAGAAGTGGGATCTGCTGAATGCGAGTATACAGATTCTCTCCATCATCGAGGGCATCATCCACGAAGTCTACTCTCGGCGGAAGATCTCACTACAGCTGACGGAGGGCATATCACGCCAGCTACGCGAATGGTCTGGGAATTGGCTTTCCCCCTTGCATTCCGCGTTGCATAATCGTGATAATTTCAGGGAGAGTGTGGGCGCGTGCCAGGTGGTGAGCTCGTATTACTACGCTGTTATGCTAGTGTCGAGGCCGTTCCTTATGTACGAGATCTGCAAACGACTTCCCGAGCCACACACTGCAAATCGACCGACGGCAGATATTTCTTCGGGCCGATCGAAACTGGCGAATGCTTGCATAGACGCCGCCACGCTGATGATAGGCATCGTATCCGATCTCGTCGACGACGGGACTCTGCAGGACGGACGCATGCCGCTGGTCGTCCTGTGGCTCTTCGCCGCGTCGCTAGTCGTCGGCGTAGGATTCCTCGGCGGCTTCGGCCGCGCGCTGGAGAAACACGCTTCCATGTCCGTCGCCGCATTGACGCATTTCTCGAAAGACGACGCACACGCCTCTCAATACGCACGGATCGCCGAGTCTCTGCGCCTCTGCGCTTTGGAGTACCTGACGAAGCGAGAAGCAGAGGATAGACGCCGCATAGCCGAAGATTCCACACGGCTCTTCGGTCTCCTTCCCAGTAAAGCTCGGAGAGAGAGTCACTGCGTGCAGAGTCCGCACATGGCGCCCGAACCTCCAGAGGCTCCGACGCCCAACGAGCCTGATTCCGCGGGCTCGTCGTGGGTGTATGAGGGGTTTGATAATTTCGATCCGGCGATATTCTCGTTTAATGACTCAACCATGGCGCATAGCGATTTCGATGCCACGGGTGGTGGCCAGGAGGGGAGCGCGGATCAGGTCTTCGGGGCGCTAAACTTGTTCCCGTTGCTTGATGGGAATGGACATATCGATTTGGAGCATTGGTCTTGACCTGATAGTCCAGTTCGTATCTCGTTCGCAACATTATCGACAGAACCTCGACATCAACCGACCGACTCAATGTTAACTCACCAACCCTATCCTGTCAGGAAGTGGCCACTCAATTCGGTTTCCTCAACTAAAAGCATTCGCCACTGCCGAATGGAGCAGGATACAAGGATGTAGATGTGTGTATATTCCAGCGTTATCCGTGAAATTATCCGGTGGCTATCGATGTCAGCGACCAATGCAACACATCGGATATTGACTTCAGTTCTGAAAGTCTTGAAAGGCACGACAGATAAAGGGATTTCAGGGGATACTCACCAACACCGCAAGGCCCGACCTTGATGTCCCCTATCAAATACTGTCTCGAAGAGAGTTCCACACCAAAGCCAGCATCGGAACAGGAAACCTAAGCTTCGAGTCTGCTCAATTCGACATCCTCCGTAGCGACTTTTCTATATCCTCTCTCCCTCCTCCTCTTACCACACCACAGACATCCATAGACACAACCCACAATCAATAATATCAGCACTACAATCGCGCCGATGACCTCCTTAATCACTAGCCCAATATGGCTCCCAATCCAGCCAAACCACGCATTATCCCAGGTGTCCCAGCTCCCACCATGCTCCTGGTTCCAGAAGACAAACGGGTCCGGCTCACCCGGTCGCGTGTCCATGAGGATATGCGTCAGCTTGCCCCACCCGCTACCAAACCCCTTGAGCGTGCCGCCGGGCCGGAGAAGGGAGTGATAGCGCTCCCAGATCGAGGTCACGAACCATTGGCCCGAGGTATAAGAGACGACGATGTAGGGGAGAAGCCAGGGCCAGTTGTAAGACTGGAGGGATTCCGTGAGCAGGATGAAGAAGGGGTGGGAGGGCTGGCCTCCGATTATGTTATTGCTGAGGGTCCCGTGCCCGCCGTCGGTGGTGAAGGCGGGATATTGACGGATGGGTTCGAGGGACTGGAGGCAACCCTACGCGACGTTAGTCCGAACGCTGTGCTTGACAAGATCACGAATGGTTGATAAGCCGTGAACAAGGGGCAAGGAGAAGGGAGAACGCACATTATCAAGATCAATATAGATCCCCCCAAAAACACTTAGCGCAAAGTATCTGATGACGTCGACCCTCTGGACAGGGTATTTATACCCGTCGTACGTGTCCAAGAACCAAGGGAACTCCTCCTCGATGAAGGCTCTGCTCTTCTTGGCGGTCCAGAGCTTGTATTCCCAGTCGGGATTCCAATCGATGCAACTCTGCCGTGCCCGTTCCCAGTCCTCGGGGAGATCGACGACGGTGCTGCTGGGATCGGTCCAGTTGTGGAAGACCTGGTGTAGGATTTTGGGAATCACTAGCTCTGGTGAGGTAGGGGCGTTGGAAGAGGACTGGTCGTGCCACGCGTCGAGGACTTCTTGCTGCGATGCCTTGATGCCAGAGTGCGGGCGGAAGAATTGGAAGAGGTTTGCGAAGTTGTACAGTCGCACTATGAGCGAGATGAGGAAGGCGAGGAGGAAGAACGTGGCTAGGTACTTGATGATGCGTCTTGCGCGAGGGGAGAGAGCCATGGCCTTGCCGAGAGCGAGGGCAGTGGTGGTTCGAAGTAAGCGCAGTTCATTCAACGGGTGCGTAGGTAGCTTAGGTCTCAGATGTATGCAAGGAGCCTTGATATCAACAGCGATGACGGAATGAGAAGGACGACGAGTGTTAACAACCCCGAGACATTACTCAGAGGAAGGAGAGATGGACTGAGCATCGCTCCTTCTCCATTCGACTGCGCACTTTCCCCATGTCTTCCATGCTTATCTTCACGTCGCACAGCAACGTCTCGAATAGCTTATCACGAGCCAGTGACAACTCCCAGCTTTTACCGAGCCACAGATGCCTGCTCTGTGAACTGAACAAAGAGTGTCAGCAGGTAAGTGCCAGTAACCATACTGTATGTAGTGGATTATCACGTACGTGATACACGTCAGCCTTGGCAACATGGACAAAGAAAAGAAAGCGAAGCGAGCTGAACTCTACAGGAAGTGGCTGAGTCGCCGCGATGCCCATGGCCGCAACATGAAGCCGCATTTGGTATGAGGATTTGGCCCCAGGTTGCTCACGATCCCGACGAACCTGAATCGAACGGAATCTCTTCACGCAAACTTTCTTCCGACGGTGCGAACTTCACTTATCAATGCTCTGACATGTCAACAGCGCAACTCCATAGGTACAGCAAACAAACAAAAAAAAACGAAATGGCAATACAATCAGCGGTACCACAACATACGGATCCACCTCGTGGCCCGACATGACAGGCTCAGCTGCGCGAAAATATCCCAAAAGCCACCCAGATCATCATGCAGTGTTACCGAAACTCAATATTGTACTCTGGCCGAGCTCTGGTTGCAGTCATTCAATACGACAGGTAATAATCACTATGTATTGTACCATGTGCGAGATAGATGCGCTGCCGATTTAGTCTCCCTAAGTATATATCTCAGGCAACAGGATAGGAAAATTATCTTGTAAGCTCGACATCCAGGCCACAAGTCTAGCAATTTGAGGTCTAACAAAACTCCCAACCACGATAGATAGTTCGAAATAAAGAGCCACGCGTCAACTCTCTCGAGTCCCAATTCCGCTTTGCTGTTCATGTCCGCGAGCAACGACAGCACCAACTCCCCACTATCGACTTCCAATCGTAACAAAATTGAAAGCTCGGGGGTCTAAAATACTTTCATACAAGAGGTAAAAGCCACAAACATTGTACAAAGGGATCAAGGTCGGGGTTGGCAGGACGGGGGATGAGAGATCACTTGCTTTAAGAATAGGCACCGGATGCCAAGAGCCGACCGTCTCGGCACATGAGATAGATGGTAGCAAGGGAACCTTTTGGGTTATGGGTTGCCTCCTGCAGCGGGAATATGTCACATGCTCAGAACGCATACACACTTCGCCAAAGTCGACAGACCTGAGGCCTAGAGCCGCTGTGTATGCCTCATTTCAGGAATAAGGCTTCGCTGCGTACATATACAGCATTATGAAGCGCATTCCCTCAGATGGGGAAGGCTTTGTGAATGACTCGATACAGGGCAACGCCGGCCATATTTACACGCTACGATGACTTCAAGCTGTGCGTATACAGAACCACACAGCCACCCCAACACTCAAGGTGTCCCATCCCTCTCTCCCTGTACCTCCTCCTCATCGACTTCGTAGCCATCATCCGTACTCTCCAGACTCTCACCATGGATGGCATACGTCGAGAGCCAGCCAAACAGTGCAACGCCTGCGAACAGTCCCCAGGCAAGCGCCTCGCCCTTGGGATGCACATGTGTCGAGGCCGTAAATATCGCGCCTGATAGGAACGGCCCTATACTCCGGCCGGCTGCCGAGAGGGTCTGCGCGACTCCGTTCAGCGTCCCGAGACTGGCGTGGGAGGGGGCCGAGTTCGTTATCTGCTGTTGTTAGTTTTTGTTGAAAATGAAAAGGGAAATGAGTGACGTACGAGTAACAAGACGCTCGACAAACCGCCAACGGCGCAAATATTTTTGATAATGAGTATGATCTCCAACTCAACAGCAAGCCAGATCTTGCTCTTGCCCACGCCAAACGGAGAGTCGGAGCTGACATATCCAACGAAGGGCATCAGCGCCATAGTAATGGCGAAACCTAACAGTGAGCCCCTGTAGGTGCCGACGTTGCCTAGTCTCGATTTGAGAGATCGGAAGGCGAAGAGCTGGAAGAAGATGGTGAAGACGCCGGCCACGGATAATGAGATACCAATAATGTCTGCATGTAGATTTCGCCCCGATGGCTCTTTACCGGATGCGAAGACGGGGTAGAGACTGTTGAAAGAGCTGTTGGACAGCTGGAAGATGAGACTCGACATGAGGAGGACGACGGTTGTGCGGTTCATGAGCTGGCGCCATGTGGCGGGGTCGGATGGTAGTTTCGTGTCTTGGTCGTCGGCTTCGTCGCCTTGAGGCTGAAGCAGCCCAGTGTCCTCTGCTGCATCTCCATGATCTGGCTCGTCACCAACACCATCTGTGTCTCGTCCGCCTGGCCATGTCCATGATTTGCTCTTCTCTCGCTTGAATAGCTTGCCTATCCAGGGAAACCACTCGGTCCAATCCGCATTTGCGTTCTTGTCTTCCAATGTCTCCTCGAACCATATGGCGAGGATGACCACCGAGGCCGCAAGTAGTGCGGCGGCCAGAATGTTGGGTGCGAGGAAGGGGTACTTGTCTTTGGCGATCTTGGCAACGAGCAATCCACCCAGGGCAGGACCGGTGATGCTACCCAAGCTGTAGACAACGGGAAGCCAGGTGAAGGCCTTGCTCTGGTTGGTCCGGTCGGTCAGCTCGCCCAGGCAGGTGGGAACGACGGCGGCATTGCCATTCAGCAGACCCATGGCGATATGGACAAGGATGATCTGATAATAGCGGGTGCAGAAGCCAAAAAGTACAAAACATATGCATAGTATCGAAGTGCCTATGAGCATAATGGGCTTCCTCCCGACGACATCTGAGAGGTAACCCCACAGTAGATTCGTAGCTAGCTGGGCGAGGGCAAAGGCAGATGCGAGAATGCCGACATATAGTCCCACATCGTCGTGGCCTATGCCGGGGAAGGACTCGACCATCTCGGGCAGGTAAGGAGATATGGAGTTGAGGGCGGACTGCTCGGCGAGGGAGAGGATGGCCAGCAGTGCCAGCTGCTTGTAGGGGAGGGGCGTGGAGGAGGCGTCGTCGTCGTGGGCTGCGTCGTCGTCGAGGTCGGGGGACTCGGAGCTGCGTCGGGGGCCGGCATTCTTGGGGGCGGGCGTCGGAAAGGTGTGGTAGTGGTAGGAGGTCGAGGCGCGGCGCAGGGCATCGGTCATGCGCATGCGGTTGTTAGCCTGGATGGTAGGCAGTGGTGAGCCGGCGCGAAAGGAGCCAATGGACGCTGAACGAGAGGCGTCTCGGCCCGGCCTCAAGCGACTGGAGGAAGACGAGGCTGCAGCGGCAGCGGCATTGGCGGAGTGAACCATGGCGCTGATGAGTTACGCTAGGCAGTTATTGTGCTGTCGGTGATGCCGCCACGCTCTTTCTCCAAGTGGTAGATTGGGAGAGAGGCAAAGTCAAGAAAGATATTTCACATGCAGGCAGCCATGGCGGTCGAAGCAATATTGACCCCGTTGCCCCGGCGATAAGGGCCTGGGTTTCTGCTCAGCAACAAGGTGTGGCGAACGGAATCAAGGTCGCGATGCAGCGGTTGGCGGTAGGCGACGCGATGGTGGGATATGTACCGGTCAGAGGCGGCGCTGGCGGTGAGAGCTGTGGTGAAGAGTGCTGTGGTAATAAATTGTGGTGAGATGAATTGGCCGAGTTTTGAGGGGTATGACGCAGCTCATTTGCTCCAACCTCGCGAACCCTCACCTCCAAATCCAGCCAGGCGGGTTAAGGTAGCTCCCGCTGCAGGGTACTACCGGCCAGGGTCGGCCTTGTGATTCGGGCGTACGGGGCGAGCGGGCGATTGTTGACGATGTGCATCTCCTTCGCACTCTGTCTTCATCTGGGTAATCGTGCTGCGCCCCACCTATTCGAGGGTTCCGTTCCTCCTCCACCTCATAGGTGGTGCTTATCAACAACTTCAACATATCACCTAATTCAACACTTTTTGTACCTTTTGTATGGCTATGCATACAAAAATACTTCCGCAGTACGCACTAAAATTACCAACTTTAAAAAACCACATTTTAAAATTCTAAAAGTCGCATATTCGAGCCCGGAGCGCTGCGAGCATTCTAAAAGTACTTTCGAAATTTTAATACGTAGAATGGCTGTGTTGCTAAAAACTATATGTTTATGTATTTCTTACTCTAATTTGTATGGAGTGCGACCTGTTGAATTAAGATAACCACCCCCCTCACGGACCACCCCCTCGTGGACCACCTTGTAAGCTAAAGTAAATAAGCCGTAACTAACCCCACACTAATCCAAATTGGACCGGATTAAAAGTTCTAGATAATTTATAACTCATTAATAATAATGAAAAAACAAAAAAACAATTTTATATATTAACTAATTTGATATAATTAAATTTATAATTTGAATAAAATTAATAATAATATAAATAAATAAGCGGGGAAAAATAATAAAAAGGTGGATCCATGTTATTACTTAATATTAACGTTATTAAAAACATAAATTAAATTAAAAAAATTTATATATTAAATATTATAAATTATATTAATATTTAAAGTCTTATAATTTTCGACGTCATATTTATATATATTTTCCATATAAATATCGGTTTATAACATATTTTATAAAAATAATTATATTAAATTAATAAAAAATCATAAAATTAAAAGTTAAATTATTTTATATATTGTTTTTGATTTAAAACAATCTTGCTTAAAAAAATTAATAAAATATAAACTATATTAAAGAAAACATTACGTAAACTAAGTAGTATTTTTTTAACCGGTTTATTAACTAATGTAATATATAAAATAATATTTTAAAATTTGAAATAAATTAAAATTAATTAGTTTAAAATATACAACTTAAAGTTTAATAGTAAATATAATTAAAAACATAATTATATTTTAAAAAATTTAAAAGCGGGGCTATTTAAATACTATATAAAATATTATACCGTAGTTATAAAACGCGTAATTATATATAATAATATATAATATATATTAATTCGTCGTATAAAAAAAACAAAAACAAATAATCGATTTTTTAAATAATAACTTTATTGCCGTTAAAATTATGCTTTATTATTTTTACTACCAAAAATACTATATCTTTCGATAAGCTACCTCGAAGCAATAAAATAATTAAAAAGGCATCGGCGAAACGCCGATCTTAAAGTTTAATATTAATACTAACGCTACTTTTAATAAAATAATAACGGACTTAGCTTTTTTTAAGTCGAAATCCTAAACCATGCTAATTGGCCTGGCTTTTTATATAGCCGTTTACGTTTTAATTAAAAAATGCTTTATTAAACGATTAAAAAATACTGCGTTCCGAAAATTTAAGGAAACGGCGATATAATGCTAAGACTTTAATAACTTTTTAGAAATAGCAAAAAAAACATATATATCTACGGCAGAAACCGCTTGAAAATTGAAAAACGCCTTAATTACGGTTTTATACGAGCACCCTTTACTGTTCGGCAAGGAAAAAACGCAGATTATATTAGAAGAAATAAATATATTAGCATATAACCTTATAATATATAAGTATAGCTTACAGTCTATAAAAAAAGGCCACGCCTAATATTAAACTTTTATTATATTTTAAGTTTTTTTTATAGCTACCCGATCTTTTTTAGCAAAAAATTAGTTAACCTTAAAGATAGTTTCGGTATCGTTTTATAAATAGATTATACGTTAACAAGCCTATTTTTTTTTAAAATCTTTTATATTTTTTCCCGATCGGATAATTTGCGACGAGCGCTAAATATAGCTACTACAATATCCTTTAATTTTTGGTTAGCCTTAACCGTAAATAAATACGCTTTATATGCAGCTTTTAAAAAAACATCAGTATTTTATAACTTTATAACGGCCGTTTTAAACTTTTTTAATATAAAAGCCTTTAATCTTTATATATTGTATTTTTTGGCAATAGCGTAGACTAGAATATAAAAAACAAAAGCAAAAAACATTAATAAAGCATCGGTATTTATATCCCTAGTTAAGGTTTCGGCGAAATTATATTAAAAGTAATAAAAATAATAAACTATTATCTTTACGGCCCGAAAATCGTTATTTAACAAGTTAACAATTTTTTCGTAATTTTCTTAAGCGAAAATAATAAGCGATAAAATTACGTGTTAAACAATAAATATAACTAATTTTAAAGTTTTTGCAGCAAGTTATAATAAAGAAATCGGACCGTAAATATATAAAAGCTTTATACGCTCGAAACTGCTTTTTATTACAAAAGATAATAAAATCCGAATACTTTCCGCTGTAATAAAGTTTACGCTTTTTATTAGCATTAAAAGCATAAAAAAAGCAGCCGGTAAAAAACAGAACAAATATTTTTATAAAAAGTTTATAAGCTTTTAATCCGTTTTTTTATCCTCGTTTACGTTAAAAAAAATCACCGGTATAGTCGCTATTAGCTAGAAACAGATTTTTAAAAATAAATCAAAGAAAATGTTAACTACGGCGAATTTATTTATAAAAACAAAACGTTTTAAAAAGTTTTTTAAAATATTAATTAAGTTTAGGTGCTAAAAAAAATAGTTCGTAAGCGTATAATCGTTTATAACATCTCGTATTTTGCTTTTTTTCCGTAACTACAAATTATTTTTTATAAAAAATACCAGCTTTTAAAAAAGATATATTTCTCGATAGATAGCTATAAAATATAATATCTTCGAAGTTAGTATATAAAAAGTAACAAATAACAAAAAAACGTAACTAGATCGATGTTTATATAGGTATAAACTGTTGCAAAGTTAAGGTAAAATAACTACCGATTTTTAGTTAATCGATAAAGGTTGTAGCAAAGGAAGCAAACGGCTTTATAAGGGTCTGACTTTATTTACCGTTTAGAGGCAGCAGTTTCTTCGCCCGTTTCGCAAACCGTTTTTTTTTTATATAAACTATACATAACTAACAAACTTAGTTAAATACCTGACGCTCGGCTTAGCCCGATTACAAGCAGGCGACTAAGGACATAATTAATATATTATTTTATATATAGAAAAACGGTCAGCAAAACCGTTATAGTAAAACGGCCAAACGCAAAGGCATAAAGCCCGTAATCCGCGCTATTAGTTTCGTGCACTATGTATATATATTTTAAACGTCCGAAATAAAAATCAAATAACGCTACACCTACGCAGCGCAAATATTGTTTTCTTTGCTCGTTAATAAGCTATTTCTACGATTATTGAAAACATCTCTGCAATATTGTTTATAAAACAAAAAACTAAGGTTCAAAACATAAAATTCAATTTGGCGTATGTTTTTAAACATTATAAACGTTTCAAATTCTAAATAAAAACAATAGACAAGTTAAATTTAGCTGCTTCTTTTCGACCCTCTTTCGCAAAAATAGGAAAAATAAGCTTGTTCGTAAATCAGCTTAACAATAATGCTTATATTGATTCGTAGGACATTTTTTACAGAAACCGCATAATAATACCTTTTTCGAAATACATTAATAACAATACGATTAACAAACTGTGGACAAAAAGCTACAAAAACTTAAGCGGGGAATAGTACATAATTCCTCTTAAGTGTTAATAAAAAGCTGCTTAAGTCCATAAAAGTCTAAAGGAATAAAAGCAATACTATTAAGCAACAGGAGTTCTACTATATCGTAATGATTAAATACTGCACGCTGTAGTACAGTTACTCCAGCAGTATCAACTGTGTTATAATCAGCACCCGCTTGCAATAGCAGTTTTACTACGGCTTCGTGCCTTCTTTTTGCCGCCCACCACAGCGGCGTCTGGCCGTACTTATTTCGCACATCGGCGTCGACTTTGCCAGTGGCCAGCAGCAGCTTTACTACGGCCTCGTGCCCTCCTTCTGCCGCCCGCGCCAGTGGCGTCCGGCCGTACTCCGTATCTCGCGCGTCGGCGTCGACTTTGCCAGTGGCCAGCAGCAGCAGCTTTACTACGGCCTCGTGCCCTTCCCCTGCCGCCCACCACAGCGGCGTCTGGCCGTACTTATCTCGCACATCGGCGTCGACTTTGCCAGTGGCCAGCAGCAGCTTCACTACGGCCTCGTGCCCTCCCTCCGCCGCCCACGACAGCGGCGTCCGGCTACCGCTATCCCGTGCATCTGCATTGTTGTCCGTGATTATGGCTGTAATAATATCACCTAGGCCGAAATATGCTGCTAGATATAACCTAGTCATTTGCTTTGGGGTCGTTTGGCTATACTTTTCGAACTTGTATCTATCGCCAACTATAAGGGCTTGGTTTAACGCCTTAACTTAAGCTGCTTTTTAGAGGAATAAAATAGTATTATAACAAGCTAACACTTTACGGCTATAATAACCTTAATTCCGAGCGGCGTAATCGTAAAATGGGTGCAATCTTAGCCGTTCCTCAAACGTTTCGTCTGTTAGGGCATAGCTATTCGCAAAGTCCTAATAAAAAAAGTATATAGTACAGATTTCTATTATTGAAAGCTCTGCGGTTAGAAACTACTTGCTTTATGTTCGTATAAAGTAATTTTATGTCGTATAATGCATTAATCGGACGACGTTGCTTTCCTTATCGACTGTGACTATCTCGGTATAGAAAAAGACTGCGTCCTCGACATACGGAAGATTATCTTGATCAAATTTTGGCTCGCTCACTTCGACGGCAAGCGTATGTTGTAATTCCAGTTTTTTTAGTGGCCGTTTTGCGCATGTAATCCACGATAAAGCTTGCTTTGCACGCTCTGCCTGCTCTTAAAGCTGTTTTTAAATTCGCTCCATTGTAGCTTCGTAAGCAGTATCGTTCGTAGTGCAAGTATTAGACGTATCTGTCAGCTTTTTCAATGCTGTTTGTATTGCTTTCCGTGTATTTTTGCCTTTGAACGAAGCAAAATATAGCTGCGCTAATAAAAACCTAGTAAAATTAACATAGTCAATACTATTATCGAAATATACGTACATTCCATTGACTGCCTCTGTAATACTCGTCGTGATCTTTTCTTAAAAGTCTGGTTAACTAGCGACGAGTCTTAGAAGCTCTAATATATAGCCTTTTAGGTATCTGCAGATGTCATCCTTTATTGCGCGAATCTCGATCGATAGACATCCTTTAAATTTCTCCGTAATTTTTGGTATTATTTTTGACGTCGCAAAAAGATTTACCCCAGTTTTGAGCTAAAAAGTAAAAATTACCAACAAGAACTTTATACGGCAGTCATCAAAAGCTTAACATTTATTAAAAGCGTTAACAATAAGAAAGACCTTAATATTTAATATAGAAACTAATTCGAGTACTTTTGACACCTTATCTAAAGATGGTCGAGTTCGGTTTGCTTCATGCCGATCGTAGAGTTTTTTAAAATAATGCGGCAAAAAAAGCTGGTTGCAAGCCAATTGTTTTAGCAGACTAGACAGCAAGCTCTCGGGAGTCTACTCGTTTTAACGTTTATAATTACAGTAAATATAAACTATTATAATAGTAGCCTCGCTACGGAATCTATTTTCTAGGTCATTTATAACAATCGATGTCAAAATCGTTTTTTTAGCTCCGAGGATTTTAAGACAAAAAAATATTTTCTTAGGCTTTTTAATCCAGCTTTGGTACTTTTTCGAGTTAAGCAGCTATTGCCTTGTCCCTAGTTGTCGTTTTTTAAGGTTGTCGGTTTGTTATAGGCCGTAGTCAGTCGGTATAAGCCAGTCGAAGATTTTAATATTTTTTTTCTTATTTAAATAGCGTTTTATATATCTAGTATCTTTTTTTACGTTAAACGCGGTATTAGAAACTAGCAAATATATTAGAACGATACGTACATTAAAAATAAATAGTCCTATAATCAACTAACTGCTATGAAAAATATCTTTAACTGCCGTTTCTCTATCGACGTCACTTAGCTGGACATATTCTAGAAGTTCTTTGGCATATGCTGCGGCTACGGCAGCTGCATGTTCTTGCCAGGCCTTGTTCTTATGCAAGTCTGCGTAATTACAGATCCTTCGTATAACAAAATATAGGAAGTTTTCCATAAGTCCAGCCGCTTCCATCTCGATACAGAGCACGTTTTTCCCAAGATCTCGGCGAAAGTCGTTTCGGAAAGCGGCATTCTTAATAACTTTGTTGCCAAATACGATTGAACTATAGTAAATACGCATGTTTCGGGGTTTTCTCCGAACAATCTAAGTCTTGGCGCAGTATCAACAACTGTTTACTTCTTTTTCTTCTTCCTCTTCTTCTTCGTCGTCTTCCTCCTTTAAGACTTGTACATCGGTCGGGTGCGGTATAACGTCGTTATAGTCGTAAGCGGCCTTAAAAAGCACATTTTAAAGCGATTTAGATCGTAGGTATTTCAATGCCAACTTGGGATACTTTGATGCCATATCGCTCAAATAGGACGGTATTTTTAAATCTTGCAAGTTATGTTCCGCCCGAAGCTTTGCTACGGTACTTAAAAGCAAGCGGGAAAGATTGTTCAGCGAGCCCGTCCGAGTAAATTCGCCCTTTTTTTTTTTTTTTGCCTAGATCCCACTGTACGACTCCGGAGTATTGACTTATCGGAATGCCTACAACGATATCGCCAAGCCTGACTTAAGGGGGGATACTACCGTTAATGCCGACTATTAAGGCAAATTTAATAGAGGGAAAAGCGTAAATTATATAAGTGGCTACCGTTATAGTTAAAACGAAGCTAATTTTACCTGTAGGCAAGCAAGTTATAACGATATCGTAATAACCGATAGATCTTAAAATATAGGTATTGTCGTTATTCGGTAGTTAAGGCAACTTAAGATGCTTTTTATTTAGTATAGCGATAACTACTGTTTGTTTTTTAAACAGTGCGTAAACTTATTTTACCGTATAGTTGTTATAAGTATAAAACTAAGTAGCTATTTAGACTTGTTATTATAAGTTTTAGCGGATTCGGCAAAAAGCACTTTTAATCGGTTTTAAGTCGGTTTTATTTATTAAATTTATATAGTAACAAAAAATATTAAATGTTTACGATGTTAGACCAGACTAAAGAGAATATATTAAAAAAAAAAAAGTAAAAAAGTAATGCGTATTAGATTTTTTTTCGCTTTGTTTTACGGGCTAATTTGCGTAGCAGCTAAAGCATAGCAGCCGGCATATCTATATAAAAACTACTGTTTTTAAAGTCGATTAGCTATAAAAGCTCTTACTTTATTACGTATAAAAAACGTCGAACTTTGTAATTATTAGGCAAGCAGCGCGGTATACTATGCTATTACGACGTAGCTGCAGGCATATTTGGAGCATACCCCTCGATTAGCGCGAGGCAAAATAATAAAGCGGTATTTTAGGAGGTAGAAGCAGGCTGTATAGGGGTAAAGCGTTTTTGGTTGTCGTAGTAGACATTACAAGTTGTCGTTAGTCGACCCAGAGTTATCCAAATATTAAGGTTAGATAGGAAATAGGAATACTCCGATTTGGTTTATGTTTAGAAGCTACTGTATATGCCGTTATAATTACTATTTTGGTTGATTTAGAAGTAATAAAGCTAGGCGGAAATATGTCTAAAGTATATACGCTCCTATTTAGGTCTTGAACGTTTGTATAAACAATCGAGAAGTATGGACACGAGCGAGACCCTATCGAATTCGTTATTTTTGTCACACCGTATCGCAGAGACGCGGTATCATATCTGTAACTAACGGGAATCTATCGCGATACGTTTTCTTTTAGCCAAAGTCGTCGATGCCTATAAATAAAGGCGAACGCGTATATAAGCTAACAAAGAATACTACAATAAACATTACGACTGCCGGGATCGCAACAACTTTATATCGTTTAAATGCCGGATGATTTCCTATTACAACGTTTTAGCATGCGAGGAAAGAGTTAATTCTGTTTTCGTTAATATCGGGTAGGAGCGTATCGATTTCTACAGGTTCGGACCATTCGTGGCAGGCACCCCGCACTACAGCACCCCGCCGGCTTTCATTCTCTCTCCTACATCCACGTCTTTCTCTCTTATCGCCTACCTCACACTCAGCAACCACATTTAATCCTGCACAGCGAAACGTGAAACGGTTTCCGAGACCATATTATAAGCGACACAAAAAACCAGGTTCCTTTTTAAAGCCCCGCAACTTACGAGGTCAACATCGTCGCTACCTGTAGACGTTGCAGCAAGGACTATGTGCCGACCGGTAAACAAGCGACTATCTAAATGGTTTGCCCTAGTCCGAAGGAGCTCTAGGAGAGCTTCTTCGACGAGGCTACTTAGTATGTTTAACTTAGACGTCTTGATTCTGTTTCTTTTTGTTTTTACTGTATTGATTACTTATTTGTTTATTTGCAGGGTTTAAGTATGGGATATACGTGACGCTTTTGCTACATTGCAACGCGACCAGCCCTTGAATATTTCGACTACTATAACAAAAGTCGGCTTTTCTGCTATTAAGCTGGACGATATCGAGCGATGGGCCAATCCGGATAGCACTTTCGGCCCTAGTACCTAAAAGCACGACGCCTCCGATTTGTCGGCCGAGGAGACCTTGCGCCAACTCGAACGATGCGCCACCAAAGCCGTGACCCTGTCTAACTCCGGCCGCCTCGCTCAAGTCCTGCTCGCTATCGAGGCCTAGTAGAAAGTCCTCGCTGCTTCGTGGCCTGAATACCGCAAGATCAACAAAGAGCAGGGCTGCTGGGTCTCCCCGGTCCGTCTCGATGCTAGAAACTCGGGTCGCATGCAATAGTGGACGAGAGCGTGCAGCAAAGATACTAGAGGTGCCGATCAAGAACTATCGGCTGCTTGCAAAACTAGGATTGCCAACGTCCTCGTGCTTTTTATAGCCGCCTAGCGTGCTGGCAGTTGTGCTTATACCATAAGCAGTGCCGTTTGCAAAGATTATATGTAAGCAGGATGGAAGAGCTGACTATCTAATACTGAGCAAAGCGCTAGTTTATAGTATACGAAAAGCACTTTAGAGGGAAGGAAAAGGAAGAAAAGAGGAAAAGAACAGATAATATACTTTTAGCTAAATAGCTAGCTCGCTTAATAAAAGCTTGATTACTTCGAGTTATGAATTCAGCATAGCCTTCTAATAAATGTGTCGCTCATTTGCCGTAATCAGCCTCGTGCTACACAAATATTCATCACCGCCGATCAATCAGGTCTATTCACTCCTATTCGCTACTTTGCGTTCTATTCGTTTTGGTAACATAACAGAATAGCTTTTGTTGGAAAGCCGCTTGCATCCGTGCTAAGGTATACGACGTCGCTTCGTTTTGCAGTAACGAATGTTTATTAAATCTAACGGTTTTACCTTTGATACTACCGACTGTCTTTGTTGATCCTTACGCCTGTGTCCGTCCTGGTTATAGAACGCAAGATGACCCTATCGCCGGCAGCAATAGATTAATATATGGTCCCGTACCCCATAACCCCTATTCGCATCAATACTACCCTACAGACTCAAGGCGTAGTCCCATGTCTGATTATCCCGTTCTCTTCAGCACACAATACCCCTTTCTTCATCCAATACTGCCGGCAAAGCGCCGTTCGACCAGACTGTCTATAGCAGAAGATCACATCATCAACCCGTACTGAAATCGCAAGAAAGAAGCTTCTCTAAGATAGCCTTGGCCTTTTCTAGCGTCGATATCGCTGCTTGATTTTCCCTGTTTCCTTGTCCAAGACGACCTGTGCTGCTTGGCAGTATTTCGTTCGGCCACCAGATTTTGTATGCAGCTTGAGATGAGCACGCCAATTGTCTTTTCGATTGAATATCTTGTTGCAAAATTCGCATCGTGTACAGACCTCATCCGGATTACCGTGGGCTCTGTTCGGTTTTAGCAGTCTGATAACGTTGAGGATATGGCTTGGGATTGCTTACGTGATAATGTGTCTTTTTAGGTGTTCTATTCTTGCAAATGGCTTGCGGCCTTGACAGTCTTGGTGTATACAACGATGAATTGCCTTTAATCCTATTAGACTGATCTATAGTCAGAGCGGAGTCCTTTACTACCTTTGGCAAACGAGAGATTCCGCGTCCCTTTCCCCCTAGGCGCCGTACTTTAGGACTATTATGCAATAGACCAATGGTGGAGTTTGATACATCTGTAGTCGACAAGAGTTGGATAGGCGTGATATGATGATGCTGTAAGGGCTGATCTTGGTAAGGGGGAGTAATGATAGGAAAAGCCACGCTGTCGAAGTAGTTTCCTTGATTCTCTAGCGAGTACGTCGAGGAAAGCGAGATTCGATTGCCACCGTCTTGGATTAGATCTGGAAGGGCACGGATATCCGATAACAGAGGGACGACCTGGTTCGTAGATGGATAGTATACATGGCTTTGGAGATCGATAGACTGGGCAGAATCATCCTGCAGAGCTAAAGAGGTAGGTATCTCTTGTGGAAATTCAAAGCTCATAGCGCCATTATCTTGCGGACTAGTCGTTCGGCTTGGTGTGGCAGATAGCTCATCATAGTATACGGATGGACCCATAGTCAGTGCCGCGAGATTTAACCAAAAAGAACGATCTAAGCCACAAGCAATGGTTTCATAATACACCAGCGGAGGCTCAACGCTAGAGCGACTTGCCGCGAGGACTGGGCCAAGATAGCTGGAAAAGTGATCCTCATTAGAAGAGGAAACGGAGTCGATTTGAATGTCCATCGCTGGAGCAGAACTGATGCAGTAATAAAAAAGACACCCAATATATATGTCGTCAGGGCAAAAAGGGCATAGATCAGACCCGATCTAATACTGCCATAGCATTAAGTTACCGAACCTTAACTCTCATAATTGGATGAAATAGGCCGTCTTATTTACATCGTCTATATAGGTTCTGCAATTATTACAAATAGGTTCACTTTTAGCGATTGATTGCTTATGCATCATCTACATTCCGTTTAAATCCCTTCATTTTCGGGAACAAGAACTCCGGTACTCAGGTGGCCATTATCCTGGCTCAAGTAACTGACCTATCACTTATCATACTTCTCTTAGTGTAATAAAACCCTAGTTATTCTTTATATTTCTTTGTTGGTGTACTTTAATGTAGCTTATTGACTCCTGGATTTGGTCTTCGAGTCGAGGGATATATTCTCGAATCGGCAAAGCCAGCTCTTTGTAATAATGTGATATGTCCCACTCTCCTTTGTCCTTGTAACAGAGGGTCGTTTCGGAGGACTCCTTTGAGATATGGACACAGAGGAAAGGGATATGGGAGCTATGTTGCGTTGTCGGTCGCGATTTCAAATTAGCTCACTTGATGAAAAATTTCAGCCTTCTTACATGTCTCTCTAGCCACTTGAGATATCAAATTCGGTAGCTAGGGGTCAAGATCTATTAACGTCGAAATGTTAAGCCCAATGTCTTCAGCCATACCAAGCGCGGCCAGGCGTAAGCGGGTCAAAATAAGAGCAGCAATGAGACGGGGCGATCTCGGCGATTATAACGATCTGCGTTAACTATAACTTGTATAGGTAGTAAGGCTATGTTCCACAAGTACTACAAACAAGAAACACGTTAGTATCCTTAATACTGACGTGCTGAGCAATGGTTCGTGTTTAAAGGGATCACAGAAGTTGTCAGGAGGTTTCTCGCATTTGGTTCCAAGAAGGTAACGAATGAGTAGCTCGAGAGCCAAGCAAAGGAGATGCCTTGACTATATATCATTCCTTCCCACATCTATTCGTCTGGGGCTCAAGGGGCTCAAGGTCGTGTTCTCCTTCAAGTCCCTTGAGTTCCTCTGCTCAATTCACAACGGTTTTTGGTCTTTCAGCCTTTAAGCTAGTTACGTGACCTATGTCTTATGTATATATCTGTAATCTGCCCTGCGATATATATAGCGAATCTCAGGAGCCAGCTCGTCAACATTGGCGACAATATCGATGCGAAACGTCGCGGAGGTCCGGTTGTGGTATAAAGAGCCCGAAGAGAGTAGACGTAGAATGGTAGATGCTCGCAAGCCTGTTCCGCCTAGAACGGTGATTTTCATTGGAATCGTTAATGCCGATGTCGCTAGCACAATGCTATAACATACGTGAGCTCTATCTTGGTTATTCCAAGTTATAGTAACTCACTGGCATACAGAAAAAGGGATCGAATCAATGCATCGGCATGCTGCTGCGACTCAAACTAAGCTGGATGTTGCAGATGCGCCTGCTTATTGAGGTCGGTAGGAAGTCTCGCTCAAACAGCCACAGTCGCTTTGCAACAAAACGTCCCGAGTAGGCGATTCGTTCGGCAGTATAAGGCGGTGGTCGTTATGACTGAATTATCTGGCTCCGTGAACTAGTCGACATGACTCTCGACTTCCTCCCACTTATGACTAATTCTACCTCGACTACACGGTAGCTAGTGCAATTGTTTGGTGCTGCTTCGTTATGCTATTAATCGTCCGTTAAATGTCTCGTATGTTTCGTTATGCCTTTTCTATCGACGCTGTACGACGGTCCGGCCCCGCTAGCTATTAAGCGACGTTACTGGTTAGTTTGTCGTATTTACATTGTTTTTTTGCTTTATTCCGATAATGCGTACAATGACTGTCTTCGATTTCGGTGTCGTAAATGAACTTTAGCCTGCAAGTCTCTCTAATGCGGTACTCTTTGTTATACTGCTTTTAGAACGCACTCCATTTCTAGTAGCCGCATTTCTAGCGCGTCTAGTTGTAAAAACATATGGTTAACGCTATAGATTACCTTATAAAGGAGGCATTAATATAAACAAGCATCTATATGTTTTAACTTCGACTTGGATTTGGAAAACAAACGTCGCGTTCGAGATATATCGGTCCTCTTCTGCCTGATATATACATCGTATACCGGGGAGTGCAGACTTTTTATATTATCTAATATGCTAGTCTCTGCTGTATGCGAGCTATAAGTAATAATATAACGCGTACGTAAGTCTTCTTGCAGCTTCTATTCTATTGTTCGTTCTTTCTTGGCTAATGTAATGGCTAGTACGGTACCGATGGAACGGATGCGCTTACCAACACGACATCTATTACTAACTCGGAATGTGCCCCGCGGTATTATCGGTTGCAAAGTGCCTGCCCCCCTCCTAAGTGCACATAACGTGATAACCGATGCGATAATCGATCCTAAAAGATCCCCACTAACGTAGAGGGATGTTTTTATCGTTCAGCTCTGCTGATGCAGTTAGTTCGCCGGGTGTTTATTAGTTGTTGGCACCCTTGCGGACGAAAGGTTAATGCAACGAGCCGGCTTCCGCGATCTCTTTACCCTTTTCAAGTCCCGCCATCTACCCCGCTAAGCCGCCTAGGCAAGGTTATCCTCTCTTCTCCAACTGCGAACGCCTACGAAATTATCGCATAACCCATCGCACTTACGCATTCTTATCCGAACAACTTTTCTCGTTTCCAATTGACCGCCTTTAACCGTCGTTTCTTTCTTCGCGGCATAGCCAAAATGGCATCCACCTCCACTACCTCCGCCACCTCCGGGAAGATCACCGCCAGCGACATGGTGGCTGTCCTCAAAGTTTAGGAATGTTTTGACACGAAGCCAGTTGTGCGTCTTTTTTCTGTTTTTTTTTTTTACTGCGACATATACTAATGCCATGTTTAGGTCAATTAGGACAAGCTTGCCGCCCGAAACGGTTTCCAAGACGGTGCTACGGCCAAGGCCTACTACGAACCACTTCTTCTGCCTCGCGACCGTCCCGGCGATACGTCCAACACGCGCCAGACTTCTCGCGACAGATTCTGCCCCGACGCGAGTTAAGACCGAGACCGATGACCGCTGCACGATCCGTTACCCCTTTTACTTTAAAGACGGAAAGGCTTAAGCGGGCAGTCAGACATGGAAGGACTTCAAGCAGCGAAGCCCGCGAGGGTGTTAAGGATCGGGTTATAGAGACAGGGCATACCACGATGTGTCAACGTTATAGCCTCAAACAGAGGACAGAAGTCACAAAAACAAAGCTAGTAAATGATCAGAGCATACCTCCCCATCAGCTCCAGAGTGAATCACCACCCTCGTACACAACGTCCCGACACGTCGGCATGTGTGTGGTTATTACATAAACTACTGCAACACCAATAGAATCCCCGACGCAATGAAGGTTGGTGATGCTACTGGCTTACTTCGCGATCCCCTCAACGAGAGATTCTTGCAGTTGGGCCATTCCTGCGTCACCGTTGCTGGCCGGCGGGCCAGGTAAGAAAGCAGGTTCGACGTCTCCACTGCCTCTGATGCTGCTCTAACGTTCTCTGCCAGTTTGCTGTGCTAATCTACGGTCAATGCGTACTGCGAGATCATTTACCCATCTTTCACTGGAGGTCACCGTATTGTTCTTCTTTTTCTTGCGTGCCATGGCCATGGGAGCAGGGAGCAGGGCCGTGGCACGTGGAAAACTCTAAGCCGATTGAGCTCCATCCTTGTACTTAAATAAATATCACCTCGATCCTTGAAACTCAAGGTTCTTAGGTTTATAAAATAGCAACACACATTGAACCAATCCCCCATCGTCTCTCCTTTGCAGAAACTTGCAGATGTTTTATAAAGCCTTAGATGGCGCATAAATAAGAGTAGTAAACAGAAGTCTAAACCGTTGATCAATTACGCCTATTAACTACCTCGGATTCCATTCATTTGGGTGCACTATAGAATAACTTCCGCTGGAAAGCCGCTTACATCCGTGTTAAGGCACACGACGTCGTCCTCGTAAGTAGGACAGTCCTCCAAGAAAATGCCGCGGCCCTCTTTGTTCTATGTACACCGTCGCAGAGGCGATCCAGGTAAAATTGTCGTGAAAGAAGTCGCTATAGCGATTCCAGGACAGTATATAGCTACGTAAAGCAGTGCTCGAGTGAAAACGATAAATCTTGTTGAGGCGACCTAGGCGGAGCTCGCCGTAGATGTAACGCGTATCGATGCGGTCGTAAATATGTTCGGTGTCGAGTTCGTAGACCAGCTTTCTCCAGTCGTGCCATTGTATCTCTTCGGGTACCGGGTGTCTCTCTCGTGCGAGATGGAAGTCGCATTCGTAGCATAGCAAGGCAGCATACGAGAAGAGGAAACCGAGGGCGCACTTCCGCAGCCTCCGGTGCGAGCAGAGGTCGCCCGTGGCGGGTGTGCAGAGGGGCTCATGTAGGCAAGCGAGGTACTAGGTCCAGAACCAAGAGTCGAGCAGATAGCGCGGGAGCGGCTTGAGGAAGATGCGGCCGCTCGTCCAGACGAGATGGAGATCCATCGGCTCGACGACGACGATCTCTCGACGTAGGAAGAGTTGGTAGTGCAGAGGGCCGGTGTAGTCTGCCGACACCCAGCTCTTTGTCTAGGTAGAAAATGTCGTCCGGCCTCGGCACGGCTACCGACAGGAAGCGGGCAGGAGCGTGTCGAGGCTCGCGTCAGGATAGTCGCGTTCTGGCGTATCGAGGACACGCACGTAAAAAGGAGGCGCCTTGGCGTTTAGTCGTTAGCGTCCGTCACTGTACCTAGCAATAAAGCATACGCAAGTACTTGGGTGCTCTGCTGCCGCCTGCCAGCTGTGCCAATCTGAGCAGTCATCTATCACAGTCATGTACTATGCTCACAAAGTAGTAAGACCCAATACACGTAAGTACAGATGCAAAGCGGCCTCTATGTACTTATCCAGCCCCGGACTGCTGGGTCTTGCGCCAGCCGTCAGCTAATAGGAGGAACAGCGAAGAGTTGGCATGGCACAGCGGCATCTCAAACAGGGGCTGGCGGCCAGCCTCGGCCTCTCTCTCGAATCTCGCAACTCTGTCCAGGCAATCCCATTAGGCCAACTCTGCTCAATTGTCTAAAACACACTCTAGGTCTTAGTCGTGCAAGTCCGACCTAGCCGATAGCGCTGCGCTGTCACACCCCACTTCGTCTCTCGAAGTTCTATATATCGGCCCAACCGATCCCGATAAGGTCGAGGTCAAGTATGTCTTCCTACGCCTCCGAGGTTTGCCCATCTGCTTATTCGTCACAGCATCGTCGCAGTCCACAGTCTCGGCGCGAATTTTGACTGGTCCTGGACTTGGAAAGATGCACGCAAGCAATTGCCGAACGTCCACTAGCTAAAAAATGTCCATTGCTCCCCGCCGTCTTAGTAACGGCCTGATATGCTCTGGGGATACTCGATTCGGGGTATGAGAGCGAGTTCAGATCTTAGGACTGGCTCGACAAACGATATATTCTCTTTTCCTAGACGGATGGATCGCGCTCGACCGGAAGTTTAAGTAGTCCACGAAAACGTAGTAATGATCTTAGGTTGGCGTCGTTCCAGCTGGCATTTCAGAACTTCGCCCCGCAACACCAACGACCTCGTTGTCACGTACCTAAGGAAATCTGGACATCTGTCAAATGAGATGGAAGATTTCTGTGCGGTAGTATCCCTTCCGCCAGTCATCGATGGCCTCGCCCTTCATCAGCTCATACACGTAACACTCGCCAACAAACCGATAAGACCCACACTAAGGTCGTAGGATCATTGGTGTCGCTCCTCCGAAGAGGACACAGACAATATCGCTTTTTTCGACGATGCTGGGCCCAAGACCGACGAACGATTGGTCCGTGAAGATGATCCTGCGGTTATGTGCCGCATCTAGGTGCAGACGGTGAACATGCGGGTCGGCTGTGACATCTGCGTTTGTGTTGGCCAAGACGCCAATATAAGACTCTGCTCCATATCTTGTCTGTGCCTCCTCGTTATTCATCCGAGAATAGGCATCCCGCATAAACGCCGTAAAGTGGCTAGTAGACTGATCGGCCACTCGCGTCTGAGCAGTGAGATTCCAGTCTGCTGACATAGTTACCATAAGTGCCCGGGTACGCGCCTCCACTGTCGCATACCGGGCCTTCAAGCGGTGGCACGCCTCTATCCAGGTGCCTAATGCCTGTGTACCAAGGCGATCAGGGGCGGAAGTCGACATTATCTCGCAAACGGTGCTAATGGTATCGACACGGAAGCCTTTTAGGGCGAGGATGTCGTCTGGTGAGTGTTGGACTTCGACCGGCATGCCCCCAGCAGTGTGGTTCGATATCTCGTCGACACAATGCCACCCTTTCGGATGAGGACTCCACGAGAAGTATGATATTCTCTCCCATCGCGTGCCCCCGGAGAAATCCACAACCCAGGAGGGGTATCGATTCCAATCCTGGTAGTCACGAATCAGTGTGAGGATGCTCAGCTTCCCAGTGGAAATGATAATATATCGGGTTATGTCACGGAAGATGGTCCGGATTGGTTTGTTGTAGTTCGCTCGAAGCGCCGGCGGCAGGACGCAGTTTTTGTCGGCTTCTCCTGATAAACTGATCAAAGAGTAGATGCGGTCTCGTGGCTCAGAAGACTTGGATCGTCTGGCTTTGTTGAGCAATGTCGTTAAATCCCAAGGCAGGCCTACCTGTCTCAGTTCGCTGAATAACTTAAAAGACCTCAGCGCCGCTACTGTTGTCGGCCGGCGACTGAGAGGCGTCAGATTGTAACACATTGATAAAACCCACGTCGCCGAGGACAAGATGGAATCCCACGGTAAAAGGTGTGTTCCGCAGAGCACCAAAGGTGTGACTCTTGAGAGAGCCGCTTCTTGCACGACCCAAGATCTGACGAACCAGGGCCGAGACAGAATATCCCCGAGGATACTCCACGATAGATCCTGGTGATCCGGCAAGTCCAACGTTATATAGTCCTGAACTGTATAACGCTGCCGTTTTCGGGGGCCACGAGGATCAAGGTCTTGGTTGTAGAGCTGTGATAACTGTCCTAGCAGTGGTTCGACGGCTTCTATAGCTGCAATGTTCGGTCCCAGCCAAATGACCGTTCTTTCCGACGTTTTATAAATGGTCTTCATCATGTCAACCTAATTGCCACGTTCCGAGGCATCGAACTGATCGATACAAACTTGATCAATCCATATCCATTCAATAGCGCGACGATTGAATTCAACCAGATCCTCCAATGCTGCCTTCAGAATCGGGGTGACCTCCATATAATGGCTGTTGCATTGAATATACGCCGATCTGCTAGGGTTATCGCCCCAGCAATAGCTCAGCGCATTAAACCGAGGTGCTTCGACGAGTCGGAAGACCGTTAGCTCACATGTGAGATCCTCTACTCCCACATCAGAAGTGAATCGAAGCAGCCGCACGCCGCCCTAAGGAAGCAGGGAATACTTATACATGTTGGCGTTAATAGTCGCACGGTTCATCAGGAAATCTTTCATAACGCCTCCCTACTTGAAGCTAACAGGGCGTAAAGAGCCCAGAAACACATCGAGGGTTTAATCCCTTATTACTCACATTGATGTGCAATATATTGACGTGCGCAGATGCCGCCCTGCTGACGTTTGCTAGGCGCGACTCTCGTAGACACCAAGGCAAATCACAAACGAGATTGTGCCTGTCAAAATGCCTTGTGGCAAATGCAGTCAATGGCCGATTCGTCTCGACAAGCATGCCAAGCTATTTATGCACATTATGGGCAATGCTGACCACCCGGCGCTCTTTGTCTCGTCTGATTGCACGCCACCACATTGCAAGGTTGCAATGGGCTGTCTCTTGCGGCAGGCTCTCGGGCGGGGTTTTGAACTCGATGGTTCAGCTGGCACAGCGAGGCATTTTGCGTTTGTGTGGCGGAAAGGTCGACAGAATCAAGCCAGAGCCTTGTGTGAAACCGCCCTTCTTCAAACCACATAGTGACTATTGACTTACTTGGTCACGCCAACTTCATCTAATCTATCGGCATTCTCACTGGGCCTCCTCGTAACATGGCTCAGAATATGGAACAAAAAGCCATAATGGCCAAGAAGCAGCTGAAGCGGACGGATTACACTGTGGCATGGATTTGCCCCGCGCCGACTGTCGAGCTGTTGCCCGCGCGGCTTATGCTTGACGATGAGCATAGCACCCCTCTATACGATACCAACTACGATGACAACGTCTATATCTTCGGTGCCATGGCTGGCCACAATCTCGTCATAGCCACCTGCCCCAAAGGCATGACTGGCAACGTCAACGCCGGCCGCCTCGCTGGACCCCTCTTTAAGAGCTTTCCCAGCATTCGCATGGCCTTGCTCGTTGGCATCGGCGGCGGCGTTCCTCGGGCGATACCCTCAGCCTCCTCGACCGATGATGTGCACGTCGGCGACGTGGTAGTGGGAGCCCCTGGGGACGGGAAGCCGGCATGCATCTACTACGAGTCAGGGAGGGCGCATTCCGATGGGAGATTCGAGTTGCTGGGTACAATTGATCGGCCAGACCGTATACTACTCAATGCTCTGGAGATACTGCAGAACGATTATGACGTCGACCAAAGCACATTCCATCTCCACTCCGAACGGCTGCAACGGTCGAGACATGCGCCGAGATTCGCCTTTTCCGGCTTTGAACACGACCGTCTATTCCGAGCTGGCTATCGGCACGTCGGGGCTTACGACTCGGCTTGTCACGAGTGCGACCATGCTCAATTAGTTGACCGACCTGCACGAACCGCGAATGATGCGGCCCTATTCATCTTTCATCGCGGCAGGATCGCAACTGGGAATTCGGTCATGCAGGATGGCGAGAAGAGAGACCGCATCCGTGACTTATGCGGCGGCGCCTTGTGCATCGAAATGGAGGCAGCTGGTATCGATGCGAATAAGCCGTGTTTAGTGGTCCGAGGCATCTCCGATTATGCCGATTCACACAAAGACAATATGTGGCGCTGGTATGCAGCTGCCAATGCAGCAGTCTTCGCGCGAGAACTCCTTTGTAAAGTCCCCCCAAGCACTGTCAAAAATAGCTCAATAGATACCGAGGGTTAGCCGCCCCTTTTGCTATTGTTTTTCTAGTTACTATGATCTGATCTTTTGATAGTCCAAGACCGTCACTTCTTAGTCCCATTCGGGCGCAACGTGAATTTTGTCGGACGTGCCTCTATCCTAGAGCAGCTGCTCGACAAGATCCCGCCAAGTGCAGATAAAGACGACTGTCAGCGCACTGTTATCGAAGGCCTCGGCGGCATCGGTAAGACCCAGATTGCCCTCGAGGCCGCCTACTAGGTCCGTGACAGTTACTCGGACTATTCTATCTTTTAGGTCTTAGCTATCGACGTAGCTAGCTTTAAGAATGCTTACCGCGAAATCGGGCAGCTACTTCGATTACCCGGCATTAAGGATGATTAAGCAGACATTAAATCGCTTGTAAAGACAGGTTTAAGCCAGAAAAAGGCCGGTTACTAGCTCCTGATTATTAATAATGCCGACGATGCAGAGCTTCTTAGTATAGCTTTTCTTAAGCATTTTTTTTTAGCCGGGAAAAATCGTTGCTATTTACAACACGCAATTATAAAACGATAACGAAACTCGATATCGTATCAAAATATATCTTTTCTATACCCAAAATAAATAATACAAAAACTACCGACCTATTATAAATAGGCTTGGAAAAAGAACAGATAGATAGCAAAAACAGCATACAGCAGCTGCTCAACTTTTTAGCCAATTTTCCTTTAGCAATTAAACAAGCTTCCGCATTTATGGCTTTAAATACAAATATTACTATATCGGAATATCTAGAGTTTTGCGAATCGAGCGACGCCGACTTTATTAAAATACTAAGCGAAAAGTTCGAAAACCGCTACTGCTATATAGATTATGCCAAGGACCAAACCCCGGTTGCCACAACCTAGTTAATTTTATTTAAGAACATCTTCTAATATAAGCTTCAAGCGGCAGATTTGCTTAAGTTTATATGCTTCCTTGCCGAGAAAGATATTTCCATATTACTCTTTCCAGTTGCTACAAAGGTCAAAATAAAAAAAGCGATTAGCACGCTTAAAGCATACGCATTTATTATAGAGCGTAATACTTTGGAATTATTTAATATATACCGGCTTGTCCGATTTATTACGCAAAATTAGCTATAAACAAAAGAGGAGTCGATAAAATGCTTTACGAATATAGTTCAACGACTTGTTAAAAAATATCTATTACTAAAGCACAAAAACAAACAAACATGGCTTAAATATTTGCCATATGGGCAAGCAGTTCTTGATACTAATAGGACAGACGTTATAGAAAACAAAACTAATCTTATTTGTAACATTGCTGAAAGCTATTCGATCTTCGGAAAATTCAGCAAAGCAAAATCTTTAAACCGATAAGCATTAAAGCTAAAAAAGGAAGTACTAGGCAGAAAGCATCCTTCTATACTTACTAACATAGATAACCTTGCTTTTGTCCTTAGTAAAAAAAGGAAATACGAAAAGGCGGAAAAAATATACCGAAAAACATTAGGGCTAAAAGAACAAGTGCTAAGCAAAGAGTATCCTGATACACTTGCTAGCATAAACAATTTCGCCGGCGTTCTTAATAAGTAAAAAAAGTACGAAAAGGCCGAAAAAATACACCGAAAAATACTAAGGCTATACGAAAAAGTGCTAAGCAAAAAGTATCCCGATATATTTGCTAATATAAACAATTTCGCTTTTATTTTTAATAACTAAAGAAAGTACGAAAAGGCCGAAAAAATATACCGGAAAACATTAGGGCTAAAAAAAAAAGTGCTAAGCAAAAAGCATCTCTTTATATTTGCTAGTATAAACAACTTCGCCGGCGTTTTTTATAAGCAAAGAAAATATAAAAAAGCCGAAAAAATACACCGAAAAACACTAGGGCTAAACAAAAAAATACTAAGCAAAAAGTATCCCGATATACTTACTAGCATAAGCAACCTCGCTAGCGTTTTTCGTAAGCAAAGAAAATACGAAAAAGTCAAAAAAATATTAAGGCTATACAAAAAAATGCTAAACAAAAAGCATCCCGATATATTTAATAGTATAAATAACTTCGCCTTAGTTTTTAATAAGCAAAGAAAATACGAAAAGGCCGAAAAGATATACTAGGAAACATTAGGGCTAAAAAAAAAAGTGCTAAATAAAAAGCATCCTTTTATATTTATTAGTATAAACAATTTTGCCTTTGTCTTTAATAAAGAAAAAAAGTACGAAAAGGCCGAAAAAATATACCGGAAAATATTAAGGCTAAAGGAAAAAGTGCTAAGCAAAAAATATCCCGATATATTTATTAATATAAATAACTTCGCCGGCGTCCTTAGTAGCTAAGGAAAGTATAAAAAGGCTAAGAAAATCTACTAAAAAGCATTGGGGCTAAACAAAAAAGTGTTAAGCAAAAAATATCCCGATATATTTATTAGTATAGATAATTTCGCTAGCATTTTTTATAAGTAAAGGAAATATAAAAAAGCCAAAAAATATACCGAGAAACATTGGCGCTAAGCAAAAAAGTGCTAAACAAAAAACATCCCGATATATTTATTAATATAAACAACTTTACTAGCGTCTTTAATAGCTAAAAAAAGTACGAAAAGGCCGAAAAGATGTACCGGCAAGCACTAGGGCTAAACGAAAAAGTATTAAGCAGAGAGTATCCCGATATACTTATTAGTATAAATAACCTCGCCGACGTCTTTAATAAGCAAAAAAAATACAAAAAGGCCGAGAAAATACACCGAAAAACACTAGGGCTAAAAAAGGAGGTGCTAAACAAAAAGCATCCCTCTATTTTCGCTAGCATAAATAACTTCGCCCGCGTCTTTAATAAACAAAGGAAATACGAAAAAGCCGAAAAGATACACCGGAAAACATTGGGGCAAAGCAAAGAAGTATTAAGCAAAAAGCATCCCAATACACTCACTAGCATAAATAACCTCGCCAACGTCCTTAATAGCCAAGGAAAGTACGAAAAGGCCGAAAAGATGCACCAGCAAGCACTAAGGCTAAAAGAAAAGGTGCTAAGCAGAGAGCATCCCGATACACTCGCTAGCATGAACAACCTCGCCGGAGTCCTTCGTAAGCAAGGCAAATACGAAGAGGCGGACAATATATCGTCTTTTAAACTTGTATAGAGATTGTGAGGGCAGGCAGGTTTAAAGTCATCTTTACCTTTATATTATTAGATCATGCTTTATACGATATCTTATCTAGCTTTGCCTGTTCTACGATTTGTTCTTATCTTATACGCTCCTTACTTCACATAGCGCTCCGTAAAAATTGAAGTAGAAATATCAAGCGCCTTTGCATCCTTCCTAAACTTATCAGTTAGAACCTATTCGTTAGCGATGTGGCAGCTAGCCTTTCGCTTCATCACCGAATAGATGAGCTTGAGTCGCAAAGCTGGCCCGATCCTCTACTACGCCGCCGAGCTCTCGGGATCTGATCACACAGAAGTATCTACGAGGGGACATTACCGACTTCTAGATTATGGTGGCTGGATATAGGCCGATCATTAATATTACGCTGGCACATGCGAATCTGTACGGCCGTCCTTTCTCTTCTGTTTTATTTAGTTCGACGTATCTAACTGGCTAGGTTGTGTAGTCGCGTCACTGCTATCACATCGGACGTCATCGAGGGTTACCAAGTACTATACGCTGAATTAGTCACCCTGTACCTTAAAAGCAAAGGTCCAAATCGGAGCCACCCACCGTGATACATACCTCAGCTACCGAAGTTGTAGGCAAGTGGTATCATTCGACTTAATAGTCCGGACATTTGAGCACTGACTAGCAAGCTGGCTACAATAGCCGTTCCGGCATCCTTTACAGAGGCTATTCTGGTGCGGTCCCTTGCTCCGTCCCGAGTACGAGTCATCTAGGCGCGGCTGGACAGTTGATTGCAGCCTTTGCCTCGTTGTTTTCAAAAGTTTCTAGGTGTTCTGCCAAATGATGGCTACGTGCTTGGATCGCCAGGCAAAGCCACACATGTTTGACTTGCTCCAGCCACTTTGCCCGTTGAGCGACTTCCTAGGAACTCGCTGCTCAATCGCCGCATCTGGAACAAAAGAACAATGATCAGAGCTAGCACAAATACCTTTTTAAACGCTGCTTAAATATATTATAGAACGCTATTTAGCCAACAGCTTGCTGTACGTATTGTCCGGATTACCAAATTATTACATACTGAATGAAGCAGTAAGCCAAGGCATACCTAACACATCGAGAGACCGTTTTGGATAAAACGGTCTTTTTTATGACCTTGCATTTACGGTAATGATGTGGAAACGTGATTGAAAGTTTTATGCATATGAACTTGTGCAAATACAGGTCTTGCTCAGCCCAGGTTCAGGTGAAGCGCAGGCTAAAAGCGGCACTGCTCGGGTGGAACTCCCCCAGGCGATTCTGGACGGTAAAACCTACCGTATAGTTTTGACAAAGCGGACTCTTGGCAACTCCACTTTCAAAAGTCTTTATACCCTATTGAGTAAGGCATGGTACGAGGAAATTTGTCACGTGACTCCATTTTCTGACCGCTTTTACTGCTGAAAGCTACCACTTGGTGAGAAAAGTGAAGTCACATGACGAATCTCCCCGCATTATGCCTTACTCAATAAGGTATAAAGGCTTTTAAAAGTAGAGTTGCCAAGAGTCCACTTTGTCAAAACTATACGGTATCTCGGGGGTGGTGATGTCTGACGTTAGGTCACTGCCGCTTTCGTCTTTCTGCCGGCAGAATCGAAGAGGTACGTACCTTCTGCCGCTAGGGTCCGTCGGTTGGATTTGGTACTGACTAACCACACCTGCCACGGAACATGGGCAGTGTGCGACGCGTGAAGTCGCGTCTTGCTTATGTACTTTTGAACGGAGTAAGTAGGTCACGAAGCTTTCCTTCGCTACGTGTGGCCGATATCAAACCCCGAACGCGGGCCCAGCACTAGGCCAAGGCGTTTCCATGCTATACCTCGAGTGCCCTTTCATTCCGCCTCTCTGCTATGCATTTTCTCATGACTGTGCACACTCTGTATTGCATTATCTATAATCATTAACCTGTCTATTGTACATCTTGCAACCTTGTCGCTTCAGGCAGCACCTCGATGGGATTTTGAATAAATAAGCCTACGTAACACGTCGACAGCCATGCCGTTAGACTCTGGCACGCTACATGTCCAGCTGGTCAATCTGCAGCCTGGTCGTTAATTCTCTCGCACATGCATCGATCTCCAAAAAATGGAGGAGTACCTTCTCGTTTGCAGTTAGATGATCGAGATGCGTGTGAGTCATTATAATATATCAAGCTTTCAAACGTATGGATATAAATCACAAACATGCCGACGTGAATATTTACATCGGCGAGTACGAGTTACCTGCCCACGCCGTCATCCTTGCGAGCCGAAGTCTGTATTTCGAGAAAGCTCTAAGCGAACATTTTTGCGAGGGGCAGCCGAAGGTGTTTTGTCGAGCAAGAGCGTGCCCAAGAGAGGCTGATTCGTACGCAGATGACGACGAGCTAGTCAAAGATGTCCGCGTCTACGTAGCAGCGGACTATTTCCTAATTAGTGAGGCCGTCGCAGTGTTCCGTAGATGTCGTCAAGTAGATGACGTCAAAATTGCATATGATAGAACGCTTGCTGAACTAGCGATCGTTTATGGCCTACTTATCTTGCCTTATTTAGTAAGAACTAATAAATATGGTTGGCAAAATAACGTTTGTTTGCATTTAGTCTAACTAACGCGTATATGTAGCCGTAATAAGCAAAGCTGATTTTTTTAGTGCTTTTTACTTGTATATAAACTCTTTTTATAGTAAACACGATTGCAGTTTTACGATGGCTACTTTTTCGGGGGACAAAAACGAGCTCGACAGGCTGCGCGCTTTGCTCGCAAAGGAACAGAGGAGACGTTAGAGTGCCGAAATACGTGCATTAGGGTCGCGGCTATAGTTATTCGAGCAATACTTCGACGGCTGCCACTCGCTACTAAGTCTCGCTATAAACGTCGAAATAAACCTATTTTCGACGACGTAAGGCAATACGACAAATTTTATCGGCCGTTTTTTCTTTTAACGCATTATTTCTTAGGCTTAATTTCCGGCATAGTAAAAATATATTTAAAGCTTGTTAGCCGACTAGCCTTTTTGCTACCGCGTTATATTCTTATCTTTATACTAGCTCGATTATATCGTTACTATTATTAAGCCTATTGCTAATAAAACCGACCTACGACACTTTATACGCGATATTATCGAAATAGCTATTTAAAAATTAGTCAACGTAGCTTACGAAAACGACTAGTTACGCGCCGCTTTTATTATTTAAAAATCTGTAACGTTTAAAAGCTATATTAATTTTAAACGCGCTAGTAGCATTAATGCCATTACCGAATCTATTTAATATATCGATATCGCGTTAAAGGCTACTGGTGCTACTACGCCGCCTTCGAACCTTTTCCGAACTAAAACTTATTGAAAAACTAAGAAAAGCAAAAGTAGCCCCGCCGACTAGTTCTATATATATAAAAGATCCGACGGCAAAAACATCCCGACACTTGCGATCGAGTATAAAGCGCCGCATAAGTTAACTAAAAACGACGTCGTTACCGGTTTAATAAGTAAAATTTAGCCGGAACGAAATGTTATCGATAAGCATAACGACGGCTTTGCTTTCGCTTTAAGACGGCTCGTCGCCGCCGTCGTTACTTAGCTATTTTCGTATATAGCTAACAAAAGCATTTAATACAGCTATTTATATACCGGCAAAACTTTCGTTTTTTTCTATATCTTTTAAAACCTTATTATCGTTTATTATTCCGTTTACGTGCTTAATTTAAACGTTATAAAAAACGATAAAAACCGCTTTTATTATACCGTTATTATTCAAATATTTGTTTTTATTTTTTAGGCTTTTTATTCGTTACTGCTATTATAGAACTAGTATAATTATGCCAAATATTTAGGCATTTAAGGCGTTAAGTTTAATAATATTTTACGACATATTTTTAAAACAGATTGTAAACTATTTAAAAATTTACTATTTTATAAGCTTTAGCGTTAAAAAAGCTTCGTACGTTTTTTAATTAAAACACGATTTTGCTATTATTAATAAAAAAGTAACGATATATGTTTTCGGGAAAAAAATAACAGTAAAAACGATAAAAACGGTCTTTTTTCGTTATTTGCTTTACGGTTTTTACGCGTTTTGGCGTAAAAATCTTTTCCGACGAGCACTTTTGGCAAAGGCGTAAAACGAAGTAGTTTTAGTCAAAATAAAGAAGGCAAGCCAAAAAAACAAAAAAAAAAAAAAAGACATATTAGTATTTAAGATCGCCTTTTCTGCACTTAAAATTGTTTATTAAGGCTAGCAAACAGCAGGGCTATAAACGACAAGTGCTTTAATTTTAACGACTATTAACCGTAATATATCGAGCTATCCGTATTCCGGTATTTACTTTATAACCAATTAGTTAAAAACCGTAGTGTAAACGTAAACGCTATATTATTTTATTTAAACGAAGTTGTTAAAACGTTTCTTAAAATCTGTTTATTATTATATAAATATACCGTAATTGCTAAAAAAGTTAAATAAAAATATTTATTACGTTTGTAATATAAATATAAAATATATAACCGGCTAAGTAGTATTTAAAAAAAACACGTTTTTATATATTTTAATAACGTAAATTTAGTTTTACTTTATTACTACGACAGTAATATTTTTATTAACTTTTTGTTTTTTAATTAAGTTAAAAGGCTATTATTCGATATAGCTTACGGAATTGCTAAGTATACGCTTGCCGACGCTACGGGCAAAATATTTCAGGCAATTTACGAACTTAAAGTCTTTTACCGCGATGTTAAGCCGCAGAACGTGCTATATAATACATATAGTAATAAAGTTCTGATTATAGATTTTAAACAAGTTAAGCTTATCGGACGCAAGTTTTTTAAAAAAAATCAACCTAAATAAAAAAAGAAAGCATACTATAAACACGGAAAAAATAAAAAAAAAAACAAATTCGCTACAAAGCTATCGTTTATTATATTAGGCGTTAAACGGTATATAGATTAGCGATTTTAAAATCGTAGTAAATTTTATTATACGCGTTTTTTTGTTTCTATGTCGCTATTTTTGCCTTATCGTTCTTTTATTTTAGTTATAATTATCGATAATAAATCAAAACCGACTTTTATAACATAATTAAATTAACTTTATAGTAATACCCTTAGTTTTTTAGTCTTAGTATTACTTTTTTTTAAGTACGCGTTATAAAAGGCGCGGGCCTATAGCGCCATAACGAGTACGACTGCCTAAATATTTAGTATGCTTTATATTAAAAACCGAACCAAAGAGTAAAAACGTATAAATAAAAGGATTAAAGCAGCAAAAAATAAACCGAGCCTAATAGCTATCGTTAAATAATATATATTTATAATAGCATTTCTTTTTTAAAATGCTTGTCCCTATAACGCTACCACCTAGATCGTCACGAAAAAAAATGCTACAGCGATAAAAAAGGCCTCGGAAAGGATTCTAACATTATAACCAAATCGTAAACCATAAAAAAAAGCCCTAATATCTTGAGTGATATAACGGGTAAAGTAGTTACAAAGACCTTGGCAATATATATTGTTCGTGTATTGTTTTGAGTTCTTCGAAAAAGTTATCTTATAGCTTTTAACGCATAGATTCCCTTGTTTTCGCTATTAGCAAAACCGTCGTTAATAATAATAACGGACCGTACTATGTTATATATAATAAAGATGGTATTAGCGATAAAAATAACGTTCTAATTTATAATATGTTTTGTAAATAGCGCAGCGGTTATTAAAACTGTTACGGATGCGATGAACGAAAAAAAAAAGGACGTTTGCCACATTTAGCTTGTTTTAAAATCTCTACAAAAGTAACTAATAATAATGACAATACTAAAAAAAACGAGCAATAAAGCATAAATCCAAATAAATACAAAACATATAAACATAATAACAATAGTTTTAAATCCTATAACATAGTTTAACGCTTTTTATAATAACTTGTATTAACTATAAGCCGGGTAAGTAATAAAAAGTATATTTTATAAAAAATCAAAAATAAATAGCTAAACAATCGATTAAGTTAATATATTACCAACTTGTTAACAAGTTCTTAATATTTAATTCTAAAAAAATAATAAGCGGTTAGTTAATAAAAAAATAAACAAATAACTAAATATATAAAAAATATCTTAGTTTTTATAAAACTTTTTTTTTATTCTTTTTTTTTACTTTATTCTCTACTGGCTTATTAGGCTTAATATAGGTTAACTGGCTTAATTTTTTTTTATGCCTTTTAAACCGCTTACGTAATATATTCCGTTCTTATATATATTTTTAACTATAATTCTGCCTTATTTTTGCAATAGAAAAGCTTAACGAGACTAAAGGAAAATGTTTGTATAAAAATACGTAATATAATATAGTTATCCTATAAAACTAAAAGCTTCGAGCGGAATAAATATTAAATCAAAAATCTGCCTTATTCCATATATTCCCCGGTACGTTAAATAATAGACTAACTAAAATGTTAGTTCGCAACATTTTTTCCTATATAAAAGTCGCATTAATAACTAATAAAAAATAAAAAATCGCCATTATAGACGTTAGTATAAAAGCTATAGCTTTAATGCTTATTTAGTAAAGCTAATAACGTTAACAAGTTTTATACGACCAGCTAGGTAGCTTTTAAATAATTATGTCCTTATATGCCATAATAAAGTAAACTTGTTTTCACTTTATTACTATAACGGTAGTAATTATAATAAAACTTATACGTTAAATAACGGTAAAAGCTTATAATATATAAAACCGACTTTTTTTATTATTAAATAATTTTAGCTACTTCTGGTTCTTCAGTTCAGAAATTTACCTAAGAAGCCGTTATTTAATAACTTTTAAAAAATTATTATCTATGTTATTAAAGGTTAAACGATAGAGATTAGTAAATTATAAAATTATTGCAACTTTTATTATATAACCCTATTTGTTTTCGTATAATATTTCTGCTATATCGTTTTTTCGTTCCCGATTATTTAGAACAGAAAAACAAAATAGCTTTATAGTAACCTTTTTAATTTTTTAGACATTTTAGCTATGTTTTTCGAATGCTTGTAAAGTTTACAAGCTTTAAGCGTGGAGATAAGTATAACTGCTTAAATATTTAATACGGCCTATTTTACAAGTTAAATAGGCAAACGAAAAAGTATAAACAAAGAAACAAAGCAAAAAAGAGTAAGCCGAACCCGATAACTATTATTTCCTAATATGTATCTATAGTAGCATTCCGTTTTTGAAATATATATATCTTTAACTTAATTAACTAGCTCGCCGTGAGAAAAAACGCTATAGCGATAAGGATAAGCCTTAAAAAAGACTTTAAAATCACGAACGCAAAACCTTATACCCCGAGTAGTGTTATTACGGCGAGGAGAATAAACTTGGCAATTTATATCCTCTATACGTTGCTTATTGTCTTTTTAAAAATGCTTTCTAAGACGTAAACACATACGACTGCCTGTTTAGTAGTCAGTAAATACATATATAACAACCAGTATTAATAATAAGTCTTAACCGGTAATAAAGGGTTTTTAGTTCGTTAAAAAGCTTTGTTTAAGTTATTAAGTAATAAAATAACAATAATTGTTAAGAAATACTTTCTACTTAGTTTTAAGAAAAAACTAAATACTTAGATTAATAAATGAGTAAAAAAATAACTAAATATATAAAAAATATTTTATATAATTCCTTTCTTCCTCTATTAAACAGTTAATTCGTACCGCTTGCCTGGCTCGTTTTTACGAATGCCGTAAATATTATAAGTCGTGTTTGCTTACCTACTTACTTTTATTTTAATCTATAAATAAGTAAGTCGGTTACGTAATATATTCTTTTTAAATATATGTTTATAACCGTGTTTTAGCTTTAACGCTTAGTTTAAATAACGGGTTAGTAGCTTTGTTAATTTGTAATAATATATATAACAAATATATTTAACCGTATTACGTTATATGTAATAAAGTGACTGCCGGCAAAAAAAAACAGCGTTTCGATTTATAATATATTCGTTCAATAAAGTAGTAGTTATTAAAATAGCTATAGATATAATAAATAAAAAAAGCAAAAAAAGTTGCTATGTTCGATTTGTTCTAAGTTCTGTACGGACGTAGCGAATAATAATTATAATATTATAAAAAAGCATTAAAACAGCATAAAGCTAAACGAATACAAAAATGTAGGTATAATACTTATGCTAGTATTTTTATAAAACGCTTCGGGCTTTGTAAAATACGAAACAAAATATAATTATTTTATAAACCCGCGTAAAACTAATAACCGTTTTTCGAAACATTGGGATAAGGAATATAGTTCGAATTTAGCTAAACAACCGTTAAAAGAATATGATTTGCGCCTATTTGTCGTAGCTAACTCCGCCAATAATGCTTTATCCGAGTAATTTCTTAACTTCTTTCCCGGTTTTAAGTCTAGGGCAGGGTGGCCCTTCGACGCCACTTCCTGTTTAAAAAAAACAAAAAAATACTTATATGCCTTAGTTTTATACTACTTATTATGATTACTTCGGAAAAGCCGATACCGACAGAAAATACTTTAGCGTTAAGCTTTATATCTATAGATCGTGCCTAAATATTATATAAATATGTAAATATATATAGAAATATAGCTCCGTTTAGACTTATTTTTGTTTTTGTTTAAATTTTTTTTATAAAAAGACGAAAAGTAGTAAAGTAACTTATAACGATATAATATACGGCTAGCTTCGATACTAAAACATTGCGGAGCATTAGTACGAATAGTTCGTCTTATTTTATTAACTTTATTATTTAAGTTATTTATTTAGTGAAGAACTCTTAAAGCGGATTTTGTTTTAGCGCAGATTGCTGTAAAAAAAAAGTTCGCTTTATTCCGGTCCGTTATATAAAACAAAAGCCGGTTTTTGTTAAAAAGTGTTTTTAATCGCTTTTTCTTACTATTTATTCCTTTTTTCGCCCATACTTACCTATTTATTGCCTACTTTTTATATATACTAGCTAAAATATTGCTAAATAATTATATCCGGATATTTGCATACAATAATAGCTATAAGCATAGTTTTAACGTTGTTCGTTATAGGTATATTACTTTTATTTGTTATTAATATTATTATTATTGCGTTATTTGCTGTTATTACATTTTTTGGATTTGCCGCTTTGGTTGATATTCTATTTAATAGCATATTTATTAAAAACGATACGCTTTCGAAATAAGCGCGGGCAGCAGCTAAAAACACACTTAGTATTGCTGTCTTAATTTTATATACTTTAGAGTATTTTAAAAGTATAAAATTTTATAGTTTAATTATTTATTTACGTATCTATATATAGCGATACTAACTAAAAAACAGAAAACAATTAAGGAAATGCGAGTCGAGTTTTTACTCGCTACTCCCGGCGAGTATATAGTGCGGCAAAATAATATACTCGTCGATATAGTACCTTAAAAAAGCAACCCCGTTCAAAATATGCGTAAAAAGGTTATTAGGACATTTTTAGTGTATAGCCAGCGAAATTTCGCAGTTATAAAATACCTATATAGCGAAGATATACAGGCCGAAAATCCATTATTAGGCTTTGTTCTATACGGGGTAGGCGCCTATAACAATCTGATAGATCTTTATCGAGATTTTTTTAACAAGTCCGCAATAATATAATTATGGCTTAGTGACAAAGAATCGGCTAGCTAAAAATAACGAAGTAATGTTTATTAAATATATCCGCTACTCTCAGCTAATTGATATAGCAGGATAGTCTCGGGTTATACGTTTATATTATAACGAAAAGTAGTTTGAAAAGACTTTTTTCCATTTTTGTTCCATTTCTTAGGTCTAGTTTAATAGTTCTAAATATGGCGAGTCTGCCTTTACCTTATAATAAAATAGTCGAGTGTACTATTATACTATAAATTACGCCTATTACTACCTATATTTTGGAGTGTTCGGCGTACTTTACAATAATGTATTATTGTTAACTAAAATTAGTTAGCGTACTGCTACTTTCGTTTTTCTACCGGCAAAATCGAGCAAGTACGTACTTTGTAGCGCTAGGGTCCTATTACTTAATTCGGTACTAACTAGCCACACCTACTAGTTAGTTGGCTTTTAAACGTTATAAAACATAAAGCTTTCTTTTATTATAAGTATAACCGATATTAACCCTCGATCGCGGGCCTAGCACTAAACAAAGCGCAGCGGTGCTATACCTCGAATAACTTTTTATTCCACCTTTTTATAATAAATATTCTTATAACGTATATTATAATTCTTTTGTTTAAATATCGAGTTATCGCCTTAAGCTAGTGCTTGGCTTAATATATTAAAAGCTACAGCAGCTTAATAAGTGCCTACAAAGCCTATCCTCTATTAGTTGTTATAAAATGCGTAAACTAGGCGCTAATACTATTAAACTCGAATAGTAAAAAAGAGCACCCTTTATATTTGCAAACTAAGCAAAAGTTATATTCCTATTTATTAATTATACGGCGTTTTAAATAATAAATACGCATTTAAACATTAAATATATATATAAAATTTAAATTTCAATAAATTAACTACATAGTAAATAATATAACCTTTATTTAAATCAATAAGAAAAAATAATCATATAAAAAATTAAACAATAAAAAAACGGAGGCATATAGCTATTAAACACGTATTACTAACGTTATGTCCACGATACAGTTACGGTTAAAAAGACAGCAAAAACGGTTAGGCTACTAAACGGATTATATATGCCAGAACGGTACTATATAACTAGTTACAACGTTTTTATTTTTAGCAACAAAAAATACGTACCGAGCTAAAACAGCTAGCAAAAAAGGTACGTACTTATTAACGCTTGCTTAATACGCAAATATTAGGCATTTACCTCGGCAAAGTGTTTGGCACCGGCACAAACACGGCGACTATTTCCTAAAATAAAGGCATAGAAAACCTAGACTTATTAACAAATCAAATAAGTTTTCTTAGCGACGACTACAATATTATTAAACTTCTGCTACTGACGGCGAACCACGCCTATAGGCAACTAAGACTGTTTTTTATAAACAATTATAAAGTTTTGCCAATATTTGTTCGAATTTAAATATTTTAGTCAATAGGTCTAAACATAACATAAAAAACAAATCTTATGCTTATAACCAGTTCTTTACGAAATTCTAGTAGTTAATTACAAAAAGCTTGCAAATTATATTAAATACTAAAGCTTTATATTTAGTTCGTAGTAAAATTTCGAAAAAAGCCATTTTATAACAACTTATATAAACTATAAATCGGACAAACTATAAAAAAGCTTTATTCGATAAAAAATCTAAATAAATACGTAACGAAACATTTAATAAACTTATTAGGTTAGTTTATTAAATTTATTAAATCGTTAAGAGTTTTTTTTTTATTTAATTTTAAAAAGTAGCAAATGCTTAAATTAATAACCGAATAAAAAAATAACTATATAAAAAATACTTTAGATATAATTTTTTCCTTTATTTATTTTTAGTAGCTTACTCTATTTAGTAATTTTTTATTAATAAGCAATAAAAGTTTTTTTTAGCTTATTAATTCGTAATCTTATTTTACTACAAACTTGTAACAAATTTACGTAACATATGCCTAGTTTCGTGCATATATACCTAACCGGAATTACTAAAATGCAGCTATAACTATATTATAATTAAAGCTAGCTTGCAATCTTTATCGATAACAAAAGCGGCTGCCTAATCCAAACGAAGTAGTTAATCTCTAAACATAATTAATAACTTTAAACACTTTTTATAGTTATAAGTTATAAATATTACGCGCTAAACAAAAGTAGTTATTTAATTTTTATTTTATACGTTTTTTTATTTAGAAAAAGTTATAATATTAAAAACCTACACTAATTTAGAACAATAACAATAACATAGTTAAAGCAGTTAAATCCGTAAATAGCAAAACCTTTGAATAGTTACTACAATACTAAACAGCGTTTATATTTTAATAATAATTTATAAAATATTTACTATTAAAACTTTTAGTAAACAAGATTAAAATACTTTTAATTTCGATACGGATAATCTTTAAGCTATCGATTAGTTTTTTAAATTTATTAATAAAGCAAAAAAAAAATATATCGAAAAAGCCTAGCGCTTTAAACGTAAAAGCAGTAAGCAAATTATTGCTTAAAACGTTCTGGCCAAAATTACGCACTAAATAAATCGTTTTAAAACTATAGGTAATACTATCGTATAGTATAATCCTGTTTATACCGCTTTGCTTTAAACTAACGTACGTTTTATTCTTTAAGTGCTAATATTTTTAATGTTATTTTTAATTTGTAAACAGTGCTAACAAAAAATTAAATATGTATAAATTACTTTAAAACGCACAATTTATTGCTCGAAAAAATTCTATATATTACTAAGCAGATTTATTATTATGTATTAATCGAAAAATATTTAGTACAGTCTTTATTGTTTACGGCCGACTAACTTAGACTAGTGCTTATTAAGCTTTATGCTGCTATTTTAATTTTTTCAGCCAAAATAAAAGCATATTTCTAGCAATCGACTATAAATAAGTCTTTTGCTAATTTTAAAAAAGCAGTAAAAAACTAAATTAGCGAATTAGAACAAGTTTTTAAAAGCTTAAAAAATGCGTTTATACGATTTAACGATGCTTTTTAAACTATTGTTACTACGTAAACGGATATAAACCGTTATTACCGTATATTTAATTCTGATTAATTAATAAAACTAAAAATAAATTTAACTTAATTCTAATAACCGATAGTTTATTAAAGCGACGACTTAATTAGAATTATAAACGGGCTTAAAAATACGTTTATAATATCGCGCTTAACGTATAACGCATTACTAATATATCTGCTTTAAAGTCTAAAAAGGTGAAAATTTTACAATAAGTTTTAATTAAATTATATTTTTAATATTATAAATATAAGCGTAAAACTTTCCTCCCGGGTACCGGCGATTGGTTTATTTCCTATTTCGTTTATTAAAAATAAAAAAATAAAAGCGCATCGACGCTTTTTTAACTATATAATATTTTCAAGTCGGGTAAAAATAAACTTACGTATATAACTTACTAGCTTTTAAGCTTTATTTATTAATATAAATAGCTTTTTAATTATTAACGATACGAAAAAAGCATTTAAAGATAAATAAACGCTATTACTTGCTTATTTTTATTGTTTTTATAATTTCGCTAAACTTAAGCGTTTAAACCTCGAAAAAATATTGGCTAACGTTATCCGGCAGTTATTTCTTTTCGGGCTTAAAAAGCTTTTATTGCTACCGACTATCGCGAAATATAAATTAGTTAAAAATAAAAAGTTTTAAACTAGTTTTTTGCAACTTTAAAAAAGTTGCGACCTTTTTATAAAAATTTTTAATTATTATTTAACAGTAACAATTATTATTAACGGTTTAAATAAATACGACCCGAAAACACGTTAAAAATTGTTGAATAAATTATTAAATGTTTTGCGTTTATCGAAAACTTTTGTTAAAATATTTATTTCTAGCCGAAATAATTAAGACATCGTTTATGGCTTACGGGACTATTTTGCGTTAAAACTTTTATCGGATTTTAATTCCGTCGATATTTAATATTTCGTCGACTATAAAGCCAAACGACTAATTAAAGAAAAAAAGCTTTTGCGTTTAAATAATAAAAAAAACTTTTTAAAACGGAAAATAGTCGAAAAAATATTTAGCGAAGTATACGGTATATAAATAACGGCCGAGCGATAAAATTTTATTAATAATTAATTATTATTAATAAGTTCTACTAAGCAAGCTTTTAATTAAAAGTTTTATATGACTTAATAACAAATGCCGCAATTATAAAGCGATTTAGTTAATTACCCCCTACGTTAAAAAAACTTTACCAGGAAATTTTTAATAAAATATAAAAGTTTAACGCTAAGGCAAATCGCACTTATATTAATAACGCTATAGCCTAGTTTTTTTACAGCCGTAAAAAACTTAAATCTATAAAGTTTTTTATAGCTGTTTCGACTATAAATAAACTATTAAAATATTTAAATCAAAATTAATTGCTAAAGCTATGTCGCAATCTCGTCATTTAAAATAAAACATTTAATAGCTTTCGGTTTGCGTATTTATCGGTTAAGGAATTTCTAAAAAAAAAACCGATATTTATTATTACAATAATAAATAATATAATAACGTAATATTGTTTAAAAACTATAATAACTCGCGACGGCAAACTATAAATAAGGTGTTTATAAATATATACTAGCAGCTTTTAGGCATTATATTGCTAAAACGCAGCCGATAAGCAGAAAAACGACCTTTTAAAGTAATATTTCAAGGACTTCTTATTTAATACGACCATGTATTCGCTTTTTAATACATAGAATTAAAACATAGTTATAGACGATATCAACTAAGACCTAAATATAAAAATACGTAATAGCTAAATAAAAAAAAAGCTTTGCGCTTTTTAAATTGTTAGCGTTTTTAATTTTCTAAAAATTATCAAATCGAAAACCTATTATATTAAGTATAAAAAAACACTAAACGATTTTGCTGCTTTTACTACGCGTAACGGGGCTATTAAGGCTTTCGAAATATTTTTAGGCTTAAAAGAGTTAACTATTATATTAGACGTCGTTAAGGACGCGGCAGGCAATCAGGATGACGGCAAAGAATTGATGGCACTATTTTTAAAAAATAAAGGCAACTAGATCAAGATCATTGAGGACGTGCTTATGGCCGCGGCAAGTAATAAAAGTAACGGCTCCGAAGTAATAGCATTGCTTTTCGAAAAAACGGCCGACAAGATCGAGATCGCCGAGATTACCGAAAAAGTTATTAAAGCCGCAGCGCATAATTAGCGCTGCGGAAAAGAAGTAATGGCGCTAATGCTTAAGGAAAAGAATGACTAGATCGAAACTATAAAAGATATAACGTATTTTTTTATACGAGCTTATAATGCAAACTCGATAGCTTTTTTTTTTTAAAAAAAAAGGGTAATCTAATTAAAATTACAAGCGACGTTCTAAAAACCGCTGTAAGTAATACCGACAGTAGCACAAAAGTAATAACGCTGCTTTTCGAAAAAGGCGACGAATTTAAGATTAACCTAAACGTTCTAAAAACGGCCGCAAATAATTAAAAAAGTAGCAAAAAAATAATAGCACTATTTCTAAAAAAAAGAAGCAACGAAGTTAAAATTACTAAGAACGTTCTTATTACCGCAGCAAGCAATTTTAATAACGCTTACGAAATAATAGCACTGCTTTTTAAAAAAAAGAACGACGAAATTAAGATTACTAAAGGCGTTCTTATAGCCGCGGCAAACAATACAAGTAACGGCTACGAAATAATGGCACTGCTTTTCGAAAAAGAAAGCAATAAAATCGAAATTACCGAAAACGTTATTAAAAAAACCGCAAACAATAAAAAAGACGATAGTAAAAAAATAATTACTCTATTTATTAAAAAAAAGCGTTTCTATATTAAAACTATAAAAAAAATTTTATATTTTTTAATAAAAAACTATAATGCGAGCATTATTGCGCCTTTTATAAAAAATAAAAGCTATTAAATCGAAATTATAAAAAACGTTTTAAAAACTGCTATAAATAATAAGTTTTATAGCGAAAAAGTTATAGCACTATTTTTTTCAAAAAAGGGCAACTAGATTGAGATTACCGAGGATATTTTAATAGCTGCAGCAAGTAATATAGCTAATAGCTACGAAATAATAACACTGCTTTTCGAAAAAAAGAACGACGAAGTTAAGATTACTAAAAACGTTTTTATAGCCGTAGCAAGCAATACTAATAAAGGTTCCAACATAATAGCACTGTTTTTTGAAAAAAGGGGCGACGAGATTAAAATTACTAAAAACGTTCTCGTAGCCGCAGTAGGCAATATACGTAAAAGTAACAAAATAATAACACTGCTTTTCGGAAAAGGAGGCGACCATAATAAAATAATTAAAAATGCAGGCTACAACTTTTAAGCTGTTTTACCAAATAGATAATAGCCTATACCTCCTAATTTTTGTTTTATTTACGTATATTTCGTATTTACTGCGCCTTAGCGCCCGCTTGAACTTTAGGCGGCAGTTTATAAATCGTTTATAGCGTATTAAGCCGAATAAAAAGCTATATAAAAAATAAATCGAAAGCTGTAAGCTAGGAGAAAGAACGTAGTCATATATAAAATCGTTATATAAATCGGATAAAGTCACGTTTTACAATATGGTGCAATTGTTCGACGAAGTACTATATGAAAAAATTCCAAAATTTGTAAAAAATAATGCAAAAAATAAGTTTATCTTTCTGTATCGGATTTTAAAAAATTATGTCGTTAGCATTTTAAAGTTTAAATAAATCTTAATAGATTTTAAAAAAATGGAATTTAATACATTTTTAGGTTGTTTTTTTTTCCGGTTAAAAAGCAATAACAAATTACGTTTAATTATATCCTAAAAAAGCTTATTTAATTTCTTAATATATTTTTTACACTGATTTACTAGCGCTTTTAGAAAAATATTTATTTAAATTACTATTAAAAGGCAAAAAATGCTTGTAAAATCTTTTATATTACTTAAAAAGCTAACTATTTTTATGCTTTAAAATAATGTTATTTTCAGTTTTAGTGTCCGGCTGCTGACACTTTTTTATTTAATAGTCTTTTCCTTAACCAAAATTTTAATACGTTATCTATAACAACCAAATCCTCCGCAAATTTGCGTGCTCCGCCTATACTCAATTTTTTAACTTTTGTCCGTTTATTATATACGCTCGTCTGTTTTCCTATGTCGGTTTATACAAAGCCTAGAACTTAAAAAATAAAAATATATCTAATAACAAAACTTATTAACAAAAAATAAGTCCACGATAAAAAGGCATATCCTTTCTTATCGGCGTTAAAAACGGTTTTATATTTAATACTAGCGACAGATCTATAACTATAAAGGCCTTTCGTTTTATACGCCGCTTTAAAAAGGACAAAATTGCTTATATTATTACGTTTAAAATTTTGCTGCCATAACGGCTTAAGCAAAGAATTTAGACAAAAGTTTTAAGGTTTAAATATTAGTTAAGCTAGTTCGGTTTATATTATAATTACGTACGTAATTTAATACTGTAAATACTTTATATATAATTTTTAAAAAACTTTAAATGCTTAAACTTTAACGCCTTTTATTTGTATTTAAGGTAGTTACATAATATCCGCTTTGCGCTATTTAGTTAATTTGCGTGCTTTTTATTAAAATAATCGTATATTATTGCCAGCCGGCAATACTTAAACGCTTTTTTAGTATAGGATAAAGCTTCGTCTCCGATGCAGCGTAAGCATTACCGACTGTCCATAAAGAGTAAAAAAGGGTCCGGTCCGGAAAACTCTTTTTTTAGCGTTAATCCGGCCGGTATTTTTTATTAAATGCCGTTTCGCTTAGTCCTTTGTTTACTATATAAAGCGACTATAAGCTTAACCGTTTTAATCCGGAGCTCGCGCAGCTTTATAGAGCCGAAATCGAACGGCTAGTTAGTGAAGATCGCGGCGAGCAAGGCGCGCTTAAGAATTTATAGTTTAATAACCGGCTTAACGTATTTTTTATTTTTTTTCCCGTCGGCGTTTATGTCTTAAGTCGGTCGGTTATAAAAATAGTCGGCCCGGTAATCCGTTTAAATAGCTTTTTTAAAATACGCCTTTTTAGCCGCGATTAATTTAGTAAGTTTATAAATCTTTTTTTTGTTTTTTATGCCTTTAATTTAGTAGTAGCTGCTTTTAAGCCGTATTTTTTCCGCTTTTAGCGCGACGATTTCCGAGTCGGGCAGCATCTTTTTTTAAACCTTATCGAAAACTATATTTTTATTTGCATAAAGGTCGCGTATATAGCTTATATATAAAAATATCGCAAAAAAAACTATTTTCGGTTAATTTGTTTAAAAATACGTTTTAAAAATAAAACCCGACTTTTTTATTAAAATACGTACTATAAAACGTACTAAACTTTAGGTTATAACGTATAATTATATTACGTATATTATTATTAATATTACTTTATATATTATTAAAACAAAACTATTGCAAGCATAAAAAAATATATATTGTTTACTACGTTCGTTGCTTTTTTACGTTAAACTTTTAATTTAATCGCTTTTTTTTCTTTAGCGTTAAACAATAGCCGTGCTATATCGTTCTTTAATTAATAACACGAAAAAGGTCGATATTTTGATTTAAAATTAATAAAGCCGCCGAAAATATTTAAATCAAAATCGTTAAATAGGTTTTTAAAAACAAAGCCGTTATATCGGCGGAAAACTAGCCGTTTAAGCTATTTATTTTTTTAGCGCAAAAAAGTATAATTTACCAGGCCCCGGTTTTAATTTTAAATACTTTTTTAACGTTAGTAAGTTTTAACGAGGCAAACGCGCTATTATATACTACGAAGCTAATAATAATACTAATAATAATACTAATAAAACAAAAAATCATTTTCCTAATAAAAGTAAAAAAAAAGATAGTCTTAAATAATAAATTATTAAGTCCGAAATACCGAAGGAAAATAGTAATTACTTACGGCTTCGGTTTGTTATTTGTTTTTTTATAATATGCTAACTTAATAGCTATAGCTAAGACGTCTTCGCCGGTTTCCGGGTAGCGTATAATTATTAGCAAAATGTTTTTATAATAAACCGTTTTTAATCGTCTACAGTTTGCTACTTTTTGCAAAATTATCTTTTTTAACAGCTTAGAATAATTATTTAGCGCCTTATTTTCGTTTTTTTCGACGCTTTTAATAACGTTTTGGAAATAAAGTTCGTATAAACATTTATTATTAATTTTTTTTTCCCTGTTTACGAATTCGGCTAGCCGAGCTTTTATACCGGCGAAAACCTATAAACACCCCGATAAATTTAGGCGATATTTTTCTTAAAAAAAAATTTCGATGTCGTATTTAATATTATAAATTACTGGGACTAATAAAATATTCGAGTTAGCGACGTTTTTTTTCCTAAATATTAAACGTTTGCAAATTATACCGAAAAATTAATACAATATTATAAAATTAATAAAGTTTATTAATATTTAAGCAATATATAAAAAACGTAAAACGTACGTTTAAAACTTTTTTAATGTTATTTTCGTTTATACGTTATTGTAACTTAGTATTAACGTATAGCTGCTTAAATTAATAAAAGTACTTTTATAACGTGCCTAACGACTTAATTTTATATATTTAATACAAATATTTTAAAAAATCTATAGCTATCGCTTAGTTTATACTTTAGATTATTTTTGCTAATTTCTTCTAAGTTAAACAAATATGCAGTAATTTTCGGTTAGTTAGCAATATTGTTAATTAGGCAAAAAAAAAGGCAACCCGTTTACTTTTTTTATTTTCGTAAAATGCCAGCAATGTTAATTTTGGTGTTATCGGTATAAGCAAGCTAAATAAGCTATATATTTTTAAGCTACTCGCGGAGGGCTGCGCGCTATATAGCCGTTAAAGCTTTTAGTTGCTTAATAATTTGCTTTTTAGCTTTTTTTTTATATAAAATTACGGATAAAATCGTTAACGTACTGCTAGCAGCTTTTAGTAAACAGCTGCGAAAATGCTATAAAAATCGCATAAAGCAATAAAGGTCACCGACTTTATATAAAGCTTTAAATGAGGTAAAAATAACAAAAAGTACAAAAGCCGCTATTTTTTATATCGCGTTAAGTTAGTTAAAAAAATAAAAAGTTAATATTAAACTAAATCCTAAATTATAGACAGCTGTTTTTTAAAAAGCAACGTAAATTAAAGTAGGGAGGAGGCTCTCTAGCTAAAGGGGCATATTAATTAGATGGACTAGTGCGTAGGGAAGTACCAAGTACCTGGCTTTGACCTACGCCGCTTACTGTCGAGGCCGCAGGAAATAGGGACACTGGCTAGCTAAATACGGCCGTTAGGACAGCAATTTCTCGACTTAATTTGTAAAAACTAGGAAAAAAAATACCAAATATTTCCGATAATAAGTATATTACATACAATTATAACCCGCATAGTAATAACTTTTTATACCCGGCTAAACTAACCGAGTAAATAAACCCGTTTTAATTACGTAACCTATATTATATAGCTTTAAAACGTAAATAAAAACGCCTTAAAAGCAATAAAAATAAAGCTAAAATCCCGAGTTTTACAAACTGTTAAAAGTTTATAGATTTAAAAGCTTTTATAGTTTAAAAACGTTTTAGTAATAATATTAAAACTATAGTTACCGCTAAAAAAAGTAATAAACGAGCTATTACGTCGCTACCGCGATAAAAAAACTATTATAACTATTAATAACCTTTTTAAAACTAATAATATGTTTAAGCTTAAAAAACTATTCAAAAATAACGTTTTAAAAATTATACTATACGACCTAAAAGTTTATATAAGCTTTTATATTTTTAAATTACGCGTTATATACGAAATTAAAATAAATAAAAATAATAAGCCTTATAAAAAAACTGTTTTATTATATAAAAATATAACGACGCCGAAAAACAAAAAATCTTAATACAATTTTTAACTATTTAATATATATTTTAACGTTTATTAAACGCGTTTGCCTTTATTTTAATAAAAGCATTAAAAATGCAAATAGTATTGCAAAATATTATATAAACTTATATATAGTTAAAAAATGCGTTTATTAAACGTATTTATATACGTTTTTTAAAAGAACTAAAATTTCGATATTTTAAAAACTTAATTATAAAAATCGTGAAACTTTTATACGGTATTATTAAAATAAAACTATTTTAATAAACGATTTATTATAGCCACTATATTAAAACTTTAAAAATAACAATTTTTAAATATAACCTATATTTTTTTATTATTAATTCCGATTATATTAATAATAATAACTTTATAATTATTAGCTTTTAAACTAATAATATTTATTAGCTAATAATATTTTTATTTATTTAAAAAAAAAAAACTGTTTTATATTTCGATTTAAAACCGAATATTATTTTTATAACTTTTTAAACATTTAATTTTAATAAATATTACGTAATATTTTATAATAATAATACTATTTATATATAATAAAAAAATTAAAGCAAAAAATTAGCCCTTATTATTATTAGTAATAACGATTGCTATAAAAAATATATTAAATAATACGTTTAAAAAGCGTATTTAATAAATATATACTAACCTAAAACAAGCTTTAATTTTTTTTACGCCGTATAAACTACAGCCTTTAAAAAAACAATTATAAAGCTTTAAATACTTAATTATAGTAATAAATAAAAAATATAACACGCGGTCTAATTTACGTCGATTTTATTTTAAATATTTTAAAAATCTTTATTTATATAAACGTTTTATTTATAAATAATAAAGATTCAAGTTTTTAAATAAGCTATATTATTATTTTAACAAATAAACGTTCCGTTATATATTATATATAACATTTTATTGCCGAAATTACCGGTAATATTATATATTAGTTTTTAATTAAATATAAACAAATAATAAAATTAGTTCTCGTTTTTAAAGTATATAATATAGTCTATAGTTTTAATATAAGTTACTATATCGCCGTTATAATTAACTAAATAATAAAAATAATAAACTATATACGTAAAAATATTAACGTAACAAACGTTTTTATTATTATATACACCGATTTGTATTTTTTATATAAAGCTATTACTAAATTCGGTATTACTACTAAAAAACGCTTTATAATAAATATTATAGCTTTAGAAAAATTATATAAACGAAACGAAATTATTAAAATATAATAAATTAACGGCGATAATAATCTTATTAACGCTATAATAAAAACGGCGTTTAATAAAGCTTTTAAAAAGTTTGTTAATAATAATAAAGTAGTTATTAAAATTAAAAAATCGGTTAAACGTAAAAAATTAACTAAATAAACAATACCTAAAATCGAATATACTATTTTTAACGTTAGCTCGATTTTAAAAATCATAGCAAAAATGGCGTTATTAAAATTTTTATGCCTAAAATATTATAATATACCGTAAAATATAAATATAAAAACAAAAAAAACTAATAAAAACACATTAATATTATATTATATATATATACAAGATATAAAACAATATATTAACATAAAGCTATATATTGCGATATTAAATAGTCGGCGATAGCTTTATATGCTAAAAACAAAAAAACTGTTAATATTAGTACGTATATACGTACGTCGATATATTAGCTTTAGTACATAAGGTCATTGCCTATATTAATAAAAGCTATCAGCTATAAAGCAGCTATTAGCTATATAAAATACCGTTTTATTAAATTTTAATCTATAGCTACCTACGGAGACCGTTTCTACGCTCTCTATTATTAATTAACAATTACTTTTTATAATCTGTATACACCTATAGCTACACTACGTCCGTACGAAAAGTGGTCCCAATATAATTAGTAATTAAAAACTAATTAATTAATTACCTTATTGATTAAAACTAATTTTTATTTAATCAGTTAGTTACCTCGGTAATTAAAACTAACTAAAAAAATTTTTAGTCAGTTTTAGTAATTAATTAGTTATTAAATTAATTAATATAAATAATGAAAAAAATTTAAAATTATTAATAAAAAGCGGGGCTAGCCCGGAATAATTCCGGAAAAATATAATAAATATTAATATTATTAATATTATAATAATCTAGTTTTTATAGAATCTATTATTATATATTAAGACTTATACGGTTATTTTAATATACGGTATATTTTAATAGATAATATTAAAATAATTTTCGGATAAATTCGAAAAAAATATCTTATTATAATATGAATAAAATGCTATTTAATATTTATTTTTACTATTTAATACTATAAAAACTAAATTTTATATTAATTTTTTAAAAATTAAATGATTTTTTAGTTACTAATTAGTCATTACAGACTGACTAACTTTAGTTTTAGTCAGTTAGTGGTGTGACTAAAACTAAAAAATCTGACTGACTAATTAATCACTAAAGACTACAGACTTTTTTCACAACCCTGCCGTATTTAAAAGTTTAAGAAATCGATTCCTATATATAAAAAACGTCGAAAAACCTATTAAAAATTATTCTTTTTAAATAACTATTAATAAAGTTATATATATTTTTTAAAAAGTTATTAAAAACTAATACTACTATAAAAAACAAGCCTTATTTAAAAAGCTTTAAAGTTTAAATCCTAACTACTTTTAAATATATTTTATATTAGATATAGTATTTTTACGGCATTGCTTTAACTAAAGTCTTTTATCCTATTAAATTATTACTAAGTTAAAAGCGAAAACGCCTTTAAAAAAAAGCTACGGGAATAAAAAAAGCTTTAAAAAGCTTAAATAATACCTAACAAATAAACCTCGGTAGCTATCGATTCTATTGTTTTTAACGTTATTTTTAATCGATTTTAACGTTATTTTTAAATAGTAATAACTTTTTTTAAAGCCTAAAAAATTAGCCGTACCACGTTTATTTTAATAATTTATTTACTTTTTCAAATCTTTATTATTTTTGAAATTATTTCGAAATCGGTGTTATAAATATAGCTCGTACTACTTCTAGTATTACTAAAAACTTAATTACTTAAAAAAAAATAACAAAAATAATAAAATAGCTTAAAAGTCTTTAAAAATAGCTTTTAACCCCGAAAAAAAGATTTAAAACTTCGTTTATAAAAACTTTACTATTATATTAACTATATTAACTATATTTTAAGCTTTAAAGCCTTTATATCGTTTTTTCAAAAAAAACTACGTATTAAAAAAGCTAACTACGTATTTAAACTTTTAAAATACCGAAAAGTCGTTTATTTATTGGCTTAAAACGCTACGTATAATAAATATATATACTACGTTAATATGAATAATTAAATAAAAAGTTATTTTATATAAAAATATCGTATTAAACGCTATTGCAATTAATATTTTTTTTACACTTTATTTTAAAAACCGTATTTGTTAATACGTATTATTTATAACGCTAAACTATTAAACTATTTAATAAAAACTTTCATAAGATTTAAAAAACTTAAAAAATAGCAATTTATGCAGCTTTTTTTAATGTTTATAATATAGTGTTATATAAAAAAAGGGCTATCTAGTAAAAAAAGCTTTTAAAATAGCTTTAAATAACTATATTATAGTAAAAAAGAGTAAAATAAGCTTTTATAAAACGTATTCGGGCTTTGAAATAAATAAAAAACGATGTATTTTAAATAAAATTAAAGTTAATTTTCGTTTACCACAGATTTAATAAAGGTATAACGTCTACAATATTACTCTATATAAACGAAAAACATGCAATAACATTTACTATAAGCAAAAATAAGTAAGAAAGTTATATATATCGATATGCTAAAGTTTTATTAGTTAAACCCTGGACGTACTAAAGTCTTGGCCGTACCAGCAGTTAAAATCGCAATTAAAGGGATAAGCCAAAGGTCTTGTTGATTAGTAATTCAAGCCGGGTAAGAAGCGGAAGATCATAAGGGAATCTCGGCTTAGTCCAGGCAGCCTCGTAGCATCAACGACTACTCTATACCCTAGAACTAAAGAGCAAAGTGTTTGGGGCCTGTTCGGCAGCAATAATCTTTTCCAGCTTATTGACGTTTTTACCCTGGGCAGTACATGCGTTGCGGCTCTTACGTACTTGGCATTGCCGTAACTCTCTTTCTTGCACCGATTTCGAATAAGTGTAAGCAGATTGTTAGTAAAAATGGAACTTTCGCACAATGCACCCAATTAAATCGCCGTTTCGAAGCCCTGCGATAATCTATTACGGCGCCGGCAGGGGGGAAACGATTATTGTACTTGCGGTACATGCCCGACCGATACATGACCCCCAAATACACGCGTTAGCAGAGAACAATAATGGATGATGACAAGAGAGAACTCCGTGAGATATCGAAGGCACGATGTAATACCCGCATTATAGAATTGAATGGCCACAAGCATCATGAGATGAAAGAGAAATTACATACTGAGAGTAACTTGCTGTAGGCCGATACCAGGCACAACACTGCTTCAGTGGTGTAGTGGAAGTTGAAGAGAATGCGCGTTATGAAATAGAGAAAGAACAATGCTGCTTCATTGGCAATGGTTTGCTACCTTGGTGGACTTAAGACGCGTCGGTCAATAAGTGATCCTTCCTCCTCTATGCCAAATGATCGAGGTGTCGCGAATGAGATGTTACTGTTCCCAAATAGAAGAAGTGATAGCTGTCCATTGAACCAGACAGGGCGTCCAAACCAAGGTCCGACCATAGCATTGGATGGTTATCAGAAGGGGCGGATCAATTAGCAAAGAGATGCTTTCATGATATAGATTACTAAGCGTTGTGTATGGTGCATGAACCAAAGCTTGAATTTTTCGTGACATGATCGACCGGTAGTCAACAAACTCGGTTGTCATGCACGACCAAGCATAGAGTCAAGAAAGCAGGTGCTCATAACCCGAAGACCTTGTAATCTGTCTTCTGTCTTCCTCTCTGAATTCTCATCTTGCCTCAAAGCAGTTTTATATCATGTTAGATCACCAGGGGCCATGAAACTATCAGGGCAGAACCCAAAGAAAAGCAATATGGCTTTTGATGCCACCTCGCAGATCGCCGATTCGCCACTAGTCCAGATGTTGGAAAGGCTATCTCGACAGATTTTTAGAATGCTGCTATGCGAAATATGGGGTTTGGCTTTGTTGCAGCTAACATAACAGTTTTCGATCAGGTGACTGCTTTGACTTGTTGTCTCAGTATAGCACTAATCCCGTTCAAAGCCTACTTATCTAATGCGGACAGAGTCGTGCTTGCCGTAAAGCTACAGGTCCTGCGTGGGATCAATATAGTCTCTCAGAATTGTGCCTATTGGTACATAACTGGCATACAAGCTAAACAGCTCGACACTTCTACCTGTACAGAACAGATCTATAGAGAAAGAAAGGGAGCTAATAGTCGCTGGTGATTTGACCATCTTCACGAGGTACCGCAATTCTATACTAGGCGCGCCTTTTTATCTTAACGAAAACTCAGCTTGGTAAGTGGAATATTTGTTTTTCACTAATCACGCAGGCCGTCTCACCTCTATATAACAAGTCACTGTCTTTGCAATTCCATCCCGAAGACTCATTTCTTCAGTTTTGGACTTTCACCATGCCCTTCATCTTCCTCAGCTGAGGCAAGTCGAACCAGATGTGTAACGAGTGACAGCAGGATCTGGTGAATAATACCCTACTTGAAGCGCTTCCATCTTTTGGGTAGACTCTTTAGACGGTCGCGGGAGGATGTCGTACCCGGAGACAGGCTGCCTACTTACGGGTAGTCTCATCTAGCGGGTTTTTTTCTAGAAAATTGACTTAGGCTTCATCAAAAAGCTGCTGGTTAAGGATGTCCTCTATATTACGAAATTGACCTTAATCAGTGAGTTTGCTCAAGTTTCGTCGGGTGTAGGCTATGTTAGGTCGCTCTCTTATAGGGCGAGTGTAGTATGGAGGACTCCATTTCTGGATGCCAGAACTTCCACTCCTTAAGGCTTCCATCCTAATACTTCAACATTTGTATGCAATATGGGGAAAATACGGTAGAGACGATATAGTTGTCTGTCCAAGCGTTGAGTTTGACGTGCACGGCAACATCATAAATCCAGACTAGCACACCATATACTCCAAGCCGACCGTCGATGACGCAATGTTAGGGGAAAAGAAACAGATCTGCTAGGCCCAGAAACATATATATGTGTGGATTGTGCTTGGAGTGAAAGTATGAATGACTCACCAAGGTTTGTTGTTCGGGTCCGAGCTGCTTGTATCCTATAGTATTATTATCCTTGTCAAGGCGGATGGTTATCTTGAGGCCGTGTTGGTTGTTCGAAATGTCTATCTAAAGTCTTGTTAGTGTGCTGCACGCGCCAGTATTTAATCAAATGAAGTAACTCCTACATTGTTTAAGAGAAAAACTTATGATCTGCATAGTGCACCCGGCCGTAAGGAACCTGTCCCCTAAGCTGCTCTATTCAATTGTCGCCTTTTCCTCCAGCCATGGGTAGGGCGACAATCAGCCTTCAGATGTTGAGGAGAATTATTACATCGAGTATCCTAGAAAGTAGTCACTTGAAACGCTCTGGGTTCAAGATTATCTTCATATCTTCGTGGTAATTCCCATCCACATTTTACAAGTTTTCGTTATCGTCATCTACACGGTAATTGACCATGCTCTTGAAGGTCTGTTTGTTCTAGGGCAGACTCAGCAGGTTTCTTCGAGTCATTCACATGATGTGAAGTTGTGCTGACTCTGCCAGCAAACGCTGGACTGGGAACCCGATACCAGATACTAGCACCCTGGCGGTGTCCGAATAGGAGGAAGGGCTTCAAACCCGGTAATCCATACGCATCGTCGCTACTGTCGATGTGCAGATGGGTATGTACTTGTAAAGCTCACTTGAGGACATAATTTAAACGGAACGAGTCGTCGAGCTCAGGAATCTGTTAAACGGGCTAGACCGAGGCCGTTGATCGAGAGAGCGAAGAGTTAGGCAGCTAAACGGGTTGAGCAATATGCAGGAATTATCACGCCAATGAGGAATGAACAGGGATGAGCGCGGGAATATACGACAGTCACGATGTGAATCAAAGGACGAATCTCTACTGTCTGCATAGCGTTGGTATCCATTTCGTTAATAAGCCACTAAGCGACACAGGGCCAACGACATGACTTACCACTATTATAATCTTCAATTTCTCATGAGAGGCTCTGCGTTTGACCATTGACATGTTTTTTTACAAGTCTGCTAGGCGACTGAAATGGTGTTCACTAACCACAACCAAAGTACATCCAACAGTGACCGTCTCGGTGCGATTGCAACGCCGCACTAAACACATCTAATGTTTGAGCTTAGCTCTTTCAGTTTTATATTTACCTCAGAGAGATGGTAGCTGAATGAACGAGCCGGTATGCTGCCGCCCTGAAATAGCCCAATAAACGTGCAACTAAATCACTGAACTTTATAATCCGCCGCGATACGAACAGCCCTGCTTTTGAATAGTCGATTGGAAGACGTCGCTTTTTCCGGATAGAACTGCCGCCGAGGATGGGAGTATATGTATCATCATTCCGTATAAGTGTAGCTACCCGTGAGGTGGTAGCCTTTACACCGCAGGTGTGTACATTTAATACGAAGTTCCTATTACTCTCAGAGTGCGCCGCATACCCCGGTGTCATTATGTTAGGTACAAGATACTCCATCGGCTCTATGGCCTAACAGATTTTATGACCTGGGTTCTCTGTGCTCCTTCGGAGCCTTTCAAGAAATGGATGAGAGAGATTATGTCATGGCGTCAGAGAGCGACGAGTGTTCGTTGGATCATTCAATGCGGTATCATGAACGGTCTATAGGAAAAGCTGCGACTATATTGTACCTACAGTGCCTACTAGTAGAGTGTAGCTTTTAGCGGGGTCGCTTTGGTCAGTAAATTTCAGACTTCATTGAGTATCTGTTGATCTTCATCATCAGCAGCACTCCGCCTGTCAATCCTCATGGCTTTCCAATACATTCACGAGGCCGCGATGATGATAATGAATGGTTCAAGGGAGTGGAATTACATGAGTCACCTCAAGATACTTGAATCAATACCAAAGTCTAGTGACATAAGAATACGAACATATCGTCAATGGTATTGTGAAGTTCATCTCCACAGACACGGTAATGGAAAAGTCTATATATGGAAACCTACTAGATGCCTGACTTCGTTCTGCATAACCCCTTAAGCTATAACCCTACTCCTAATGGTGAGCTTTATTTACCTGTAAGAATCCAGAGCGTTCATGATATCGAGGCACACTCGTATGTTGCAGAGTACAACACCAACACTTCCATCACCCAAGTTTCTGATCTCAAGACATACTTGCCTTCCATGGACATCGACTAAAAGCACAACATCGCCCCCGACTATATCAAATCGCCATCCACACCGAACATAAATGGGCTGCGTAGCGGGTCACCAACAGCTTCTGGACGAAGACCGACCAGACCTCCGCGAACAGTTCCCCCGAACTGACAACGAAATAGTCCCTGGCAGCGTGATCCTCCATACTAGGCGCCACTACGGAGGCTACAGAATCTGGTCAGGGACCAACGGTACCCTGATCTACGAGTATAACCAACCACAAAAGATTACAAATCCACGGCACGGCAGACGAATGTACGAATTTATCGACGATGAACCGGGGGTCCAGCCAAACGCAGATTACGAGACGGATCTGCCGGTTGGAACATGTAGGGTACAGTACGTAGGATTCTCATAAGAGCATTGTAGGAGTGAATCTGCATAGGGCTGAAGAAGATGATGTGTTGGGGGCGCGTACAGTGTAGTAACCTATCAGCTGGTATGCGGCGTGGCTTGAGGAATGAGTTCTGGAAGCAGGTTCAGGGGGTCGGAAGGCCTCATATACGGGCCCAGAAACGTGGGCGGTATCAGCTGAAAGGTCTTCGGCGATAGGCATTGAGCTGAACGGGCGTGGTCCACCGTAATTGCTTCGACAACGCTCAACGCCACTTTACTACCTACTAGTGACGGTGTCATCAATGTGTGATTTGGTCATGACATGGAAATATTCAGGTCTGACTGCGAAATAGCGTGGTATTGATCGTGAAGATTGGAAACGCGTTTAGCCTTAGGCAATGAAACTCATGACAATACTTATTCGTGTCAGTAAACCCAAGTTGGTAGGCAGGCAGACTTCAGGGCAAGGTGTCCGATTCTCCCTGCAGGTTCTGACACAGCTAATACTTGCTGATGCACTATGTAAATCCGATGCGACACAACGACGGGCTTGCGGACCGGCACCAGAGCTTTCTCCAACATGAGTCCGGGGTTGGGGGGGTTGATACCCGTCGAAAGCACGTACGAAGTAATGTCGATGGGGACAAGTAAACTTGGTGCTTGGTCTCCTCGAAGTCGACCTTGTGTGCAATTGCTCATTTCCAGGCTCTGGAACCAAACACCCACCAGCACGATAATCTCGAAGACGCCGGGTTTGTCCGTATCCGTCGAAAAGGAAGGAAAATGCAGCCAAAGTGGCCACCGGACCCCAAGGTGCAAGAGTCTAGACCGCTTGTCGATGTCGCCACAGTTGGGGGCTATTGAGTTGCAGGTACGGCGGTGTGTAATGCACTACTTCAACGACGCAAAGGCTGTTCAATTTTGGAGGGACTTGATGAGAAATTGGCACACAAGCCGAACTTGCAACTGCCCTGACTGCTTTTAGAGACCATGCGGGTTCCTCGAGTACTGTAGTAGTTGTGACTCGCTGATGACGTTGTGAGAAGGACGAGTATATACAGTATGTCTATGTACGTGTACTTAACTAACCTATTAAATGTGTCTTCGAACCCATGGGCTGAACAACGGAAATTCGAGCCGCCCAAGTCAGCCTTGCACTCAAAGCTTGAGGGGGTGGAGAGAGATACTATGAAGATGTAGATATTAGGGATTCTCTGATGAAAGATAGCCATGTGGATGAGCTGGATTAGCATCCAACGACAGGTATCTCGGTCGTCTGTGCGACCTGTCATAGTGTGTTTCTGGCCTGCAGTTATATCTATCCAGAAAAGCACGGCAAACAGGAACAGACAGAAGACTGCCGCATCAGGAATCCAGGACCTTGTCGGTTCCCAGTGCCACCGAAACTGGCGGCCACAGTCTCCAGCGACAGGCCTAGCGACATACCCACGCCAGTGCCCCTCTTTGTCCCACAGGTCTCAGCCTTGCAACACCCCGCTCTGACCCCGGCCCGGGTTAGATCAGGGCCGGGGCCAATCTCACAAGTCACATCGTCACATACCTTTGAATCTCGTTCAATGCTAAGGTTTCTTGCAAGCAGCACAGTGAATGAACTTGCGTGCCCATGCCGCCAGCAGCCTACTGTTCGTCAACGGGAAACAAGGAGCAAGCCGGGACTCGGGCCACCGTCGCAATCAATGGGCATACGTAGGTAGACTTAGCATTGCAAAGTCGATGGCGTGAGCATCCACAACTTCAACAGGGCATAGGGCTGCGGTTGATGATCCTCAACCCTCATGATTCAGTTACTAGCGCTGCTGTCATCCACCTGGTTCAGCTAGCGACCCAAAGATCCAAGACATAATTACAGTACCTACCTACATGTATTATTGAATATATACTACCTACATTGGACCTGGGCGGAATTCCCTTGTCGCAAGCTGAATTGCCCGCGTCAAATCCTGCCCTTCCGAATCACTTGTACTCGCCGCGTGCACTACTAAGGTAGTGATCAGTGACTGAAGGCTACCTCATTACCAGCTGCTTATGGCAGGACTTGGCCACTGTACATACAACGGTATCACGCCGTCCCGGTCATCGAACTAGCACTTCCATCGTGGCCCACCAGCGCTAGATCCCCAGTCTCGTCAGCCTCCCTGCAGATACAACCTACTCGCCTAGGACTTTTGGTTGAGAGTCCTACAGCCCCTAGACCTCTCCCACGCGTTGGCCTGCAGGACTCCAAACGCACTGCTACCCGATCTAGCAAGCAGGACAAGTTCCTACCTCTGCTCAGTGCCTCAGGCGCATCACACCCCTTCAGCTGAGCTATCTGAATATCTGTGTCGTACATACAACAGTCGACAGTGACAGACTTTTTGCTGTTTCAGCCAAATCCATTTCTTTGCGGCGCGTACACATCAGCCAAGGCCCTCGCTTTGTTCAGCCCGGCCATCTCTTGCCACATCCAACTTGTCCAGCTGTTGTCTGTATTTTACCATCATAGCCTCCTAGTCGATAGCACTACACCGCAATATCACGCATGTGGCCATCGCGACGCCCATCTGTTAGCCTAGGAATAGCTTAAGAACCCGCAAGTGGGCATACTCATTGGCGTCTGAGCGTCTCGAGAATAGAAACCGACGGGTTCTCCCTGATTACCTCGTGTTCTCCCTGATTACCTCGTGTCGAACAACGAATCGAATTGAATCGCAAACAGACTCGACGCCAGAAGAAACCAAAGGACCAAGAGGGGACAAGGAAGGTCCTGTTCGCCAAGCCATACCAACCCGAACCACAGCCCCCTTCCACCCACACCCCCCGTCGCCGTCCGCTGTTGACCCCTCGCAGCCCTCACGCAGGTCGACCCTCCGCCTCTCGTCTGACCGTCGAGCAATCCCTTCTCGTCAGCAGTAGCCTCAGTACGGAATAGGGCCATCTTTCAGGGACGCTTTGCAAGTTGCGACCCGGGCACGCTCTGGCCAAGGAACACACAGCACAGTCTCGGCACGTTCAGCAGCAGCATCCTTTTGGAGCCCAGCTCTGCTAGCTCTTCCAGCGCTGCCAGAGCCATCTCGTCGAGTTGTGGTCGCGCTGCGTGGTGCGGCGCTGTGCCCATCCTGTCTTGCATTCCCCCATCACCCATCCCGCAGCAATCCCAGCCCAGCCCAGCCCGCCTCATCTACCTGTCCGACTCGACCGCTGTCTGCCCTTCACCACCTACTTCACTCGTCCACCCCCTCCTGATCTGACTGCCTCCTCCTGCTCTTCTTCCTCTTCCCTCTTTCCCCTCTTCCTCCTCCCTTTCCTCCCTTATGAATTCTCTGAACTCCCGCTTCAAGGGCTTCGGATTAGGTAAACGCAAATCCACCGCCAGCATCCCTGCCTCGGACAGTAACCTTCCCGCCAGCTCTACCCCTCCACCGCAAATCACGCAGAGCTACCCGCCCCAGATCCCGCCACCGACGAGCCAGCCCGCTCCTGCGCTCGGTGCGCCCTCCGTCGCCTCGTCCTCCCAGGCGAGCCTCCCTATAATGAACCATCCTGGCGCTGGACCCCGTCCGCCCAGCTACTCTGCCAACTTCCAGCCTGGCGGCCCTCAGGCCCCCATCGGCCGTACGAGCCCCCTGACGCAGAATCCAACTCGCACACCGCCCACGCAAATGGTCGGCGGCCCTCCTCCCATCAACACCGGCGCCCCCGTCTCCGGCTATCCTCCCGGAATGCACATGCAGCCCGGCCAGCAGCCCCCCCAGGGCGGCCCAACAGGACCCCCAGGCTATCCTCCTGCCGGCTACCCACCAGGCGGCGCCCCTCCTCCTCAGCAACAACCTCCCAGCACTTATGGACGCCCCGCCGCTGCTTCTGAAGTCGAGGGCAACAGTCGCAGTAAGGCTCAGCTGATTGTCGGCATCGATTTTGTACGTGGCCATTGTGCCTATCCGTGAATGCCCATAAGTTGCAAGCATCTCTAATTGTCCGATTTAGGGAACCACGTTCTCTGGTGTCGCATTTGCTTTTGCCACCAACAACGAGGCCAAGGAAGACATCATTACCGAATGGCCGGGCGCGGGATCATACACGAAGCAAAAGGTACGGATGAGAAGACGTGTTCCAGGTGCGAGACTAGAGACCACAACGAGACTAACTTTCGCAAAAGATCCCTACCGTATTATACTACGATCAGTACCAGAAGGTCGTCGGATGGGGCCCCGATATCGCCGATGCCCTGGCGCCGACTGGTTATCCCAAGCCAGGCGTGCAGAAGGTGGAGTGGTTCAAGCTGCAGTTGATGCTCAGCGGCAACACCTACATCGACCCCATCAACCTGCCTCCATTGCCCCCGGGAAAGTCTGAAATCGATGTAGCCGCCGACTACCTCTTCAAGCTGCGACAGGCAATGCGAGCTGCGCTTCAGAAAACCCTTGGTGAAGTCTTTAACAGAGAGGAGCGCAACATTCGCTACTACTTGACTGTCCCCGCTATTTGGAACGATGCTGGCAAGGCTGCTACTCGTGCTGCAGCAATTCAGGCCGGCTTCTTGCGCGATGAGAACGATAACCGTCTGACTCTGGTCAGTGAGCCCGAGGCCGCCTCGCTGTTCTGCGCCAAGACTGGTCTGCTCAACTTGAAGGTTCACGATGCCATTCTTATTGTCGATTGCGGTGGTGGTACTGTTGATTTGATTGCATACGAAGTCGAGGACGAGAATCCTTTCACAGTGGCCGAATGTACTGCAGGCTCTGGAGACTCCTGCGGTTCTACGGCCCTTAACCGCAATTTCAGCAATATTCTCCGGACCAAGATCCGCAAGATGAAGCTCCCCGATGGGTCAAAGACAGCGGGCCGTGTCTACGCAAAGTGTATCATGGACTTTGAGAACCGAATCAAGGCCGATTTCCGCAACAACGGACAGAAGTGGGCGGTTGATGTCGGTATCGAGGCCGAGTTCCCCGAGGCAGGTATCGAAGAGGGTTACATGACGTTTACCAACGAGGAGATTCTGCAGTGTTTCGAGCCGGTCGTGAACAGGATCCTGGAACTTGTGCGCAACCAAATCATTGCGATTCAGGCCCAAAACCGCACACTACAGAATATTTTGGTTGTCGGTGGTTTCGGTGCCTCTGAATACCTGTTCCAGCAGATCAAGCTCCACGTTCCTCCGCAATTCCAATCCAAGGTGGTCAGACCCATGGACTCGGTCGCAGCTATTGTCAAGGGTGCCGTTACTGCCGGTATCACTGAGAGAGTTATCACCCATCGTGTTGCCCGCCGCCACTACCTCATGGCCACTCTGCAGCCCTTCAAGGAGGGCTACCATCCGGAGGCATACCGTGTTCCCTCGCTCGACGGCAAGGATCGATGCAAGTTCACACGACAGATTTTTGTGCAAAAGGGTCAGAAAGTCAAGATTGGCGAACCGGTCAAGGTTTCATTCTTCCGACAGGTGGCACCTGGTGCGACTCTCATGTACGAAGATATCCTGTACGCCTGTGATGATGACGTGTGCCCCGAATACACCAAGGATCCTCGTACGTATCTTCTCCGGCATGTTCATTGCGACTGTCACTAACAGGATTGCAGGTATAAAGGAGGTTGTCACGCTGACGTCCGATTTGTCACGAAAGAACTTGGAGAAAGACTTTGAGCGCATGGATACCCCACAAGGCACCTTCTACCGCGTGTACTTTGATATTTACCTAACGTTGGATGGTTCCGAATTCAGCGCCGAACTTGTATGTCAAGGCGAGGTCATGGGCCGCTGTCGATCGAGATTCAGGTAAAGCGAGCGAGCGAGCGAGCGAGCATATAGACGGAAGACGGAAAGAGAAAGACGTAGAGAGGAAAGGGGGGTTGCTTTGACGTATTTGGCGACCCCGATGTCGTTTTTCTTTTGCGAATCCACCACGGAAGTTTTGATTTGGTTTGGACTCACTTCACTGATACCTCCGCGAAGAGCAATGGCGACGCATTTTGACCTACAGAGGAGACCCTATCGTGCACCACATGACGAAAGCCTTTCCTGGGAGAGCATTTCTCGGAACTGAGAAGAAGGCGAGTAGTGTCATGTCTATTGTGGTTGAGAGAGCGGTTCATGAAAAGGGGAGAGGTCACGACACGAAATGATGATGAGGATGGTTGAATAAACATACCATCAGTTAAACAGCCGATTTTCCTACCGTGATAAGTAACCGCTCTATGTGCCATGACATGGTTGGGAGGCGAAACGCATGCGCGGGAAGAACCCGTTGCGTCAGCCAACTGAGGGTCACGAAAGAGGACGTGACTCATGGAAGCATTCAAATACGCAGTCGGCGTGCCTCACAACCCTCGCGAACTTGACCGAGGTCTCGGTGCTTGGCGTATATGCCCGCTCACCCCATGTATTCTATGCACTTTCTTCTAAAGGGAAATGATGCAATCAAACTGTGGGAAAGGAAGCACAATGGGCGGCGAGGGAAAGGAAACACGCGATTGGAACGGCCTAGGGCAGATACAGCCAGTGCAATGTGAAAAGGAGCTGAGCGCAGAGTGTATATCCAGTCGACGACGAGCTGGAGAGGCTTTGCCACTCGAATGCTCGCCCTGTTCTTGAATTGAGCCACGAACATAACATGCCTTCCTTCTGTAGGCCTTGGATGCGCGAATAATTGTGAAAGCCGAGCCGGCATCTTACTTGGGGCACGATATGGGAATGGAAACTACAAACCGTTCAATCCATCGTGGACGCGGCAGGTAAGTAGAGGCAGGTATTTTAGCTGGAAGATTACCGTAGCGGCCAGCCCCTGCTGCGCCAAGATGCATTTAAAACAGGAAAGACCCGTGCCGAACCCATCTGTTCCTGCGTCATTTGCTCAACCTACGTCCAGACAGCCGTAGTAGAGCAGCCAAGCGCGCTTGAGATGTTGCGTTGCCAGCCAGCCAGTCAAGTTGCGTCCCTGGATTGAAGAATCAGGAGCAGCCCAGAAGCAAGCCAGGAGGTGCGAGTCTCGTCAACCTGCCTCGCCTGGGTTTACTTCCTGGTCTCGCTCAAGATGTTGTTGCTCATTGTCAAGACTCACCATCCTCACTGTTAACGGACCTCTCTTCTGTCTTCCCCGCCTACATGTAACGACCTACCTTGTGGCATCATCTGTACATATCATATCCTCAAGCTCGGAATCGTATCCCGTTCTCTTTATCTAGATACCCTTCTTTCTATCGTCCGTCCTGTTCCTCTCGCGCGACATCCAGCCCGCTTTGGATCAACGGGAAGCCAAGCCAAGATCATCCAACGACCGACCGGGGTCTTGCGCCAACCACCACCAACCCTTGATTCCGCCGACTGGGTGTCTTTTCCTACGTCACTGTTCTTCGACCCGGTATCTTGGTCTCTCGGCGACCTCGTCATCGTGGGCTTGCATAGTAGCTTGCGACTATCTCCGGAACAGGGAAGTCGACGGATAGGACCTGCATCTACCTCTTTATTCATTTCCAAGGTTCCATTTTGATAGGAAGGGCTTATGAAATGAAGTTTTATATGCGTTGTTGTGCCCTGCCTTGGATTTGTTAGAACGGCTCCACGATCCTGATATTGGTGTTGTCGATCAAGTCATTGCCTTCCGCAACAACAGACCCCGACTCTCAGGCATCGTCAAACACGGCTTCACATCACGATACCTCGCCGTCACTGTTGTCGGTGCAAATCCACAATGGATCTGCTCTCGATTGCGGCAACTGTCATGCTGTGCTCCAGCATCCCACAGGCAGCCGCTGTCGTGTACCCGTCCAGCCACAAACTATACAAGTTCGACTACCTATCCCTGAACCCCAACAAAGGCGTTACTCGCCCGCTCACCAAGCGTGACACAGCCATACCGTTGAAGGTGACAAACAATTGTCCCGAGACGATATGGCCCGGCATTGCCACTCAAGCCGGGGACGCACCCGAGATCCATGGCTTCGAGCTACAACCGGGGAAGTCGGTTAACCAGACGGTTGGTCCGACTTGGGCGGGTAGAGTTTGGGGCCGCACGAACTGCACTGTTAGTGGCAATACCGCGTCGTGTCAGACGGGAGATTGTCTGGGCAAGCTGGACTGCGAGTATAGTGTTCGTCTCCTTATAGCCAGCCATCCACCTACCACCTCGATCCCTCACAAATAGCGCTTCTGACACAGTCCAGGGCTCTGCACCCGCGACGCTCGCCGAGTTCAACCTGGCGGGTGGTGTAAACGGTGATCAAACCTTCTACGATATCTCGCTGGTCGATGGCTACAACCTGCCAGTTGGCTTAGTCTATATCCCAGCCTCAAACACATCCTACCTTCCCCCAAACCTCGTGAATCCAGCATGCATTGGAACGCCGGGATTTCTCAGCACGATGAACACAACAGGAACGTACTACACCAACTCCTCGTACCCGATGCCCTACGAGCCGACCCTAACCAACAAGCAAATCTCCGACTGGTGTCCCTGGGATCTGCAACTCCTCCCCCCTACGAAACCTGGTGATGGCGTGTACCCCTATCCCGACGACGACATCCAGCGGCCAGTCTTCGACCCGTGCCTCAGTGCCTGTTCCCACAGCCATAGACCAGCGGACTGCTGCACAGGCAAACACGACTCCGCCGAGACCTGCCATCCATCGCTATACTCGCGCTACGCGAAGAGAGTCTGTCCGGATGCCTACAGTTACGCGTACGACGATGCGACGAGCACGTTTATTGTGCCGATGGGTGGGGGCTGGGAGGTTGTGTTTTGCCCCGAGGGACGAAGCACGAATATCCTCAAGACGTTTGCTGGCCAGTTGCCTCGTGTCGCTGCAGGCAATCTGAGCGCCAAGGATTATACAGACGCTATGAATGTCTCGTTTATTGAACAGTGGAATTCTGGCGCCGAGAGAGTGTTTTCTGGGCAATGGTGGTTGCTGCTTTGGGCGTTGTTCATGGGTTTAGCCATAGTGGTCTGAGGATGAATATCGGATGGCGTATGGTGGTGAATGAATGATGAAATATGAAGAGCTGGGGTTGGGGGCTTGATGCCATTCTGTCGGGTGCGTCAAGATGGGAGAACTGAGCTTGAATCTCGGGTTTGCCGTCATCAGCCGTCCTTGGAGGATCTCGTCCGGATTGGTATGCACATCACACACGGCGGTCTTATTCGTGCTTGACGCGAGAACTACTAAGGACGCAGGCCCAGAAGGATGAGGATACCGGGTGCGAGGGGAAGGAGTTCAGAGATTGGCAGCATTCGTTTTCTTGCATTAGACCTAGAGATTATACCCTTCAATTCAGTTATGATTACGGCTATGAATAATTGCCGACCTCTCGCCGTCAGAGATTTCTAAAGTTACAGCTTATTGAGACTGCGATGTGAGTGTAGGTCGAGTTGAGGGTTACGCGTGTTGTCTTTACTAGCGAGCAGGACGTAGGCACGCGTGGAATCTGATGAGTATGTCACCGTCAGGTTGTTAAGGATACAAAGAAAGGAGGTGTGCCATGATTGTTTGATATTGATCGCCTGTGTTGAGGGATCGGCTATGAGGGCTATGAGGGATTGGGAGGCTGAGGTGCTCGCTGACTTGATTACATGCGTGTCTGATACCTTCCGATGACAGCGTTGACTTGGGTTAGGGCGGGTTCTGTGTGTTGGAAATCGGGGGCTGGTAATCCGGGTGGCTGGTGTACAACGCCCCATACCTAACTAGCCATATATCGTGAAATACACCCACCAACGTAAATCTATAAGATAGTTCTTTAAGTATTATTAAAAATATAATACTTATATATTTATTACGTTTAATAAGTTATAAGCCCGGAAATTTATAACTATATTTTAATAAAACACTTTGTAATTACTTTATATTACTGCTATTTTTATTAAGTTAAAATATTAAAATAAATATAACTATTTAAGTTATTTTTTTATTAAGGCCTATACTATTTAATTAGGTTCTTGCTACATTTTATACATTTATTTTAATATAACCGAATAAAACATTAAATTTAAAAAAAGAAACTTATTTAATAACTACTCTTTTTTTTTTATGAAAAAAATTATATATTATTAATAACTTTATTAATGGTTAATAATATTTATTATCGTTTATTAAAAAAAATATTATCCTATTAACGAAAATTTTACCTTTAAACTTTAATATTTTCGAACTATATTATTTTTAAATCCCGTATCGTTACTATAACGATTAGTAATACGGGCTATATAAGCGGAAAAAAACATTAAAACAAACGATATTAGTAAAAATAGCGGAATGTTTAAAAGTTTATAAAAAAATAGCGGAATGTTTAAAAGTTTATAAAAAAAAGACGAAATTTTTTATAAAACGTTTTTTTTTTCTTAAAATATAATTTTTAAACCCGATTATTATATATTTTAATTTATTTTCGATTTTTTAACAAAACTAACTTCTTTTATTTTACTAAATCGATCGAACTTTACGTTAAATCGTAAATAAATCCTTTTTTTAAATATATTCCTAATAGTAACTATATTTTAAAATTATTTATATTATCGTTTTTTTTACAATAAAATTTCTTTAGTTTATAAAAAGTTTTTCTTATTCTATTATTAAAAAATATAAATACTATTAAACTTTTTTTTTTCGAAATTATTACGAAAAAAGCTACCTTAAAATTTCTTTAGCTTATTATTTTAATAATTAAAAAAACATTATTATCTAGTGCTATTATATTAAAATCTAATAACATTTCGTTATATTATTTTTTTACAGTATTAATATTTTTTGCTATAATTTTTTTTATTAATAATAGCCGCAAAAAAAACTAAAACTTCGGCCGGATATTAGTTTATTTTAGTTTTAAAAAGTTTTTAAGAATTTTTCCGCTTTTTAAAAAAAATAACCGATCTTATCGCTACGCTAAAATACGGCCAATATTTGCCTAGCGAACGTTAAAACAAACTTTCTATAAAAATGCCTAACGTTTTTATTAAAGCAAACTTTTATAAAACTTAAAAAGCTTAAAAAATAAACTAAAGTAAAATTTTAAGTTATATTAAAATCTAACTAAGCGATAATCTTTGTAATTTTTTCGACGTTTATTTAACGGAATATAAAATTAATTACAATAATGAAAAACTTATTATTATTAAAATTTAAAAAGCATTAAAAGCTAAATATAAATTAATTAATAGTATTGCTTTTTAAAACTTATTTTTTTAATAAAAAAAACACTATATTTATTATTAAAAATAATATAGCAGTATTTGTTATACGTTTAAAGCTATTAAAAACGGAGTTTAAAAAACTATATTTTAATTACGTTATTAATAAACTATATATCGTTATGAAATTTTTATAAAGATTCGGTTTCGACTATATTTTTTTCGTTTTAACTTTTTTTAAACTATTTATTTTATTAAGATAAAAAATGCTATTAATATAGTAATATAAAAAGCTATAACTTTCGATTATATACTATTAAAAGCTTAATAAAAAAAATAAACTAAAAAAGTTTAAACTTAAGCCGTTAATAAATCTGCTTTGTTTATAAGATTAAAACCTAAAAGCAAAAACAATAATAATAAAAGTTAAAAAAAAAAACAATTTTTTTTATTACTGTAATTTTTATACCGTTATAGGCCGTAAAAATACGGACTATTTTTTAAATAAATATTTTTATAAACATTTTTATTTTGTTTTAAATTAATAAAAAGAAAAGCTATAAAAAAAAGCAAAAAATAAAAAAACTATTTTTAAAAAAAAAAAAAAAATATTAAACAAGCTAAGTTTGCTATATTTAATACTATTAAAAATAAAAGCTAAAGTTTTTTAGCAGTACGAAATAAGTTTTATAAAAGCTTGTTAAAGCAAAAACTAAATACTTTATTACGGATGTTTAGCGTTTTTAAAAGTACTAGCTTTGAAAACCAACTTTAGAAAGCCGATTTTAAAAAAGGGTTAAAGCGTATAAAATACGTACTTAAAAATTTAAGCATAAAATACTTGTTAATTAAACTTAGGTTTTTAAGCTTTAGCGAAAAAAAGGCTAAGAAATTTATATAATAAATTTCCGAATATATAGTTTTAAATAACGGCTATAGCTAAATTAATTTTTATAATAAATTATTATTTATTAAACTCGTATTTTATATAGGACTATTTGTGTACGGAATTAATAATATAATAATAACTTTAAAGTAATAAAATATAGTTATTTTTTTAATTAATATTTAAAAAAAAATAAAGTTAGTTATTATTAACGATATTATTTACTATTTTAATTTCGGTGTTAATTTTATCTTTATTTTTTAACTTGCCGAAAAAAGTGCTGAATTTTTATTTTATTCTAAAATCGTATAAGCCGTAATAAAAAAACACGTTTTTTATAACATATAAAACTACTAATTTATATATAGTTAACTAATTTAATAAAGGTTTAAAATAACTATATTAAATTTAACTTTTTGTTTCTATTTTTCGTTTTTTCTTTTTTATAATATTAAACCGTTATTAAAAATCTAGCACGAAAAATATGGTTATTTAATTAATACTAAAATAAAAAACTTAATAACTATATTTAACGGTATTAAACTATATACCGAATACTATTTTTATAATGCCTATATAAAAGGCAGATTTATTATAAAACTTTATAAAAGCAACTTTTATTATAGTATTTACTTTAAAAAGTTAATATATATTAATAAAGCCGGTATATTAAAAAATATATTAAAAAGCTATAACGGCTTTATAAAATAGTTAGTTATTAAATATAACTTTTTAGGTATATTATAAGTAATATTTTTTAAAACGTTTAGTAATTAGTTTTAAGCCTTAAAAAAATTAGCTATAAAAATAAAAAAAACTTAATAAACGTATTTAATATATTATTTTTAATAAACTTGGATTTTATATAAACGGTAAATTTATTAACTTTTATATAGTTTGAAATATAGTAATACATTATAGTATTACCGAATAAAACGAGTTAAACAAAATTATTAAAAAGCGACTTAAAACGTTAAAAAATTTCGTACGTATTTTATTTTTTACTATTAAAAGCAAAACTGTTAACTATAAATATTAGCTTATTATTATTTAAACGGCAGTTTATTTTTAAAACAAACGATTATTTAAAACCTAAAACGGCGTTAAAACTACGTTTTATAAAATATAGTATAAATTAAAACTAAACGTTTATAATTTTATTATAATAAAAGTTTAAAAGTTTTATTTACTTAATTAAAATCCCGATATATTAATATTAAAAGTTATTTTTTGCTAAATATTAGGTTATATTGAAAAAAGCATTTATAACTATATTATTTTTAAACATAATAATAATTAAGTTATATAAACTAACGATATAATTTTTTAAAAAAAACACGTTTATTATTTGTTTAAAACACTCGAGCAACTATAAAAATCTGTGAGGGTTGAGGGCATGCCGTAGCCATTATGGCCTTTAACCAATGTGGCTAAAGTAAGTAAGCCACTTGGTTAACGCTATTGACTTGCCGAAGTTCTGCCGAACACTCGGCGATATAATCAAATAGCGCACATTTTAGATAATTACTCTATAAATAGAAGTTTATTTTTATACTTACTTTTTGAAATATTAGTTATTATTTTATATTTATTTATTTTATGATACTTTTTACTTTAATATTTTAAAAATAACGCAATAGCTAGTTAATAAAAACTACGTTTGGCCGCTTTATTAATGAAAAGTTATTAAAAAGAACTATAATAATAATTAAAACGAAAATTAACGCTTAGTTTGTTTAAACCTTCGAAACAAAATACGGCTAAAAAGCCGATAAACACGATAGTAATATTTGTTTTTAACTTTAATAATAATTATAAAAAATTATTTAGCTTTAGTTATAAAGACGATTTATTAAAAAGCAAAGGCCGTATTTTTAACGATTATAATAATAATAAAAATTAGGATATTTTTAGTATTTTATAAAAAAAAAATAGCTTATTTATCGAAAAAATAACAAAAAAAAGACTTTAGTTTATTATTAAGTTTATTAAACGAATTTTTTAATACTAATAACGACGTATTTTGTTTACGCAATAGGCGCCGATATTACAGACATTATTACATCAAGCGTTTATACTATTGCAATAAATAAACAAGCTTTATATAAATGTTTTATAATATAGCAAAAAGTTAATAAGTTTTTATTAAAACGGTTTTAATAACTTATGTTAAATTTTTTAGTAGCTAAAATAATATTAAAGTATTACTGTATAATTACCGAACGCTTACCGAAAAAAATATTTTTTAATAAATCGAAAAATAAATAGCAGTAATTATAAAAAGCAACTTTTAAAAACTTAATCGAACAAACTATTTTTAAATTAATTAGGTTTTTATTAAAACTAACGTAAATATAACGAATAATTAATGCATATATTATAATATATTAAAGTATTAAAACTTTATCATAAAGTATATTTTAACAGATTTTTAAAAATTTATACGGAAATTAAATGTCGATTTTAAACTAGTAGACCGTATATTCCATATTGTTTTAAAAAAATATACTACGGTTAATATAACGAAAAAAAGTTTTTTCGAAATTTTTATACTTAATAATTAACGATAGTTAAAAAAACCGAAAGTAACCCGACTAAAAGGTCGGCGATGTAACGTTTAGCCCACTATTATTAATATCGGTTAAATAAAAATCTAAAAAACGCTTTAATTCGGAATTAAGTTTTGTTAAAAGATTTTATAAAAATAACTAACGAGGCCGAATATATTTAAAGTACGTAAGATTTTAAAACAAAGCGCGTAAGTAAAAAAAAAGATGCGTAAAAACTATAACTTTTTGCCGTCGGAAAAGATTAAAAATAAAAAGTTTGAAAAAAGTCGAAAAAAAGTTTAAATAAATAATTTATAAAGGCAACCCGAAAAAAAAAAGCCCAGTCGGCGATATAACGCCAATTAGAACAAGTCTAAAAAAGTATATAACCTTTATAAATGCTATAACTGCAAAAAAACAGGGCATATTTTTAAAAACTGTTTTAAACTTTATAAAAAAACAAACGATAAAAAAACGGCGTATTAAAAAAACTAATTAAGTTTAAAACGTATAAACGTTAAACGATAATAGTTTAAAATTTAAGCCGTTAAAAAAAATAAAAACAAAATAAACGACGTTTAATTTATTTTAAATATTTTTTAAATAACAGAAATAAAGCAGCTTTTTCGGACTAAAATTAAAATATATTTAAAAAGCAAACGTTAAATAGTTGCCGTTAATATTAACTTTAATATAAATATTAATATTAATACGGTTTATAAAAACTTTACGCGTAAAAAGCTTTAATTATATACTATATTTATACCGATTTTATTTAGTACTATAAATAAACTTTTTACGTATTACGGTATATATAAAACTAATATAAAAATAACCGATAGTAAAAATATATTAAAAAGTTTAAACAAGTATTTTTTATAATTTGTTATAACCGGTCGGCGTTTAAACTTTTATTGTTATATTTAAAAATAAGCCGGCTAAGTATTACGAACCAAACATTCCAGCTGGCCTATTGTTCAGGCCTGGCGGGGAATAATGGCTCAAGTACAGTGACGGAAAAATGCATATCCAAAAAATAAGCATAAGTCACGTGATCATCCTCAGTAGTACTCAGTAAGCTGTCACTAAGCAATACTGATTAGGACTAAGTAATACTAAGCCACGCAACTGTAAAAAAGGAAAAAAATCGTATAAATATCCTTTATGTATTTAGTTATTTTTTTGCTCATTTATTAATCTAAATATTTAGTTTTTTCTTAAAACTAAATAAAAAGCATTTCTTAATAACTATTATTATTTTATTACTTAATAACGTAACGAAGTTTTTTAATAACCTAAACTTTTACTACCGGTTAAAACTATTATTAACACTGGTTATTACATTTTAATAAATTTTGTTTAGCTACGCTACGAACTAAGCAATATATCGGCAATATGTCTGCATAAAAATCTTTAAGCCCTACGCCTACTTTTTAGCGCTTACTTATAGCAAAAATAAAGCAAAACGATAATTTCAACGTTAACAAAACTATATATAACGCGATGCTCGAAAAAATCGCGATATTATAAACTAAATTAAAGCAATCTAAAAACGCTATTAATAGTAATATCAACGATATTCAAAAACTTTGAAAACTTAGTAAACAAGAACATAACTAACGTTTTATTATTTAAAATACTTATAAAGCTAAAACTTTTAAAATATAAAGCGTTTATAAAATAAAGATCTAAAAAATATAAAGTTAATTTGCTACTTTTTAAGCAGCTAAAAATATTATTAAAACCTTAGTTAATAATCGTAACTTAAAGCTTAGCAAATTAAAATATTTTAATAGCACTTTAAAAAATCTCCGAAAATTCTTAATACAAATTAAAGCCTATTAAAAGTACTATATTTAAAGCTTTACTAATAATATAAAAAAAATTACGCATATAGCGTCTTTTTTAAAAAACAAAGCTTTCGTATAGTTCGAATTATATTTAATTAAAGCAATAAATAAATTACGATTAAAGTAGAAATTAGAGACTACGTTAATATTTAATTTTTTTAAAAGCTTTAAAAAACAAATTAAATTATTTTTTTTCGACTTTAAAAAAAAAAAGCAAGCTTAATTAAAATTAACAAAGCTAGTGCAAAAAAAGCAGCATTTATTTATATAACAGACTTCCGAAAAATAGTTGCGAAACTAAATATAAATAATAAATCTAAAATTCTCTTATTTTATTAAAAATTAAAAAAATCCGTTAAAAACGAACTTTATAAAATAAAAACTAACGATAACTTTTTAGAATATATAACAAAAACAGTTCGTATCGATATAAAAAAATATAAACGTTAACAAAAACGTAAAAACATTACATAAACGATTAACAAATTTGTTCCTAACGAAAAACGAAAAAAGAATATATTTTCTATTTTATTTAAAACATACTTAAGTCCGATAAACCTAAACGCTATATAATATAATAAAAAAAAAGGCAAAAAAAACAAACGTAACGTTATTTATTATAACTATTAAAAAAAAGAACACTACTTTAACGAATGTAAAAGTCCTAAAAAAAAATTCGAAAAAGTACCTAAACGGCAGACCGCTATAATAAAACCCCGAAATACCCGCATTTTAGCAATATTTAAGAAATAACCTTTATATATAGCAAAGCTAAAACAAAATACCTACGAAAAAAATCCTATAATCAACGACATTTTAAAAAAAAAAAATCGTTAAAACACTTAAAACTTAATTAAAAAATAAAAACTTCGGTTAGCTAAAAAGCAAAAAATACCCGGAATATATTTTATAATATAAATATAAAAACTATTACTATAAATCCCGAAAAAAATAACTCGAAAACATAGCAATAAAGGCTATACGATAAAATTTAAACAAACTTTATATTTAACGAGCTTTTATTCGAACTTATAAAATATAAAAAAAAATTTAAAATAATATCGATATAATCGAAAAAAAAGACACCCCTATAACAGAAGCTATAATTAAAACTTAGCGAAAAGCTTATAAACAGCTAAATTCTTTAACAAAAACCTAATTACGAAAAAAAAATCGTTACTTATAAAAAAGTATACAGATTAATTATTAGTACTCGAACAATAAATTAACTAAATCTAAAAAACCCTAAAAAGAAAAAAATAGTTTATATTAATAAAAAAAAGCTTATTTTTCTATAACAACGACTTAGTAAAAACAATTATTATAGTATTCAACGAGCGAAAAAAAGGAATACTATTTTAAAACGAAGATTTAAAATTAATCAACCTTAAATATAAAAATTACCGCCTTATTTTATAAATTTTTTACATTTATAACGACTGTTCGACGCACTTTTAAAACAAACTTAAATATAATTAGTTTTTAAAACAAAAACTTAATTAACCGATTTTTTACGTATATCTCGATAATAAAATCGGTGAAATAGTCTTTGTAATAAATAATAAACACAGTTACACGATCTTCTAACTAAAAGCAATAGTAAAATGCCTTATTACACAAAAAAAATAATACCGATATACAAATTATAAATATATAGTGCACTCTGAACGAAAATACAAAACTTAGGCAAAAAACCAATAAAAACGACGAAATAATTAACAAACAAGATTTATAACTAATACAAACTTAAATATAAACATATATTTACAACAATCCTTAATATAAAACGAAATAATTACAAACGATAATAAATTAAAAAATAACCTAAAAATAACCTATGTTAACTAACGTATAAAAAAACTATTATAAAAAGAACGAAACCTTAAAATATTTGATAAACTATAAAAAAAAAGCCTTAATTAAAACTCGGAAAAAAAAAAACAAAGTTACTTTTTAAAAATAAACAAAAAACGACGACAAATAGCTATAAAAAATCAACAGCTAACTTAAAAACTAAAAAATCTCTATATAAAATAAACGCAAAGCTTAATACATACATCGTTACGACTATTTATTATAGCAAATATAAACTTAAAGCTATAATCTATATAAAAGCTAGAAAAAACTATGTGTTACCCGATATAATTAATAAATTATAAATATTATAAACTTAAAAAAAAAAACCTTATCGATTTACGACTATAAATAAAAATTTAATTAACTACGACTAAAAAATAGTTTAGCGAAAAACTGCAAAACTTTCGTTAAATATCCAAAACCGGAATAAACGATTTACGCTCGATATTATAAATATATTAAATCACGATATTATATTAAAAATATTTTAGTTACAAAAAAACAATCTTTAAATCAATTAAAAAACTGGCCGTCTTTAATAAAATATACTAAAAAAGATTGAACCTTTAAAAAATCAATACTAACGACTTTACATAAATCGAAATAAACATTTACTTTATATTTTATATAAAAAAGGCTTATATAACTAAAACCTAAAAACGGAAACGACAATTTATTTAAAAACGTACTAAAAAAATACTATTAATTTAGCCAACTATTTAGCGGATAATATTAAACTAAAACAAAATTACTAAAATATAGTAAATAAAATCATAAAATATTACTGTTTAATAAATAAAAACCAAAATTTTTTTCTAATTTATAATATAAACTAGCAATAGTTAAAAATCTTTAAAAAATAGGTATAAAAAAATTTAGCCTTAAAAAAAATACGACTATTAAATTTATTAACAAAAGCATTATTAATAATAATGCCTAAAAAACCTGCGAAAGATAAAATACTAAAATAGAAGATATGCTACGATTTCCGGCATTTTAATACTATTACACGTAAAAATCGATACTTTTTACTATTAATCAAAAACTTTAAAAATCGATTACATAACGCACAATAGTTTACAGCGCTAAATTTACTAAATACGTATAATTTAATACGGATTATAAAAAACAAAAAATAAAAAATAATATTTAAGACTTTAGTTAGATATTTTAAATACTTAGTTATACTATTTAGACTTACTAATGCCTTAGTAACATTTTAAAAAATAATCACGGATATACTACGAAAGTTTCTCGATAACTTTATAATAATATACTTTAATAATATCTTAATCTATTTAAAAACCTTAAAAAATATAAAAAATATATATAACAAGTTCTTTAAATATTTTAAAATGCGAAATTTTTCGTTAACCTATAAAAAAGCGAGTTTTATATATAAAAAATTAATTTTCTAAGCTTTACGATAAGCTTTAAATAACTTCGAATATAAAACTCGAAAATTACAGCAATAAAAAAATAGCTAACTCTTTAAAATATAATAAACGTATAATTATTTACAAAATTCACGAATTATATAAAAATATGCGTTAAAAACTTCGGAAAGTATACTAGCTTTTTTACGGACTTAACAAAAAAAAACTTTCTATTTTAATAAACAAAAGTTAAACAAAAAACTTTCGATAAAATTAAAAAATTAATTACTAACGAGCTAATGCTATAGCTATTAAACTTTATAAAACTATTTAAAATCGAGGCAAACGCTTCCGACTACGTTTTAAAAAAACATTTATTTTAACAAAACGATAAAAATAAACTATATTTAGTAGCATTTTTTTTAAAAAAGCTATTAAAACTATAACTTAATTACTAGATTTACGATAAAAAGTTAATAGTAATTATTAAAGCTTATTAAAAATAAAAACCTTATTTTAATAATACGGCAAAACTAATAAAAATTTACTTAAATTATAAAAACTTTATAACGTTTATAATAATAAAACAGTTAAACAAACAACAAATACAATAAACAAAATTCCTATTCAAGTTTAATTTTTATATTATTTATATAGCAAACAAAAAAAACACTAAAGCAAATATCCTTAGCTAAAACCCGATACTTAAGCAAAAAATACCAAAAAACAATTAAACATTACTTTACGAAACCAAAAAAAAACACCTTATAATCGTAATAACATAGAACGATCACTCGTTTTAATAATATAAAATCGACGACCGAAGACAATATAAGATAAAATATCTACTAAAAACAAAATTCATTAAAAGACTACGACAATATTAAATAAAATAAAAAACAAAAACAAAATATAATAAAAAGCTATACGTCCTTAAAAAATTCTAAAAAAAATTAATAAAACAAGTCTACGTACATCCACTTAAAAAACACCAAAAAAAATTCAAAACTTTTATACGCCTCAAACGAAACTATAACTTTTTTAAAGCACGATAAATAGTTAAAAAAATTATAAAAAAATACGACTTATATATATAATTAAAGCTTAATCGATACAAACTATATAACAAACTACAACTAGTTAAAATACCCGATCGAGCAAAAAAAGTCGTATTTTTCGACTTTATTATTAAACTACTAAAATTAAAAAACCTTTTAACAAAAATAGCTTATAATAATATTTTTATTATAATTAATAAACTTATAAAATTAGCACGATTTATACTTTATTACGAAGCAAATTCGGCAAAAATACTAAAATATAAATTATAAAAAAAATAAATCAGCCTCTACGGCATTTTAAACAAATAAATTACCGACAAAAATCGGAAAATAGCTTTAAAATATTAACAATTACTTATAAAAGCCCTAAAATCTACCAACAAAATGTTTACGGCATATTACCCGTAAACAAATAATCAAACAAAACGCTTAAACCAAATATTAAAAACATATTTATAATATTATATTAATAACCAATAAAATAACTAAATTACTAAACTATTAATAATAAAATTCGCCTATAACACCTTAAACAATTAAAACATAAAAATTCTATTATTTATAATAAACTACGGTTTTAACCTAAATAATTAAAAACTATAACGAAAAAAAGTTATTGCTTTAGTAGCAAAAATATACGTAAAAAACCTTATTAGCCTATAAAAACGGCTACAATAAAACTTAATATTTTTTTAAGAACAAATAAAAATATATTATAATAATAAACGGTTATTAAAGCCAATTTTAAAAAAAAGGGATAAAATATATTTATTAAAACGAAATATTAAAACAAAACGCTTTAATAAAAAACTCGATTTCAAAAAAATCGGACTATTTAAAATAAAAAAATCTTGTTTAAACTTAACTACCGACTATTATTACCGCCTAAAATAAGGCAAAAACCAGTATTTTATATCTTATCGCTTAAACTAATACTTAAAAACGCTAAATTTAAAACATAGCTCGAAATAAAGCCAGATTTAAATCTATACTATCCGGAAAAAATCCTAAATTTACGTTAAACGAAAAACAGATTTTAATACCTAATTAAATAAAAAAACTACATTTACAACAAAACTATTTAAAAGCTTAAAAAATACTTAACGGATGTCCTAAAAATTGTTAAGCAATTCTACCGCTAATATCCTAACCGATTAAAACTAAAAAAAAAAAATCGGCCTCCTAAAAAAAACCAACAAAATTTCAATCAATAATATCGATAGAACTAACAGTTTAAACTGCGATTATAACTTTAAATTTAATACGCTCTTGCTTTTTAAGCTCGTCTAAAAATTAAAAACCCTGTTAAACTAATTTAATACCTTTAAAACAAGCTATAGCCTTTATTTTATAAAGCCGTATAAGCCGAAAAATTGCTTCGCGAAATTTATCCCTTTAACGTTAAAGTTTTTTTTCGTAACGTTTCTAAAGTTTTAAAAATCGCTCCTCCGCCAAAACCTCTTTACGTTTAAAACGTTAAAACTTTACGCGTATACGCTCGAAAAAAAACAAAAAAACGCTAGTTTTATCGCAAATACAACTAACATACGTACACTCTTTACATTTTTTTACACCCTTTATTATTTAGCATATCTAATTACGGTTAAAACAATAAAAATACGGCATAACTTCGAAGCCAAAATTGTTAAAAAAATCAATTAGCTAATAGCGGTCGGCGGTTGAAAATTTTAATTTAATGCGGGATTTCTAAACACGACTTAACATAATAATTAGTTCGTCTCCAACAGGATAAAAAAAAAGAAAAACGAAACGCAACCAATAAAGCATTTACACTTTTTTATTATTAAAAACAACAATAATAAAAAAAAAGGAATAATATTATAAACCAAATATTCTAGCTAGCCTATTATTTAGGCCTAGCGGAAAATAATAGCTTAAATATAATAACAAAAAAATACATATCTAAAAAATAAGCATAAATCACGTAATCATCCTTAGTAGTACTCAGTAAGCTATTACTAAGCAATACTAATTAAAACTAAATAACATTAAGCCACGTAACTATAAAAAAGGAAAAAAATCGTATAAATATCTTTTATATATTTAATCATTTTTTTACTTATTTATTAATCTAAATATTCAGTTTTTTCTTAAAACTAAGTAAAAAGCATTTCTTAACGACTATTGTTATTTTATTGCTTAATAACGTAACGAAGTTTTTTAACGAACTAAACCCCTTACTACCGGTTAAGACTATTGTTGATACTAGTCGTTACACTAAGCCTATTATTAAATACTAAAACCTATAAATAATATTTTAATAAATATAAAGAACTAAATTTTAAAAATTCTATAAATTTGTTAATAAGCGGTAAATAAAGTTATATTATAAATTTAACGGCTATTGGCCTATAAGTAGTTATAAATACGTCGGAGATTAAAACGATTAAGCCGGAGCTAGACGGCGAACTACTATTTTTTAAAGTAAACGATAAAAACTTTAGCGATAACGCTATTAATTTATTTGTTTATTGAGTTAAGTTCTGCTAAATATATTTTAACGCAGCGGCGAAAGAGCTATTAATATTTAAAACTATAAAATATACAATAAAGTTAATTAAAAAAAAGCAAGTCTTTTTTAGTCTTATTTATTTAATTACGAAAACTTATTAAAAAATGTTTAAAAAATACTTTTAAAAAAATATAAAATTAAAACGTATTTATTATTTTATAATAAACGTTAAAACGTTTATATTATTTATATTAAAAAAAAACGTTATGTTTATATATAAATTATTATAAATTAAACAAAATAACTATTAAAAATAAATATTTTTTACTTTTTATATTAAAAATGATTAACCGACTAAACGCCGTTAAAATATTTTTAAAACTTGATTTAAAAAACGTATATTACTAGATACGTATTAAAAAAAACGATTAATAAAAAACCGTTTTCTAAACGCGCTATAGCTTTTTTAAATATATAATAATGCTTTTTAGCTTTATTAACGCGCTAGCTATTTTTTAGGCGAATATATATAAAATATTAAAAAGTTTAATAAACTATATTTATATAGTTTATTTAAATAATATTGTATTTTTTTTTAATTTAAACAAAAAAGCATAAAAAATATTTCTAATTAGTTTATAAACAATTATAAATATACGATTTATTTTATAAACGGTTTAAATATAACTTTTTTTAAAGTTTTATCGAGTTTTTAAAATTTATTATAAATACCGAAAATATATATATAAACCCGAAAAAAATAAAAGCTATTTGAATATAGCTTATACCGATATTAATATATAATATTTAAATATTTACAGGTTTTACGAATTTTTATCGAAAGTTTATCGGCGGGTACTTAAAAGTTATAACATTTATTACGGCCTTATTAAAAGCAATAAAAAGTTTAAGAACTTTTAATAAGAAAAAAAAACGGAATAAGCTTTCTAAGTAATAAAATAAGCCTTTTACTCGGCGACTATTTTACAATATTAAGACTTAACGTTATAAATATGAATAAAAACTAATAAGTTTATTAAAACCGTAGTAAAAATATTGGCTTAACTATATAATAAATAATAAAAGTTTGTTATTTACTAATTACGTAAATTAATAAACGTAAAAATAAAATAAGCTATAAAATAATAAAAACTATTTATTATAATAAAATTATATAAATATTAGAAATAATATTTAAAAGGCATTACCGAAGCTTTTACGGTATATATAAACTATATAATATTAAAAAGAATCGTCGACTTGCCGGCGAAAGATTTTTATAATAAACTCGTACGTTAAGTATACCGATTGTTATAGTTTAATTTTATTATAAAACATCGTTTTAATACGGCAAACTTTGTTAACGGGTTATTTTATAAATTAAACTATATATTAAAAAAAGTTAATTACGGAAATATATTATTAAGTTTAAGCAAAAAACTTTAATTATAAAACGATTTTATGCCGATTATTAATTTCATAAAGAAGTTTTAACAGTATTTAAAAAATTAAAAAAAAAACTATATATATAAAATATACCGTTTGTATATAATATAAATAGCAGTTATAATTTGTTTAAAACGTAAAAAACTAAACGCTGTTTTAGGTTTTATTATACCGGATTAAACCGTAATAAAAAATTAAACAGTAACGGATACGTAGAAAAAAAACCGCTTTTTAAAGTACCGTATTTTAAAAATTTTACTAACGCGTTAAAAAATTTTAACGCTAAGATTAAAACGTTATAAATTAGCGGCGATTGCTCGCTAACGTTTTAGTATTTAGAAAAAATATTACGTAAACTATTAAGAAGTTTTTATATTTTGCGGACAATTAGTAATTTTTATATAAAAAGCTTTAAAAAAGTAGCTTATTTTTTAATATTACAATAATTTTAAAATAAAATATATAAACAAAAATAAAACAATAAATTTACTTTGCTAAAAGTTTTATTAAAAAAGCATAAACCTAAACGCTAGTTAATATACCGGCGAATATGTAACGTATAGTAAAGTTAAAGTCTTAAAATATAAGCCGTATAAAGAACTATAATTATTATTAATATTAAAAGAATCTTTTTAAAAAATTAGCTTAAATTTTGTTACTAGTTTATTTTTTATAAAAAAGCAATAATATTATATATAACGCTGTTTTAATAATCGGTAACTAGTTTATAAAACTAGTTTTATTTATATTAATAATTAAGGATTTTAACGCTATAAATTTAATAAAAATAATATATAAAAAAATAGAATATAAATTTGGGTTATTAAAAAAAGTCGTTTAGTAATAAAAACAAATTAATTATTAATTAGTTTTAAAAAAATTACTACGAAAAAAAAAAAGACGGCACGCCGATTATTTATTGTTTAATATTTTTAAATAAACAGTTAAACTAAATAAATATGTTAATTTTTTAAAAAATACTTACGTATTTTTAATTTAAATAAATTTAATTAATAAGTTTAAATATTTATAAAAGCAAAATTTTTTTATAATAACTTAATTTACGTAATAACTAATTATTTATTGTTTAAAGCTTTATATAGGTATAACTTATATATAGTAAAATATATGCTTAAACGGCTATAATCTAAAGTTTAAAAAATTAAAAAAGGCTTTAAAAAAACGGAAAGAATTCGTTAATTGCTTGCCGAATATTAAGCGAAAATAGTTAAAACTATGGCTAAATATTATAATAAACGGTATATTTTAAAAGAATTTAACGAAAAAAAAATAATTAGCTTATTAATAAACTATTTCTGATTTAAATATAGCTATAAACTAATAGTAATATATATTTTTGTTATTATTTTATAAAAAGTAATAAGTTAGCTTATTAAGTTTAATTATTAAAAAAAGTATAGTAAAAAGTACGATATATTTTTAGTTTTATTTTTTAAAAAGTAAAAATTTAAAGCTACGCCGCCTATATTTTTACTTTTTGCCGAGGACTAAAAAAAATAAAAATAAAAAATATTATTAGATATTGAAAAAATAAAAGCTAAAAAAAATACTTAATAAAGTAAAAAAGCTAGCTAGCAGAATATAATACGTAAAAATTAGTTAGTTATTTTAAAAACGTAAATTGTATATTAACATAATATAAAAAAAAAGAAAAAAAATATTATATTAAATAAAATAATGTAGTTTTTACGTAAGTAAGACGGTTTATTATCGCCGACTAATTTTTATATTATAATAAAATTAGAATTTTAAAATTTAAAAAAACTTTAAATATGTTTAATTTATAAATATAAAAAACAATCGATAATTATATAATAATTAATTGTTTATATTATAAAAAAAATAAACGAAATAGTTAATAATAAGATTTAAATTTATATATTTAGTTTAAAGAACTGCGTTTTTTTAACTACGTTATAAAAAAAAAAAAAAAAAAAAAAACTTAAAATATAAAAAAACATAAAGTTATTAACTTATAGCCGGCAAAATATAAATAATATTTATAATTTATTTATATTATTAAGTTAATTTAATTTAAGTTAGTTTATTAATAAAATTATTATTTTTCGATTGTTTTTTATTTTTATACGATTTTTTAGCATTTTAGTTTTTATTTTTAAACTGTTTTTTATTTTCGGGTTGTTTTTTTTTTATTAAAAAGCTTTTTATTATTTTAATCTAGTTTTACGTTTTAGTTCCCGCTTGCCGATTGGTTGCTATTAGTATTTAAATTAAAAAAAATAACTAGTTTAGATTTAATAATTTTAAAAATATAACGACGACGTTTTAACGTTTAACTAGTGGAAAATAATTTTAACTTAGTTTTAATTTAGGCTTTATGTTTTTTAATAGCGGAAAATATTTTAATAAGCGTTTTCGGCATAAAATAAGCTTTATATTTATTAATAGAAATAAACGGCTTAAATAAAATAGCCGGCTTTTATTTTTTAGTAAAAGCTAATTAATTAACGTTTAAAAAAAAACGCATTTTTTGTTAAAAATTGGCTTTACGTTAGTTGGCAGAAATAGGCAGTTTAAACGAAATAATTAATTTTTTTTTTATAAAACGGCCGCCGATTAGTCGGCGCTAAAAACAAGGCGGCGGCGTTTAGCCGTATAGTAAGGCGTACATATGGACAAGCTTTGCGGCGCAGTCGTTAAGCTATCGGTAAAAAAGCTAAACTTTTTATTTTTGTTCTAAGTTTTTATATTTATATATATAAACTTAATAATCTTTTTATTAAAACATTTCGATTTTGAATTAATAAGTTTTTTATTAATAAATAAAGTTTTTATATTATAATTTAAACGTTTTATATAAATATATAGATTTTTAAAAACGCGTATTTAATAGTTATAAATTAGTTAAAAATCGGTTAATTATTAAAGAACAGTCGGCGTATCGATTTCTTTTTTATTATATATACGTTATAAAATTAGCTTAATATAAAAAATAAAAGAATAAAAACTATATATTAGTTTTAAATCGATATTAAAAATTATTAAACGTTTTTATACTGCAGATTCGGTAACGAGAATATTAAGCTTTTAAATATTAATATACGTAATAATTTCGGCTTTTAAATTATTAATAGCATTATAAAAAGTAAAATAACCTTTTTATAAAATATATATATATTAACCGATTATTATATATTATATCGGGCTTTTAAGCTTGTTAAAATTCATGCTATAAAATATGCTTATTTAAAAATTAATAAAACGTTGCGCAACGCCGATAAAATAGTTCGAGATTTAAAAAATTAGTTAAAAAACGGCTGTTAAAAAAAAAACTAACGGCATAAAAAGCTTTTTGATTTTTAATTAATTAAACGTAAATAATATTAATAAAAAAAACCGGCAAAAATTAAATATTATAAACGTAAATTAAAATATAATTTAAATACGTATTAAAAATAATAAAGCTTAAATTTAATAATAATTGTTATATAGTTAGTAATAAAATTAAAAACTTTATAGTTTTTAATTGTTTAATTAATAAAAAAATACGTTACGGCAAAATAAATAGAATTTATAGTAACGACGATAATATAATAACTAAATAAAAAAGAAATATATAAAAAGATAATAGTTGAAAAACGAAATAAAAAAGGCACCGGCGATAAAACGGCAAGTCGATAAATAAAAAGTATAAAAAACGTTAAAAACGTATAAAGATTTAAAAATTTATAAAAAAAACCTAAAACTTTATATATATAAAAAAAACATAGTTATCGTATTTATTAATAACCGAATTTCTATAGTAATAAGCTTAATTATTAATTATTATTTTATATTTTAAATAACTACGTTTATATTATAGCAATTAATTAATAGACATGCGGCAATAATACTAACTTTATTTACAAACAATACGGATACGCAAGTTTTATATTAAAGGGGAAAAAGTAATATAAAAGTTAAGGGCATGCCGTAGCTATTATAGCCTTTAACTAGTATAGTTAAGGTAAGTAAGCTACTTAGTTAACGCTACTGACTCGCCGAAGTTCTGCCGAACACTCGGCGATATAATCAAATAGCGCACATTTTGGATAATTACTCTATAAATAAAAGTTTATTTCTGTACCTACTTTTTAGAATACTAGTTATTACTTTGTATCTACTTACTCCGTAATAAAATCGTTAAAAAAGCAATGGAAAATAATAAAGTACGCCCTAATTACCTTAAAAGTAAATAAAAAAAAAACGACGGCTACGTATTCGGTTATTTTTATTTATTAATATAAAATAAAAAATAACTAAACTAAAACCTAATTAAATAGGACTAATATAAAAAGCTAGAAGTATTAGCACTATTTTTGTTACTATTATTTTTATTAGTATTATTTATATTAATACTATTTATACCGGCAAAACTAATATTAATATTATTTATAGCATTTAATAAGCAAGCATTATTTTGCTTATTTTATATAAAAAAGCTAAATAAACTTTTTAGACTATTTAAAGATTAAAAACTATTTATATTAACTATATTATTAAAAATATTTATATTAAACGTTTTAAAAAAATATCCTAATTTTAAACTTAACGTTAAAAGTTTAAATTAAATTAAATACGGACTAAAAACGCTATTAATAGCTTTTAAAGTTTATATAGCGTATTTATTATTTATTATGATACTTGCCGAATTAGAGCTAAAAATTTATAAAAAAACTATAAATAACGTTTAATATTTTAAATAGTATATTGTAATAAACTTAAAATATTAGTTTTTAATCGATAATAAAATTTAGACTTTTTATAAGTTCTTTAAAAGTATTAAGATATTTATTAAAAAATAAGTTTATAAAATTAAACGTAGTAAAAATAGCAAAATTATTTGCTATAAAGCTAAATAAATAATCTAAAATTTTAAATAGAAAAAAAGCATTAATTATAATAAAACGTTTGCTGTAATAATTAAGCCGATAAACTATAAAGCTATTTTCGCTATTACTGCTATACTAGATTTAAAAATCGAATAAATAAACGTTAAAACGGCTTTTTTATACGGTTTAATTATAAAAAAACGTATACGTAATATAACTACTTAGTTTTAAAAACAAAGACTAATTAAAAAAAGTTTAGTAAATTAAATAAAGTATTTTATAAATTAAAACAAATATTTAAAATATAATATAATATTTTTGCTAAATTTTTAAAAACTTTAAGCTTTAAACTATTAAACGTAAATAACGGCGTTTGTTATTAAAGTTATATATATATTGCTATATACGTTAACGACTTATTTATCATAAAACCATTAAAAAAAAATCTAAAAAATAAAACAAATACTATTAAATAAGTTTTATATAAATAACTTAAAGCTTTATTTTTTTTATTTAAGCATATTAATTACAAAAAATAGGAAAAATAGGATTTTATACTTTAATTAAAAAGCTTATTTTAAAGAAATTATTAAAAACTTAAGTTAATAAAAGTAGAACTTTTAAACAACGTTTATTAAAATTAATAAGGGTTTTAAGCTTTATAACGCTTATAAAGCTTATTTAAACGACTTTAAATAATATGTAAAAGCTATAGGTTATTTAATATATACCATATTTAAAACCTGTTTAAATATTGCTTTTATAGTATTATATTTTAGTCGATATATAAAAAGCCTAATACCGAAGCATATTAAAAAGGTTGCAAAAATGTTACGCTACTTAAAAAACACTATTAATTATAAACTTTAATATATAAAAAACTTAGCTTTTTTAATTAAATATACTAACGTAAATTAAATAGGTTATTTCAATATTTATTATTTAACGTTAAATTATATCTTTAACGTTAATAATAAAGCTATAAACTAAAATTTTAAAAAATAATAAAACATAGTATTATTTTCGTATAAATTTAAGTTTATAAGCTAAACTTAAGCAGTAAAAAAAGCTATTTAATTAAAAAAGACTATTATTTAAATTTAATACTAACCTAAATCGCTTTTTTATAACCGTTATTTACGGCGACAATATAAAAACTATTATTATAACGAAAAACTTACAATTTTATAACAAAATAAAACACGTTAAGATTTAATAAAAATAGACTTAAAAAATCGTTTAACGCAGTAACGTTAAGTTTAAATAGATTTTAATAAAAAATGAAATTATTAACAGATTCATAAAACTATTACTATAAAATAAATTCCTCGTTTTTTAAAACGCTTTAAGCTTACGTTTATAAATTTAGTAAAAACTTTAATAAAAAAATAGTTAACGCTTTTTAACTTTAATAAAAAACAATTTTAATAAAAGTTTTTTTATTTTTAATATTTATAAAATATTTATCGATAATAAATATTAGGTTTAAGCTTATAAAAAAACAATTTTAATTATAAAAAACAAATTAATTATATAATAAGAACTAAATAAAATAACTAAAAAATTAGACGAAACAGCTAAAAGACTAAATAAAATAACCGAATAAAAATTATAAATTCAGTTTTTATACTAAGTTACACTGTTTAAAATTTAGGCTTAATAACTTAAATAAAAAAAAGGATAAATAATTTATTAAATTTTTATACCGAAAACGTTATTTAATATAATAATAATAATTATATATAAACTTACGGCATAGTTTTTTTTATAGGTTTTATATAGCGTTAAACCGTTAAAGCTATTATTTTTTAAGCGTTTTATTTTAAAAAAACTCGGTTAATACTAATGTTTTTTATAATATTTTTTTATAAAATATTTAATTAAAAACTTAAAAACTTTAATTAAATAATAAACAAAAAGTTAATTATTAATACTCCGATTAAAATAACGTAGAAAAAAAAATCTTTTATAAAAACAAAATATATTTATATAAACTTATTTTTAATATTTGTTAATATTTCGACTATTTATTAAAATATACTCCAACAAATCATATTATTTAATCCGTTTTTAATTAAAATTTTTAACAATATTATAAAAAATTTAACTAATAACCGAAACTAAAATAACAAAATAAACCGCATTATTTTTTATTTATAAAATAAATTTATTTAAAATCGATATTCCGTTTTAACGGCACGACAAAATTTGATAATTTCTATAAAAAAAATAGACTCTTCTAACTTTTTTTTTTTATCCGAAAATTATAAATAAACGTCGCTATAAACAATTTTAAAAAATATAAATATAGTTTAACGATTTTTTTTCAAATTTTAAAACTTTCGGTTATAAAATTAAAACCTACTTCCTTTAATTTTAAATTCTAAACGAACTAAACGTACTATTGTCTTTATCGAACTATTTATTTCGATTAAAACAAAATATAAATCTATATATTTATTTACGTTTTATATTTTTTAAAAATAATTAAAATCGGATAAACTAGTAAAAAACGATATTTAATAAAAAATCACGAAATATATTTAGCAATTTCGCTAACTTTCAAAATACTAGCAAAAAATTTACTTAAATCGCCGTATTTAGCGTTTTTAACGGACTTTTTATAAAAAATACCTAAAAAAATCGAACATAGTACGTTTTTTTTTCGCAATTATTAAACTAAAAATTAAAAACGGAAAGTTTATATTGCTTTAAAACTACGATTTAAATAACTTTAAAAAAAAAGTACTTAATATTAAAACTTAATATTCGGGAAACAAGTTACGTTCGTTAAATATTTACGAAAAAAACGCAATATAAGTTCCGTAAAAATTTAATACAATTTAAATAAAGAAAAAAAAATCAAAAAAACGCTTATTTCATTTATTTTAAAAGTTTAAAAAATAGGTCGCCTTAAAAAATCTACTTTATAAAAACATAAAAAACCTAAAGTTTCAAAAGTATATATAATTTAGTACTTAATCAAAAATATTTATATTAAAAAAATAATAATAGTTTTATATATATTAATAGTATAATTCGAATAAAAATGTTAAAAGTCGGAGGCTAATAATCCGGGTAGTTAGTATATAACGCCTTATACTTAACTAGCTATATATCGTAAAATATACCCACTAACGTAAATCTATAAGATAGTTCCTTAATTATTACTGAAAATACAACACTTATATACCTATTACGTTCAACACTGTAGATGCCGTACTGTTAGGATTTAGTGAATGTGTTGGTTAGCAAAGGTTTCATCGGCCCTGGCATGTATTTGAAAACATGTCTGGTTTGATTTGTTCGTACGCACTCCACAGTGCTGGACATTCGAGGCCTATTTACTCTCAAATCCGGTTAGCTTGATGAGAAGCGTTGACTTCAATTCGTTTGTGTACCGTTGGTCGAAGCATTGCTGTCATTTATCAGGTTCGCTTCCCAGAGCCGCCTTGTGCCATGTCACTCGCAGATGAATACTGAGTATCTCAAAGCAAACGCTTGTCTCCGTTTCTTTGTCAAGTGATCGCGTAATTGGGCCTCGGGATCAGAAGGAATGCGAACAGGTTGTCCCTTGAACGTCAGTGGGAAATGGTGCAGAGCGCGATTGTGGCTTGACTGAATATAAATTGTGAGGTCTGACCCTGTTAACGAAGCGGGGTGACCAAATCTTGGGGCTACTGACTAGTTTGTGCAAGACTTTGTCGATTTCGAGATCGGTAATGATTGGTATGGTGGCGTGCTGAGGTGTTCATTCCCCGGGCATACTATCTGACTATATTGTGATTGTGGTTAGACGTGACTTTTCAGCTCGATTATTCGCCGGCCTTCTGGCAATAGTGACTAGTGGATATTATAGGGGTTGTCATTGACTATTTGCCAATGGCACCAGCAAAGGGGGCTGGCTACAAGCACGAAGCCGGCGATGCCTCGCGCCGTTGAAGGGGCTTGGTGATGATTTTGACAAAGACATGTCAATAACATCATCGTTGTGGCTTAACTCGCGCCCAAGTCCGACAATATGATGTTGCTGCAGAACGAATGAACGCCCAAGACCGCGAGGGTACCTATACTGGCCCGATTTCACGGAGACTACGGCGCTCCTATCTGGTACTTCTTATGAGACTCTCCCCGGGAACGATGATCGATCGCAGACTCGCGCTAGGGAGTAATGACAATGGCAAATTGTTATTCGACGTACTGGCCTAATACTGGGTAGGCTGCACTTGCATCGACGAGCAAATGCCATTAAGCCATATGAGAGGCAGTCAAAAGTCGGTCACTGGGAAAAGTGAACGATGGCTCAGAGTGCTCGTCAACTAGATCACACTATTGCGGTTTCCGCGGTTCTTCGGTAGGATTCCATTGATTTACACCCGTAACACTACTAGCATACGGGAGCTTGGGCGCAAAATTGCAAATGCGTGGTGACAACAATAAAAATCCATCCACGCTAGAAAAAGAATACTTCTGATTTGTCTAGGAAGGCTGTCTTGGCAACCGAGACTACCCTTTGACCATAATCAGTGGATGATGTATGAGTTGTCTTGAGCTAGTTTTCCGAGGCAAGAATTCGATTACCGGCCGTTTTACGAGTCGTCGAAGTCTTTTGCGGTCAATCTGCGAATCACTTGTCTCATTCATCTGCCATAGACGTCTATGGGTGGAGATGGAAACCCATTCACGCCCTAAGGTAGTTGGCTTGCATGTCAGGTGGGACAATATGCTATGTTGAAGCAAGAGTTGTATCGACGGATAGTCTTTTGTGAGAACTTCCGTAAAGCAATGACTGAGTTGGTATGAACGTGGCTGCCTGCAAATCAAGTGTGAGTCAGATTTACGCAAGAATTTCACCTGTATTAATACTACCTTCCTGTATCCTACACCTTCTTTCCAAGCTGGTCCATCCCCCTTCCATAAGTACGCCGCAACTCAACATTTGCATCGAAACTTCCATATAAGTGGGATCATTCGAACTGTGAAGCATGATGAGAAGAATGAATCAACTTGGCAATTTGCCCATGCGTGCAAACGTAGCATGGGGCAGGCAACACATTCGGCATGGGGCCGACGATGGGACATATGAGACATTTGAGACTTTCAGTTTGAAGTAAAGTTGACGATGTTTATGACTATATGCGTTCTCCTTTTGATGAACTATGACAAATTACTACGCCCTCGAACAGCTCCTAGAGTTGTCGCAACAATATGTTGTTTAACGGCTTTATGAGAAGCCAATTCAATATGCCATAGCATGCTCTTGGAAGCCTTGGCTCGACTCTTCACGGTTGAAATCATAACCTGATACCCTCGAATGAAGAGAAGATATAGTTAACGCCAATTTATCTGACGCAGGAGGCACCAACGGAGTTACGGAACCCGCTTTAAGTGAATCTGAATCGAGTTACTGCTAGTGTAATGTGGCATTGGGTAGCTAATGCTCAGATAGTTTATTACTCTGATTCTCGTGCGGGGGACGTGGATTAGAAGTATGTGAGCTGTATTAGAAGCTGAGGTGTGTGCTTGCATCTAAGTCCATTGTTGCCGCGGACGCAAGTAAATGCGACTCTATACGGGTTGTTGACATTATACACACTGGCAGTAACATCCGTCATTCTGTAGTCTGGGCTCTTCAAGGCACCTGATAAACCTTAAATTGCATCCGAAATACTCATATTCCGTTGGGCCTACATCAATAAGCGAGTCCTCGTCTCATGCGCATCGTGTAGTCTCAAGGCGACGTTCTTGGATTACCCTGCGCATTCCTGACATGGAATTTCCAGCTCCCTTGAAAACCACATGTGAAATAGCCCAAGAACAAGGAAAATAGCCCGGTGTGGCCCAGCACCTAAACAGCGTCCTTGTCGGGTGGAACAATATCTTTGTATGTTCTTGGTCAATCACCATTATCTGTCATGAGCCATCTGATAGAGAATGATATAATCTTTGAATGTTACAGGCTGTATATATGTCAGGACTAGCCCTTTAGAAGTATCTTGCCATCTTCATTGTCTTTTATACTATACTGCATTGGCTTGGACAAAGTGCGCGAGCGGGCAAGTGCATAAAAAGCGTCAGTAAGTGGTTCGATAATTACAGACTTGACCTACGACAAACAAAATGGCAACCGAAGTCACAACCCCAAACACAGACCTTGACAACGAGTGCCTATCGAGAGACTGGACGAAAACGAACTGGCGTAGTGACGAACTCGTCAAAATAATTCCATGGCAAGATCTCAAGCGTTCAACTGTGCTCCATGTAGCACAGGCTCTCTACAATGCCGATCGTGCAAACACGCAGTTCATCACAATTGGCCGAAGTATTGATGATTCAAGTGAGCGCTCACCTGCCGACCTCGAGCTGCATCGACGCTATATGCTGGATCAGCAGGGACGTAGTGTACGTGTAGTTGAGCCGTGGATCAATGCCTTGTTCCAGCCAGACGACCGAACAAGCGACAACCCAGATCACCGCACAACACAGGCATCCACCACAGACTATCAAGATGCGGATGGCCAAGGTACGTACACACTCGGTCTCAAGTTGAATTTCATTGTCGCACGCCAGTGGAATGGCGATTGGAACTCGAGGGACCCGCATCCAACGGCTCCAGGCAAAGATCTATTACAAGGACCTGGCGACGAGCCTTATTGGGACACCCTCGAGATTGGCGACGCAGAAATGTGGAAGCACATCATTGCCTCTGCCATAGCTAAGTACTCGGACGGCGATATCGTAGTCATTGCGCAGGAACAATTCGAAGATGCTGATTCTTTCCGACAGGATTTTGCCTACCGACAGGCTCTCGCATACGGCGAGGACAAAGCCGGCGCCGACGAAGCACGACGAATAGGTTGGCGCCGGGACGAAGAAGATGGTCCTGACGACAATTATCCGCATGCGCCGATTGACTTCCACTACACCCTTCCGCGTGAATACATAGACACCCAGATCGAGACTTTCACAGACGTTGTCCTCGATGCAATGGAAGGAGGTCCATCGCTGGATACTGACATACCACCAGAAGTTCTCCCTTTACTTGACGGTCGGATAGGCTACTGGCGACATAACTTTCGTCATGACATAATCCGGGAGTGTACAAGAGCCCTCGCATCGAAACTAACAACGAGTAACCCACAGGCAGACTACACGGACGAGGATCGCGAGAACGTAGCAACGGAGGTCATCGACCGTGTGATGGGCGCAGTTTACATCGCTCAGCGCGACCCCACGGCCATCGATCTCCCGTCGATGAGGCCGCGTTACCGGGCCTGGAGCGTATCAACGAATAAATGGGCAAACCTCAAACGCGTCCACTTCCGCGATTACTTCGGCCATCCAGACGCGGGACATCCGCAATACAAAGGTGCTTTAACTACTCACCCGGTAAAACAGTATGTATGGATGCCAATGGAGCTTGCCTCTCCCCTCTGGGATCAACGGAACTGGGATCCGGTAAGGAAGTCAACACAAAGCGTCTGTCATGTCCTCAGACACAACCTCCGCGTTCACCACTGCGCTCTGCCCAGTCTCGACATGACGACAAGTATCTTCATCGGCCACAGTTCAGGCTTTACTCTCCTCGAGCTCAAGAAAATCGTCACACTGTACGTCCTCATCGAGAAAGACAATGCACACCTCCACCGCCGACGGCGTTCAACACCCCAAGGTCATTGGCCCTGCGAATCCCTGCTGACGAGGTCCCGACTCGGCTCAGTGCTCAGTCAAATCAACACACTCAAGGGTCAAGTCCACGACGCTGAGCGTATCCTGCCACACCCATCCCCAGCAACATTCGAATACTGGACCGCCCAAATGACGCAGCACATCCCCCTTTCTACCTCCTTCGGCAACGCATTTGAAGAAGCCTTCTTCCGCGCGCTCTGGCTCTACACAAATGTTTCGGAGCTTTCCCGCGCCTTGGAGACAACCGGACCCCCTCACCACACCAACCTCGCAGTCCGGTGTCAGGGCCGCGGCCAGCGCTCCTCCCATCTCCGCACTCAGCACCAGCGTGCCCACCCCGATAGCGACCCCTACCTAGGAGACGTCGATCGGCATCGTGGCGTCTTGGAGTTCCGTCAGATGGGACAATCGCTCGACGCCGACACGATCTTATCCTGGTCCTTCATCTGCCATCGCATCGTGTCAACCGCTCGCGATACCAGGGCTGACGCCTTTGCGTATTCTCTCTTCTCTATTATGAGCGGAGTCCCCGTGCTAGAGGTCCTGGGCTGTCTGCATGATGCGAGTGTTGTGGATAGATTCAAGGAGGTTGATGGGGAGGGCGGCTATTATAAACCCACCAGCAATGGAGTGGCGAGGTGGGATTTCCCGTTCTATGACGATGAGGATAACTTGGCTCCGCTGATGGGGGATTTGGATAGGGTTTAGATATTATAAAGAGGGGGAGGAGATGTACAAAGATAGGTGTACAAAGTAGGAAGCGATGTAATTAAGAGGTAAGCCGCATACTATTACCCCTCTAGTCCGACACGTCATGATCACCTTACCGCCAAGAAGCATTGCGCCCAATAAGTATCAGAGTTGAAGGGATTGTGCGACCAACCTATCACCTTCATGGCTTGTGTCAAGGCTCATGCTGGAGATATGAACTGAGTTAGGTGATATGCAACCTTGCAAAACTCTGGGTGTAACTGGCAGTATGTATATCATTAGTCGGCCGACAACTACAATCCTCAGTGCGCAAATTACGGTTCGAATCCTGCTGTCTTCGACAACTGTTTTTTCCCCCTTCTCCCTACCCCTTTAACTCCTTTTGCACCCTTTAGAAGTAAGCTTTTCTAAGATATAATGCTTAAAATGTACTTATTTAACGTATATCATGATTATCTTACTACTATTTATGAAAAAGACTGTATATCCTATATTTAACTTGTTTAGATGTTACAAAGAGACTGCAATACAACCGGAGTCATTCTGTCTCTTTCCTCGCTTTTCACTTGAACACCGCGGAACATACTACGCCACGCTGCGCGACCACTGATCACACTTAGCAAGACGCGGGCATAGCCATACCTCCTTACAGAAATCACCCCTTAATAGCTAACAAAAATGTCGCCAAGTTACTATAAGGTGTAGTACTCACAAAATGGAAGTAATATTATGTAATCGTACTAATACTGATTCATACTCTCCTCGCTGGAAAGATGGTATTTTGAAAGCAATATATATACAAGCCTCGCTAATAATAACCGTTACCTTCCGTATGCTGACTTTTGCATCCCGAATGTGATGCGATATCGCCGTCATTCCAAAGTAGTGAGGTCGCTATGTAGTCAGAAGTGAAATATATTCGAGGGGAAACGCCATCATCGCCGTAGTGACACCGAAATGTAGTCATGGCTGACCTCATGGTGATATAGCGCTTCACAATTACTTTCTTCCTTCCCCGTTCCTATTATGCCAAATCCCTCTCTCAATGAATCTCGGCTGGGTAATTCGACAGAAGAGAAAGTGTCGCAGCTGGCCTGAGTTGCTACCCTTCGCAGCTATCTCTTGTTGTTTGCAGCAAAGTTGCGCAATTACATTATCAACAAACATCGCCAGTGTGGCAAAAGAAGGAAGGCTCTTTTAGAAAAAACTAAGGGCTGGAAAGATGCTCAAACAAGGATGTTGAAGTGATGATCATACGAAAATACTTGCAAACCTAGTGGTCTTCCTTGAGGAGACTCACGCCTTCATGTACTGCCGTCGAGTATATAACCTCGCATTCTAAAATACCTAACCAGAAGCGCGATAACTGGTCTTAATAAAAGAGAACCAGAGGCTCAGACTTGGATCATTCGTCTATAGATCGCTTTCCGAAATAAAGATCTTATGAATAGCGTATGAGGCTTACTTCGAGTGCTTTCCTTGTCTTCTGTGCATACATTGATTCCAAGGAGTGACCACTGCAATAGACAGACCTTGCAAGCTGGAAGACTTGATAATTCTAAACTGAATGAAAAGTTCATGCTGGTATGCCCTGTCGTAACAAATACTAGTAACTCCCTACTCCAACAACCAAACAAGTCTACAACGCCTCAATGCCGAGCAAAAGTGTATCAAATAAGCCTACCGGTGTGCGCTCCCCTCTGCGGGCGAACTAACAGAAGACTCAGGGACAGCCGTAAGTCTCACAACCGCCCTGCCATCTAAAAGTCTAACAAAGGCTGGCCACTGTTGTATCCGTTCATCAGAACCAGTATCAAGCGTGAAGAAATACGTCTGACCGTTTTCGAAAAAACTCTCCTTCGCAACCGAGTCAACTCGTCGTTTCTCTCCTTGTCTGTGTCCTTCATCCGCCTCCTCATCGCTACTGTTGGCAGAGCTATCACCCTTGGAGCTCATGTTCGTCCTGGCCTTTTTGTAGAACCGTCTTGCGACGAGTGCGAGCACGTGCCCGAAGCCTGCGACGACGAGCACGGGCGTTCCCAAAGCGAGGGCCCAGAGTCTTTGCATAGTATGTTAGTACATAATCGATTGCCTCATACCATGGAAGGAAGACTTACGGGTGTTCAAAATCCCAGAGATGATGCCAAAGAGCCAAGCTTACACCCAGGATGGCAATCTCAGATCCCAGCTGCAGCATAGTCCAGGTCGCCCAATACAGGGACATCAAATCCTCTCCAGAGCAGAACTGGAGAGCGAGCAAGGCGTACACCTCAATGACTAGTAACACGGCCGTGATGGCGAATATGCCCAGTGTGAGAATCAGGGATATAGTAAGTTTGCGACGGAATCGCTCTTGGGTATAGGTTGGGTGGTCTCGGTATTTCATCGTCCTACGAGTAGGGTTAGCACTTTGTCAGGATTGATTGAAAAGTATGTGGTGTTAGTCTGTGCCAAGGCCGGTGCAGGAAAGGAAGAGGGTAGAGATAGGGATATGTGGGAATAGAACAGACAGACCATTGGAAGATCCACGAAGCAACAAACAACGAGCCGATCACGAGGAAGAAGAACGTCCAATACAGGGCGTCGAAGTGGATTCTGTCCAAGTGTGAAGCGAACGCCGCATAATGCCGGCAACGCTCGGTGTCAGGCTCACTGAACTGTCCTCCCATTTTCGATACCTATGGTCTCTTCTTCTTGTGGAATTCTAGGCTGTGACTCGACAGCAAGAGCAACGGCGGCATATAGACCAGACAAACGGAGACCGGATCGATGAGGATCGAGTCAGGGGTGTTGGTTATATAGACAGCGGTGGAATCGTGAGTGAAGTCATTAACATTTATGCTTGCTTATCATCCCGAGCGAGACAAGGCGTCCAAGTGCTCAGCCAAGCTCTGCGGGAGGATCTTGGCAATCAACGGACTGGCTTGTCGGGAGTGTCACAAAGCAAGCCGGCTTGCTTGGATGATGGTTGTAGCCATGAGTTGGGCCGATGGGCTTCGTAAAGTAAAGGGGTCCGTTGGGGATCTTTCCCTCCTGGTAGGTGGTTATAGAACGGCTCGGCATCCTTGGGGCAGGAGCCGTGGCAGTAAACATACTTCCCAAACACATAGACATACCCGGGAAAGTCAAGTCACACCGGCGCACCATATAAACCTTATTGTCGATAATCCGATGTGGCCTGCCTTTCCACCCCCGTTGTTAGGCGGTACACAGACTGGTATGACCTGCGGCCTACCGTCTATCCTATCGTAAAAGAGTACGTATTAATAGAGGCAACGGGTTAGACAAAGTGTCATATCAGCCTGTTCATAAGAGCGCATACCATATCATCCCTTCGTTGTTCTTACGACCGACTACAGCGGTTGCGCGGTGTTTGAGGATTGGGTACCAAGCAGAACCACGATCCGTCGTCTTGTCGTAGCTTGGCGATTGAGGCGAAGTAAATTGTACCAAGATGCATCAAGATGTACCAAGATGCACCAAGAAGCACCAAGATAAGAGGCGTACACACATTGAGCTGTAGATCCCTTCTTGGCAGGCCTTGGGCACCTAAGTGCCATGAATTATGGAGTCGTTTGCTAGCCTGCTCCCCGTCCATGACGTTGGCAACCGCAAATCACTAAACAGCGGACAGAAAGCGGTCCGTCAGACTGCCGGGAGGCTGACCTTGGCAATTTCTTGTCGTGTCCTCGTCGGCCATTTTGTTTGACGCTCTTCGACGCCACAATAACATCGAAGTCCAGCCCAAGCGGTCTCGTCCTCTGAACCGTCGAGCCTAGCCCAGGAGTCCGAACTCTAAGTTGCGGGATCGAGGAGCTCACCCGAAATCAAGCATTGTTTCCATTAGTATTTTCCTGCCCAAGATAACAATCCACGGACAATCGTGGACCATCGTGTGGCAGTAAAAGACTGTTGGAACTGTTTGATATGTGATCAACACGAGCTTGAAGACTTTCACCGCGTGTAGCACCTACCTAGCGTTCGAGTGGTGGCAGTGCCGCAGTGTGTACCCCACGCACGTTGACGGTACTGCTGCCTGTGAGACCTCACATCGTGCGCACATGTGAGCATAGTAGAGTGAGATGGATTTCCGTCCTAGGCGCCGCCGATGTTACCCAATAACAGTAACTGGTGCTGCAGGTGCCATCTAGTGTGATGGCAGTGGAACCGTAGCAATCAATCACTCACTCATGGCCTCGTCGTCGCGGGGATGAAGCGCACTGGAAGACAGTAAGCGGTCAAGAGATCTAGAACTTGTGCCTAGAAATGGGGTGAGACAGACATGGCATGGCGGTCTCGGCAACGACATGCTCAACATGATATCTCACCCTCTCCGCGATAGTGTAATTGTAGGGAGATCGAGATGGGAAGCCGGTACGATGACTGTTAGAGGGCACCACAGGGTGAGCTCAAGTCCAGACGAAGCTTGGTATATTGACAACTCATCTCTATGCCGCAGTGAAACAACATCTTCTTCCTCCCAACGCCAGTATCTCAAGCATCTCTTCTAACAGCGGCTAGTTGGCCCCGCATCCCGACACATGCTCGCTGATCATGCATCTCTTCCACTGATTTTCCAGCTCTCCGTGATTCAGCACCGTATGCTCCCCTCACCTCTTGGCCTTCCTCCTCCTCTCCCACTCGGCCCTCTCTTCGTCGTCACTGCCCGAGAACTCGGCATCATCATCACTCTCCTCCTGCTGTTGTACCACCTTCTTTCCTCTATCTTTTGCACTCTCGTCCACGAAATCACCCGCGTTCAGGTTGGCGTATTCGTGTTTCTGAATCAAGTCCTTCAAGGCCTGATTTCGGGGGTCCACCAGCATAATAGGCGTAAGTCTATTCTTGTTCTTGACGCGGGTCGAGGAGCCAGCCTCGAGCATCATCTCGACGAGCTGGTTGCCGAATTCGCGCTGAGCGGGCGGCTCGCTGTTGATCCAGCGGATAGCGCTGTGCAGGGGTGTGTCGCCTTCTACGCGGTTTATGGGGTCGCATTCGAAGTCTGGCTGGTCAAGGAGGGTGTCGATGATGTCGTCTGTGTAGAGATATCATCAGCCACTGGCTAGCTAGGCCGGGGATAGTAGACGTACAGTTACCCTGCAGGGCAGCTTCATGGTACAGGTGGTTGCCCATGACGGAGGTGGTGTTGTTGAGTAGGTCGGTGATCTCGGCGTCGCTCTTGCATTGTGATATGATCTCGTGCAGTAGGTCGACGTTGTCGCGACGGCAGGCTTCCACGAGCCGCTCCTTGACGGATGCGCCCTACGCCAAGTGTGTCAGTCGCGCAGGTAACACTATCACCATTCTCGCATTCCATGGTGTATACTCTTCCCATCTAAGCCAGGATATCAAAGCAGACATACCTCGACCACCTCTTCACCCATGTTTGTTTGCAGCTAGTTGCGGAGGAGCCGGATTGCGTGTGTAGACGATATGTACAGGTGGAAGCAGAATATAGGCAGCACTCAGGCGAGGATCAGGATCATATGACGATGACCAAGTCACGGAGTGGAGGATGGGATCAACGCGTGTTGGTCTGGTCTTCAGGCTTCTTTGACCGCTAAACAGCAAAGGAGGTGGCACCTTAGTACCTGGTGCCGGCAGCAACCCGACGGCGGGACATGAGCCTCAGCAGCCCCTCCAACGTCGCAATGGAACCTGCAGCGCAACAGCCGCGTCAACATTAATGCAAACAGCGACCCCACCGCGGGGTTCACAGAATTATGACTTTACCGGGGCGATGCGAAGAATGATGGAATTCCAAAGTCGAGTCCACATGTACATCAGATGGGACGCATCCTTGCGCCCCACCAAAAACAACCTAGTTTCAAGTCGCCAGTGAAACCATCAAATCGACAGCTCGGCACTCATTCGCATTTCCGCTGCTCACGCCCAAGTCGGCGCTGCTCACCTTGTCTCAGTCGAGGCAAGATATGCTATAGTCGGGACAATAAACACTACGCGTGCTTTGAGAGCGCCATAATCACATCTCACACAAGTCACTCAAACCCATCACCAAAATGTTGCTTTGTGAGTCAACCTCAATGCATTCTCAATCTCGACCTCGACCTCCATCGTAGCTTAGCTCAGCTCAGCTCAGTTCACAACTAACCCTACGACTCTCAGTCTGCCCCCGGTGCAGCAACATCCTGACCGTCTCGGGATCCTCCGACTCGGGCCGCAACCGTCTGGAGTGCCGCACCTGTCCCTACCAGCATGCCATCGAGGACGCCATGTTCCACCGCCGCTACTTCAAGAAGAAGGAGCGCGAGGACGTCTTTGGCAGCGACGGCAGCTTCAAGGACGCCACCAAGACGGCCGCCCAGTGCCCCAATGACGCCTGCGGGGGTCGCGAGGCCGCCTTCTACCAGGTCCAGATCCGCTCTGCTGATGAGCCTATGACCAGCTTTTTCCAGGTCAGTTTGCCCCGTTCTCTACAGATGACGAGTCGTGTATGTTTGCTGATTTGGGATGTAGTGCACTACTTGCATGACCAAGTGGCGAGAGAACTAGTACCAATGTCTATGATTGATTCTCGCGTGCGGTGGCATTTTCAGGCGTTTGGTCATTGTTTTTGGCGTGGGGGGGGATCGGATATGAGAGAAGAGGAGGTCAGGGGATACTAGAGCTCGGGTCGGCCATGGAGTTAGGTCGAGTTGGCCATGCTTGATTAGTCGTGATCACAATGAGAGCTGTTGTCGCTGATCATGTTCTGTGTCGTCGGCTTGCCCGTTCATGTGTCCTTGTCGATGTTCCAAAACAGATCGCAGTGATATTGCAAAATGCGTAGATCCGTTCACAGTCCGAGGTGTTGTAGGTCATTCCACTGATACCAAATGGAGCCACATCACTCGTCACGGTGCCACTCAACACTGGCCTTGACGCCCTCAGCAGCCAATGTCTGCACGAGCTCGGGCGAGATGATGTCGTGGCGGAATCTCTCCTCCTGCAGCAGCTCGAGGTGCTTTAGCGTCGGGCCGGGGTAGTTCAGGTACTTGACGTAGGGGGGCCGAGCCCAGTACTGGAGGTAGGCGAGATAGGCGACAAAGGCCGGGTCGCTGAGCAGCTTCTGGGACGCGAGGTGGTTGAGGTAGAAGGGGTTGGCAAGGGCCGAGACGAACTGGAGAGCGATGGTTCGATTAGCTGGGCTGCGGTGGTTGAAGGCTGGCAAAGGGCCATGGGCAGGTATCGCCATGCGACGTACCTCGAGCTCAATCTCGAAACGCGAGTAGCCGCCGTACTTGGGCTCCTCATCGGGCTTGGGAGGTTCTTGTCCGCCCATGGGGACGTCGTTGGACGTCATGTTCGCCGAAGTGGCAGCGGGTGGCACCGGTCTGTGTGGAAGTTGGCCAATGTGTCGATATACAACGCGAGTGCAGCCGAAGTTGGCGATGTAGTGGGAGGTGGTTACAATGCTTGGGTTTGAGGGGACCGCGTCTCGGATTGTGGGGTCGCTCCCGCTACCCAGTAAACGAGCATCAATTGAGACGGGCTTCACCAGTCTCTAATAACGATTCCATGACAACGAATAGCTTTCGGCTTTTGGGGGCTTCTGGCTCTTGTTGTGTATTCGGAATACCAGATTGTTGCAGGCTAGACCTTGATGTCTTGCTCCTCCGTCTCAGTCGAACCCGTCATCTATTCAACGGCTGCCGATGCCAGCACATTGACACACATACTCGCTTCTCACGACGTTCAACACCTAAACAAAGTATGAAGACTGATGCCAAACACATAGCAACAAAAAGCCCGAATCGAATTTGTCATCGTCTAAGTATCATATGCAAGTGCAAGCGCAAGTGGGTATTCCTTGTTAAGGATAGAAGCGTATGTATGTCTTCATTGGATATCATACTCGGTTACTCGTATCTTATTACAGTCGTACTTGTTGACATTATCATATCCCCAAACCAAAAACGCCTCGAATGATCATAATGTGCACGCCGTTTTTCTTCAACCCACTGACTGGCTGCTCTCATGGGGGATTCTCGACAAGCAAAGTCAATTGAAACAGCACGGCGACGCTCATATCACAACAACGCGACCGCAGCCAGCATACCGGCCACCATGCCGGCGCCGACCATCGCTGGGGTGGCTGCAGCACCACTAGGAGTCGAACCGGGGGTCGACTCGATAGACAGGGAGCCGGACAGAGATGGCGTACCACCGAGCGTCTCAGTCTTGGTGGTGCCTGGGCCAGAGGTCTCTGAATCTGTAGGCGAGGTGATGCTCATCGACCCAGAGGCGGAGCTAACGTTCTGGACTGGACCGCCGGGCTGGGTGGTGGGCGCGGGAGTGGTGAAGGAGAGCTTGCCGGCGCTGAAACTGGAGCAGACAGCCTCACCAGCCGACTGAGCCTGGGCCAGGGCGGTGGGAGCACATCCGGTGAGTATACAACCGGCGGCATTGGTCTCGATGGCCGTGTACTTAGTTCCGCACAGGCAGCCGATGTCACTAAGAGCACAGTCGACCATGCTGATGGCCGAGGTCAGGCAGGGAAGCTGAGAATTGTCAGACGCTGTTTGTGATTTATGGGAGAGGCAGTGAGAGGTGGGATATGATATGTGAGTCGAACTTACAGCACATGAGGGCTGGCCTGGGAAGTATCCCGTGCTCGGAGCGTCTGCGAAGACAAGAGCGGCAGAGCCGAGGGAAACGAGAATTGATGACTTCATATTGAATGCTTGTTGGGTACAATGTACGACAGTGACACAGTCCAGATATAAGGTATTAGGTTTCAGGTGGAAGGGAGATGGGCGAATAGTAGGAGTTGACTTCAGTATTTAAACGAGGGACACGGGTTCAATTGACTCCCAAAGGTTACGATGATGAGGATCTTGGAATTTCAGAGGACATAGAAGGATGAGCGAGATGAAAAGAGAAGCTATCAGACTTGGAGGTTGTTCACGACGCTTTGGGAAAAGAATGCCTCGGAGGTTACATTCCAAAGATGTTCATGTCGATCCAAACCCAGTCACGCCCATCGCAGTGCCCCTCTCTGATGTTCTGACGACCACCGGTACGTCACGATAGGAAGGAATCTTTTTGGACACAAGGAGAGGGGGAGGCTCGACTGAGCCGACGTCAACATACACCCAGCTTGACGGCTCCCGTCTACGAATTCAGGTAGGTATATGTAGGTAGCTTGATGCAGGACAAAGGGAGCTGAGTGCCAACAGCGAGAGCTTGCCTGCCCTCCGTCTTGCCAGTCGATCCAGTCAAAGGCACAATCCCGATCGACCAGAATCGACCTCGTCCCCAATTGCTTGTTCAGAACGTCACTGCTACGTGTTGTGATGACCTTATTTATTAGTCCACACAGTCAGCTCTATGTGAAACGAAAGCCGCCTTGATGGGCCGTACGGTGTGCAGCTGCTTGCATACCGACGACACTAGGATCCAAGTGCAGCACGGGGGATATCCCTAGATGAGCCTCCAGCCCTACGGAAACAATGAGCAGTGCAGTTGTGAAACGCACTGTATTACCTTCCACCGGCGCTGTTGCCACCGAGTGAGATGGTCAGGTCAGGTCGTGCTGCTCCATTACGCAGATATGAACTCAGCAGCGACGGCGAATTCGACTCTTTCACTCTTTTGGCCTTTTACCACCGCCCCCTTCCTCTCTCTGGCGGCGATGCACGAGGTCGCTCAATGCAGACTTCACACTCGAAATATGAGAGTCTGGCCCGAGCATTCAGCTTGTTTTCAGGCGATGCGGGGTTCATCCTCCAGTCACAGTGTTTGCGAAGAACAGGCATCCGATGCCAACGGGGCTCGCCAGGAAGTGCTTTTCGTACTATTTCCGCTCGTCTTCCGCCAATAGTGTCTTCGCTGGATTGGCAGAAGGCACCAGCGGCGAGGACAACGTCACGTTCCAGTCGAAATATCTAGTAATCCAAGACCTAATTAGAGCCTCAATTTCATCATATTCCATAGTTTTTAAGTGCCCGATTCCTTCAACCTATGTCTTCCCGCCAACGTCCACGCGTATAGACCGTTTTTGTCCCTTAATAATCACACTTAGATATATCCTAGAGTTTGATCTTGTCTGTTGTTGGGCTTTTGAATTATCATCTATCTAATGATATTGAGCCTCCAGTTGCTTCTCTCTCCCGAGGTAGGCGGCAATTGAGATTGTTTCCGCCGTCGATTTGCGGCCAATTGGTTGTCGCAAGCAGGAGAGGCAAGAGGCGCGAGTTCATCGGATTGAAGACGTCCGGTTGCTACGGTTCTAGGCTCTCAACCCGTCGGGCCCCAAAGACCACCGCAACTTTGGGAACTGGGAGCTGGCCTCGCCCATCATGCTCGTCGACTGGGAGGAAGAGACAAAGCGCTTCCGTCGCTCCTTCGATTCACGCCGTTCGTCCGACACCGAATCCGACATCGATGCGACCGACTATCTCCAATCCGACCCGTTGACCTCCTCCAAACCCTCCGCCGGCTTCCAGACACGCACGTGGCGCAGAACCTGCTGTTGTTGCTGTTGCGCCATTCCCTACTCTGCGCGATGCGTCATCATATTCATCGCCGTCTTTGCCCTCGTATGGCTAGCCATTGCCGCAGGAGGCTTCTTCGCCTTCAGAAAATACAAGGGAGCGCCGCCCGATGGATTGTCACCCCCGTGGTACCCCACACCCAAGGGCGGAACGACAAAGGGGTGGGCCGAGAGCTACCGGAAGGCAAGTGAGATGGTAGCCAAGATGACATTGTCTGAGAAAGTCAACATCACCACCGGCACGGGATGGCAGATGGGCCCTGCAGTAGGGAACACGGGTCCTGCCATCAACGTCGGTTTCCCGTCGCTCGCACTGCAAGATGGTCCCCTGGGCATTCGCTTTGCCGACAATTCCACCGCTTTCCCGGCTGGTATCACGGTAGGAGCCACATGGAACAGAGATTTGATGTACCAATGGGGCAATGCTCATGCGGTTGAGGCTAGAAAGAAGGGGGTCAATGCCATTCTCGGTCCCTGCATCGGTCCGCTGGGACGGATGCCCGCTGGAGGTCGCAATTGGGAGGGCTTCGGAGCAGATCCGTATCTGCAAGGCGTTGCTGCTGCGGCGTCAATTCAGGGCATGCAAGACGAAGGTGTCATGGCCACAAGTGAGTAGCGCTTTGAGAATGACTTGGCGCGTTGTGCTGCCCCCTTTATGCGGCCATGGAGAGAACTGACAGCTGACCGTTGATCAAATAGTCAAGCACTTGGTTGGTAATGAACAGGAACACTTCAGGCAACCATACGAATGGGGGCTGGCAAACGCAATATCCTCCAATATTGATGATCGAACGATGCATGAGCTGTACCTCTGGCCCTTTGGCGATGCCGTCAAAGCCGGCGTGGCGAGCGTCATGTGTAGTTACAATCAGATCAACAACTCGTATTCCTGTGGTAACTCGAAATTGCTGAATGGCCTACTCAGAGATGAGATGGGTTTTCAGGGATTCGTCATGAGCGACTGGCTCGCGCAGAGATCCGGCGTCTCTACTGCATTGGCAGGCCTTGATGTTTGTGCCCCCGTTACCCCTTTCCTCACACCAGAGCCACTACACGCGTTCTGCTCGATTGCATACATATACCCTCTTCTGTACTGTGGGACTTGCACTAATGGGTTTAATAGATGACAATGCCTGGCGACGGCCTATTCTGGGCACAGGGTAAATCACTTTGGGGCGCCGAGCTGACGAGGTCCATCTTGAACGGTTCTGTACCAGTTGATCGTCTGAATGACATGGTGACCCGAATCGTTGCAGCCTGGTATCAAATGGGCCAAGATGACGAGACCAAGTTTGACCGTAAGGGTCCGAATTTCTCCTCCTGGACCAATGACGAAAAAGGCGTGTTTGCTCCAGGGAGTCCCACAGAACAGACGGAGCAAAAGGTCAACGACTATGTCAATGTCATGGGCAATCACTCCACATTGGCCCGCAGGATCGCCGCGGAGGGTACGGTCCTCTTGAAGAACAAAGGCCTACTGCCTATCACACGCAATGGAATAACTCAGAATAGCGACCGCAAGAATAAAGGCTCGCTACAGATTGCTATCTTTGGCGAAGACGCTGGTCCGGGCCAAGGGCCCAACGCTTGCCCTGATCGCAGCTGCAACCAGGGAACCCTAGCCTCAGGTTGGGGTTCTGGATCTGTTGAGTTCCCCTACCTCGTGACACCAGACGAATCTCTTTCCAGAGCGTGGTATCCCAAATCCGTCAACGTCTCCAAGTACCTGACGAACGACCCTCCGTTCACAAAGAAGCCCGAAATTCTCACGGATGCCGAGATTTGCATTGTTTTTGCTAACGCGGATTCTGGTGAAGGGTTTCAGGCATGGGAAAAGGTTAAGGGCGACCGACCTGATCTACTCCTCCAGAAAGGCGGCGATGATTTGATTATGAGGGTAGCTCAAGCCTGTCATGGCGGAGATGGCGACGTGCTGGTTGTTATTCATACCGTCGGTCCCATAGTGATGGAACGATGGATTGACTTACCAAACGTGAAAGCCGTGCTCCTCGCCAATCTCCCAGGCCAGGAAAGCGGCCATGCTCTTGCCGATGTCATTCTCGGAGACGTGAACCCCAGCGGCAGACTCCCTTGGACCATAGGCCGCAGCCTAGAGGACTACGGCGAGGGTGCGAAGATCATGTACCTGCCCAACGGTGTCGTGCCTCAGCAAGACTTCGATGAAGGGCTATATACCGACTACCGCCACTTTGATAAATACAACATCGAGCCGAGATTCGAATTCGGCTTCGGATTGAGCTACACGTCGTTCACCTTCGATGATCTTGCTGTGAAGGAGGTGAAGAGCAAGAGTGCTTTCCCGGCTGCTCGGCCCAAGGACTTCACAACCCCTCCATCATACGACACCAAGATCCCCGATGCGAAAGAAGCTCTTTTCCCTTCGGATTTCCGGAAATTGGACAAGTTCGTGTATCCGTATCTCGAAAGCGTCGACGATATCGGCTCGGGTTCATATCCGTATCCAGATGGCTATGACGTGGAGCAGCCCCTATCCGGCGCAGGGGGTGATGAGGGTGGAAACCCTGATCTGTGGGAGACGTACGTCAAGGTCTCGGTAGACGTGAAGAATACCGGTAATGTGCAGGGGCAGGCTGTGGCGCAGCTTTATCTTTCCTATCCAGATGAAGAGGGCGTCGACTTCCCCATCAGAGTCCTGAGAGGGTTTGAGAAACTTGAGCTCGAAGAAGGGCATACAAGGACTGTGACTTTCAACATCACGAGACGAGACCTGAGTTATTGGGATGTGGTGAGTCAGAACTGGAAGATGGTTACGGAGGGACAGTATACGTTCCATGTTGGTGCCAGTTCAAGAGACTTGCCTGTTTCGGGGACATGGTGATTGGCGAGTTTGCGATAGAGAGACACAGGGCATAGCTGGAGTTTGGGTAATGATTTTGAAATACATTGAATGAATACAAAGATTTTCCTGCAAGGCGCTGGTTTCCCTTGGTGCTACTGGAACATGTCCGCCTATGTCTTTTTGGGTCTTCTGCTCCTCCTTGCCCCTGATAGTTGGGGTTTGCTGCACAGATAGGAATTTGTTGGAAATTTTGGGGAAGAGGTGAAGGAAAGAAATGCATCGTTATCGTACAGATTCCTCACGAGGTGTAGCCTGCTGCCAAAATGCACCACTCTCGACTTTCATATATCTCCATAGGCCACTATCTTGCGTGACCTTCCTTCGAGATGCCGCGGGAACCAGTCCTTGCTTTCTGGGACTGGGTTCAATCAAGCCCGGAGATGCCGGACACGGCGGTCTGAGGTCTTAGTTGTAGCTGCAGCGGTGGTCGTGGGTGTGACGCTGCTTTTGGACTGAGATGAGCTACCCAATGTCCCCGTGCTGCTGGTGGGCTGCGTCGAGCTACTCATGGATGCCGTGTTACTCGAAGATGGGGTCGACGAACTGCTGGTTGCTTTCGTTGGGCTAGAAGCCATCGAAGATGTCAGGCTGACTGGAAGCCAAGTGTCAGTAGGGTTGATCGATATAGTCGCAATGCTCGGCATACTAATGGTTGTGCTCTGGCTCGAACTCGAGGCTGGGGAGGTTGTTCCGGTTCCTGTTGGTGATGGTGATTGAGCAGATGTCACTGTCACTGTTGTGGTCGTGGTGCCGTCGCGTTCGGGACAACCGTCTTTGCAGTAACCGTCATCTTGGCCGGCCGCTGGCTGCCATTTTTTCTCTCCATCCTTGAATTCGTGTTTGTTCTTGCAGCGGTAATCGATTTTGAAAGAGGCATCGGTCTGGTTGAAGCATTGCAGATTGCCGAACCAGTTGTGGATATCAACCGTTTCATCCGCTTGAGAAGCTGTTTAGGATGCGACTAGTCAGGAGCAGGACTTAGGAACGTACTGAGATCAATTGAGACTATGTTCATAGCTTGCGTGTCGTTGTCTGCGGACTTCGTTTAGCTCTTCCGTCCCGATCGAGAAGCGGTGGAATGGGGTCCTAAGACGCACGGCAGGTGCACGTCAATAGCTTATAGTCGTCCTCATTTTGGTGACAGTTGTAGCATCTTTGGCTGAAAAGTCCACTGCCCTTGCATTAGTACAAACGCGACGATGAGGGAATAATCACAATTGGATGCTGACTTCTTGGCACCATGGAGCTTTCCGTTGGTGTTTCCAATGCAGTGGTCTAGGTTCAGTCCGGTGAATGAGCTGGCATCGTCGCAGACATGCTGTTGACAGCTCGTTACGAGTGTGTACTCGTTGATTATCTTCCAGTCCCTTGCGCAGTCTTCTGTCAGGAAATGGCTTTTATCAGCCGCAACAACAGCGACGAGGGGAGGTATGGCGAGGAGGGCGAAGGATAGGAACTGCATTCTGAACGTGACAGGCGTCGGAGGCCCTGATCATAGACTGTGAGGAGAGACAAGTGTGAGGTGCTGATGATGGCTCAGATAAGAGCCGGGTCGTGGTATGTTATAACAAAGATATGTCTACTATGACATGCTAAGATAGGCAGTCCTCTGCGATTCCGAACTCTGTAATGTCTACATTCTCATAATCCCTCGCTGTTACCGAAAGATACCCCGAGGAAGGGATCTCATGTTTGTGTGTAACAGTGAACGACGCAAGAGAAATGTATGTCAGACCCCGTATCTAGCTTCGTTTACGCGTTGGGACGAGGTTGCTACGTATATAAACTGCGCCACCGACAGCGTATACAGCTGTATAAGTGTACAGAGAAACAATAAAGGCGACGCAGCCCCGGATCATCACATAAACTGCATCTCATTTTTGGATCTATGCACGCTAGATGGTGTTGCACAACACGAGCAAGGAGCTGTACATGCTTGCGTCTCAGGTGTAGATATGTTACGTTCCCGTGTTCAACAATCATCACCCTTCAAGTGTGATTCACTCATCCTGTCACACCGTTGTCACCATCACTCTCCGAGGCTGTGGTAGCATCGTTAGGCATTTATTCTCTGCGCCACTCAACTCGGGACCCTGCCAACCACAGTGCAAATGCTACCTTCTCAAACAAACACTGGATAACTTGGTGCCAGGCCGAGGAACTTACCTATTTCTCGCACGCAATAATTCGCATTAGATAGCCGACGGCTTGGAGATTTATTCTTATATGATCATTCCGGCCGCAGCTATGATCACGAAGCTTTTTCTAATACATTGCGTCTTCGGGCACAATAGAAGTCTGTCCATCTCCCTCCCTTTCTACTTCGACTTCGGTGCATATACTTGTGGTACAGAGTTCAGTCAATGAAACAATGGTTCTAACCAGGTCAAGAGAGGGGAGATAATGAATAAAAGAAAGCTGAGCCTAATTGAGACATGGCTTGCTAGTGATTGACCCCCAAAGGATGTGAGAGGCGATCCAGATTGAGGAGCCCATTGAATCCAGTGACAGGCCGTACTCGCTAGGCCAAAGGCCGCTGTGTGTCCAGTGTCACTTGCGCCGTTGCATGGTGAGTGTCGATGGAGTTGGGCTTGCTGGGGCTGAAGTCGACGAACTTGGCGCGCTTATTAAGCTTGTAAAACTTGTTGAGGGCGACATAAGTGACGAAGATAGTGACGATGTCGCAGATGAAGTTCTTTCATCATTCGTCGGAGCTACCCAGGGTGTACCACTGATCATCTTACAGCTTTCCCCTTTGCATGTGTCCTCCTCGTAGCGGCAAGGCTGCCATCGTAATGGTTGACAGGAGTATTCGTCGTAGTGCCAGGCTTCGTATATATCGAAGCATGCGTAATGACCGAAGTAGTTATACACGACAGTGTCTTAGGGGCCGTCAGGAGTGTGACGCAAATCGTGGTATAAATGGAAAGAGAATGGGGCATACTGAGGTCTATCACCGCGTCATGTGGTTTACCGTCGCTGTCTAGGGCAATGTTAGCTTGACTATGTCATACATTTGTTGGAACCTTCGGCGGAGAGCGGACAGCTTAGACGTACGGCATATGCACTTGAATGTTTTGTTGTCTTTGCCTTTGGCACAGTTTTGGCAGCTTTTGCTATAGTATCCGCTATATTGTCTCTAGTCAGTAAAAGGTCAATCACCATGCAACACAACACTGCTACTTACTAATTTTGTGGCACGAGTTTTCCGTTGATATTTGCCAAGCAACGGTCTAGATCGAGAAACGCCATTACATTCGCCCCGCAAACATGATCTGAGCACCAGCCTACGATTCCAGTGCCTGTGGTACCTGGTACGACAAGTGGTGAGTTGTTATAGATATCCCAGTTTGTTTTGCAACCCCCATCGAGGAAACCAATGTTGATAGGAAGAGGACGAGTAGTGCTAACGGAAAAATCGGCGTCGACGGCCCAAGCCAAAGGGACGGGGAGACAGGTGGCCAGAAGAGCTGCGAACGTTCTCTTCATCTTGATGTTCGACCGGGATGACTCGAGAATTCAAGGGCACTGGCTGGGAAGTACTTCATTAGGAACTTAAGCAACGATGGTAAGAAGATAGAGTGAGCTGCCTTTTTAAAAGAAAGAGCGTCATCATAACATGTGGAAATAATTAATAATATAGCTGCACCGATGCTATTACATGATCAGATGCCTTACTTGCAAGATCTGCGAAAGATATAGTGCATGCTCATGGTTAGCTGTTCAATAAACCACATTGGATTGGTCCAGAACCATATGTCCAGACTCCAAACTGGATTTCGAGCCTTATTTACATGCCAGCGCCATCTCTTCATCTGAATCTGATACACGCCAGACTCAAAGATGTGTTGAAAACAGGGAATTGCAGATTCCTGCCAAGATATATCGTTCTTCGATCGAGTCGGCCTCCTGGTGTCGCACGACAGCGGCAAGGAGCACATGTTCGAATTGCAGTTCTCCCCGTGCGTCATTCCCATATTTGGTAGGCATGATGCCTTGGTGCGGTTCATTCCTGCTTCGTCACCGTTGTCCTCTAAAGGCGTGGTGGTGCAATTTGGAGTATGTGTCGCTCGATCCGTTATTCTATCTGTAGCATGGAATAGTTTACCACGAAGATGCAAGATTCAGTACTTCAATGAAACATTCAATTGAATTCAGGATCTCAGCGGCGGAGCTTTGACTGGTTTCGACAGCCAAGATAAGGGCGGCACATTCGAACTTTCGCTCATCGCAAAGTCCTCGCTCGTCGGCGAAGCATCCTCACGGCTGCTCTCGCCTGGCTCGTTATTGTAAAAATCTAGATTTACTGATCTGGATAAAGCATGTCCTTTATCATCGCCTCTGTCAACTATCGAGAATTGGTATTCGACTTCGAACTTGTTTCCGTTCGTAACCCAGTCCATATACTTGGCTTGTATGGCAGTTTGGTACTTTTGAGATGGTCAGCTTCTTGATCGTGCGCCGGACTTACGGGCGCAGACACAGAGAATCGAAACATGGGACATAATCTAACTCCGGCCTAAGCATCGTGCAGCTTACTTCTCTTGCATGGAGCGCGTTCCATTCTGCGAACGCCAGTTTCTGTCCGGCGATGTCCTGATGATTTGATTGAACGACGCTTAGTGCTTTGAGCCTCGCTTCTTCGTAGGCAGTCTTAGCGGCGACCCATGCGGCCTGCTTCTCTAGGTAGAGGTCCATGGTAGTTCGCCCTGTCTCTGTATTCGGATCTCTAAGAAATTCCATTGCTCCTTTGTATCTCTCTATCCCGGCCATGTTTTGCTCTTTGGTTTCATCTACGACGCTATTGGTAGACGCAATTGTGAGTTCGTTGCTCATCGTGACTGACGCTAACTCGAATCAACCAAGTTGCCGTTGTTTCCGGGCGGGCGACACTCTCTTCTCGTCTTTTCTCGAGGCGAAGTGAGATGTTGCTCGAGTCTTCTGTGTCGTGGCTTATGTAATGTGTTTCACTAACAAAATGTGAAGTGACCAGGTGCGACTGGTCACCAGTTACTGATTCGGCGCAGGGCGTTCTTAAGTGCTGCGCGTTGGGAGTTGCTCTTCACTCGTGGAATGGGGTTACGCAATGCTTCTAGTCAAAGTGAAAGATGAGTGGACGAAATGGAAGGGAGAGCACAGAGGATTTGTAAAATTCGCAAAACTTAGTCTGGCAACTAGCAACCCGGACAAGAACATCAATAAACTGGCACGGCTCCATCCGTGGTCAGGGACTACATATCAATGTGAAATGCGGATACGAGATCATGGTGTGCGTTAGTCGAGACCTAGCAGCTGAGATTCTAAGCTCGCTAGTCCGGCCGCGAATCTTGCCTTGCCGCATCTGTGTCTTGGCAAGCCGATAGATCACCACAAGTCTGGATACCGATCCATGCTTCGAGAATACCAAGCTCGCCGATTGGTTGAAATAGCAAGATTGCGTTGTGAAGAGTGGTGCGGGATTCGCATGGCGTCGTACGGCCTCATTCCCAACCACGTGGTACTGTAGTCAGTTATGCGCGTCATTGTAGTGCTCGCTCAGCATCACGATGTTGGATTGGAGTATGAATCCAGACCATCCTCGCGAAACGAGGCTTACAATGATATCTTCGTAGTTTGAAAGTAATGAGGTGAAAGTTTTGGACAATTGATAGACAATACATCAGCTCCAACAGATACCAATTGGAATATGACTAGGTCACAATTCTGGGGTCCATCAGTTTCATACCAGAGAATATGCACGACGAGTCAGTTGAATTGACACTTCACTCATGTCGCTACGAGGCTAGTCAAAACACACTCTTGATCATTGACGCCAAAGTCTCATTTGGCCACGTTAGAGAACATATAGTGACATTACTCTGAATCGCATTTCAAGATGCCACTACGTGGAAGAGTGGCGCGTTTATGCATGATCTCATAACCGGTAGATTATCGTCGCTAATCAGAAGATATCAGAATGCGCAATCGTAATATGACACGACTCTTTTTCAAACGACCTCCCGTGATCCTGACGACTTTTCTCCCAAATTCGTGTTTGGATTCTTTGTTCGTCTCTGAAGTTTCTTAGCCACATTGTCACCCAGCATTTTCTCCAAGTCAGGGATGAAGCAGCTCGCAATGATCAGAATGATGGAGAATGGTATAGTGACGAGGAAAACGAGCTTGAAAGAATCAGCATATGCCCATTTCACCGCGGTCGTGACAGAAGCGATAATATCGGAGTCGATCCCGGGAACGCTTGAAAAGTCACCAGATGTGAGCGCCGAAAACAACTGTTGTAACGATGACTCGGGCAGGCCGGCATTAAGTGCTGCATCCGTGACGTACTTCGGCTGCAACTCTGTGAGCTTGTTCCCGAGAACGGATACATAGAGTGACTGAGCGACGACACCACCAATGGCACGAATAGAACCCAGAACACCCGTGGCAAGACCGATGTCTTGAGGCGGGAGGATCAAAGTAACACCAGCAAACACTATGTTGTCAACAATGCCGATGAAAAAAATGCCGAGGATAGCCAGAGCAAGAGTAGTTGCTTCATGATAGGGGTCAATGGTGTACATGGCGGTGATGAACGCGAAGGCTGCGACGCTGACGCCGATGGCCTGCCATTTAACCTTGGGAACATAGGATAATGAGATACCACCGACTGTCTGTCCAAGAAGGATAGCGCCACCAACGACAGAACTCTTGAGACCGACTTGAATGCTGTCGGTTGTGTAAAGGGACGTAATGATCGTTGGCCACAGCACCGTCAACGAGTAATAGACGGCAGCTCCAATAGCGGCGACGATGACGGTTGCGGTATATCCACCTTTGGCAGCGGTGAAAAGTCGCGGCGGCATCAGTGGTGGGACCCTGCACAGGTATGTTTCTGTTCGCCGGTACAGTCAGTCGCTGCGTTGTCCGGAGCCTCGGCGTGGGAACATACCATATAAGCCGAAACCAATAATCGTGAAGAACCCGACAATCAGAGTCGCCAGAACCTTGGCATCAGTCCAGGGGTATGTAGTACCACCCCATGAAAGACCGATGATGAACAAAAGAACACCTGCAACGAACAGAAACATGCCAATATAGTCCTGCTCCTTGACCTGCTCCCATCGGGTCTTGCCGCCGACGTGTAGTTGATCGTAGGATGGCGGGTGGTAGAAAAAGATGTTCAGCACGACGGCTAAAGCTCCGAAGATGATGGCCATGTAGTAGCACCAGCGCCAACCAGGTTCCGTATTCTGGATCAGCAGACGAGCAATGACGGGACCGAACACGGCAAAGGGCAAAGCTGCTAGGAATACTAATACTATGATGGGCCCTCTCATCTTGTTTGAAACGAGCTCGCCAAGAACGATGCCGAATGAGAGCTGGCCGGCGGCTGCTATACCGATGATGAGCTCGGCAGCAATAAGGGCATTGACGTTAGGCGCCACGGCACCGATGATGTATCCGATGAGGCCTAGGACAGATGAGCCGACAACTAGGGCTTTGCGACCGAAGATATCCGAGAGACGACCGAATAAGAGAAAGCCAATGGAGCTGCCGAGAGTCCATGCCGTCGCGACCCAATTGATGTCCGGCGAATTCCCCAGGTCGGCATTGATGAGAGTACTTGCTTCCTTTTCAGCTAGATGGTTTTCGCAGAGGTTCCTTGGTTACCTACAGTGTGTTTGCGGGCATTACCCATCCAGCGTACGCGCAAATGTTGCCCAAACATTGAGCCTGCCACAGATCAGAATGCTGGTTTTGCGATGGCGAAGACTTGCTGGGGTACTTACGACTACAGTCAGAATAAAATCTGGGCTGGTGAAGTATCCGTCGGGCATCTCGGCAACATCACCACCAACAACTTTGCGGTCAACATAGTTAATGGTACCGTCGGTCATGACAACTTTGAGCTTGTAGTCGTAGGCCGAGGCCTTGTCCGAATCTTCCACATGCTCCCTGATTGACTTGACGTTGTCCAACTCCTCCCCTCGATCGCTCCTCGACGAGTGGACGGATGTCATTTTGTAAGCAGCCGATTTCAGACCACCGAGAAAGTATGTTTGAGAAGACCAGCCCCTCACAATCTGCCACGCCGACCGCGCGTAGGGGAGATCAAAGGAAGAAGAGATACAAGAATTGTAGGTGAAGGTTGAGGGTGAGTCTGACTGACAGAGACTTCAAGTTGTCCCGCAGGCGAGAAACATGGGTGGGAAAAAGACTGTTTTAACCACGACCCTTGAGATGTCAAATAGGGCCTGGGGAGTGGATTAGTGTGTGTCGCAATATGCGGGCTAGCTGTACGATCCCAACACGCAGGCCAACATGCATAAAAGACTTGTACGCCGCATTGCGAAACCCAAAACCTACTAGTCGATCTCTGTTCAAGCTCTCTGTATTATCGACGGGTCTAGTTTCGTTAGCTGTCCTCTTCAAGCACATAGCCAACCTCCCGTGGCGTTGGAGTCTTGCCGGACCCTAGCCGGCCGGAGTTGGAGATGCCTGAGAGACCAATCGAGACAAATAGGCCGATGCGGGGAAGAGTGATGGAGATTCAGAACACAATGGGGAAGACGACGGGGCCGAGTATGGGGAGAACGAACTGTTAAGGCTGATCCATCGTCTTCCGAGTCCCCCGGTGCTCCATCTGGCCAACTGACTTAGACCCCAACGGTACCTACACAATATCTTCGAATATCGCAGCCCCAACGCCGCCTGCAGAAACACGGCTTTTTGCGATGGTTGTTTCGTCGAGGCGTGGCCCGGGATTTCACGCGTAGGCGTATTGCGGACCAATCGCTACGCTCGCTACTCATATTCCCTTGCGAATGTCTGGGGGATTTTGGGGCTATGATCCCAATAAAATGCCGCCCGAGGGGTGAGTGGAGAGCGCGGGTAGCTTTATGAGGTCCGCATTGGTGTTGAGCCCTGTCCAACCCCTGCTGATATTACTGGGCTAAGGCTGGCGACTCGTTAACAACACATGTAGCCACGGGTAACGAATCGCATCCGGCGCAGGAAAAGGTCTGCCGAGTTTTATCTTCATGCCTACGGGCTTATTGCCATCGATTCCGCCGCATCCAGACCAGCCTCACCATCTTGGACTTGGAAGATGAGGCATCGTTCCTGCAGCAAATACCTAGTTCAGCGAGTCAAGCTCAGGCGCCTCAGAGGCTTGAGAACTCGGAAGCTATTAAATTTTAGACAAGTCCGCTTTCATCTTAACTATTACCATTTGCTTTCCGTAAAGCAGTAATTTGAGTCGAATAACATTTCCTGAGGAATAATCACGCTGTCATATACTCCAAGCATCATGTCTCTTCGAGGCGTAAACTGCAGTAGGTAAAAGAGCGCATTTCGGTAGAAGGTCTCGACGGAGGTGTACGATCGTGCTCTGAGCTGAATGTAGATGTCAAATACACTTTGAAATTGAGATGGATATGTGTAGTGAGAGTGAAAGCGAGTGATGCGCGGCATCTCCTCGGTCTCCTCGTGCCTCTGCTTATGTAGTGAGAAGCGCACTAATGCAGCTTATGCAAACCGTTTACAGCTAATGAGCTGAGTTTCCGACTCCCAATATTGGCAGGCTGGCAGCCCATATTTGCAGAGGTTGAGGCACTCGGCAGGACCGCATATCGTCCCCGATGCCTTATTTCTAGGCTTAGCTTTTTCGCCAGAGATCCGACTGCTGGTAGGTTCCAATGATAAGTATTTTTATTGTACTGCACTTACGATGAAGGAAGAAGTTCTTAGTTGGTTACGGAGAAGAAGCAGTAAAAACAAGGTGATATACGCCGTATCGTGGCCTGTGCGCCACCTATCCCATGCATCGCAGCTACCTTCCATGATATTTCCCGCATTCATTCTCTCTGACTGCTAGTACGCAGTCCCATCTCTTTTGCCATCATCGAGTATAGAACATAAGGTACGTCGCTAATTTGATTGCATGTCCTTCATGGCGAATGAGGTAAAGAAGAGGTACAATTGAACAAGCCCTTCCTAGCGTCTGTCTAGCCGATTGCCTTTCAATCATCGATCTAGTCTTAGGGCCAGCCCAGGCAACTGCATCGTCTCATCTTGAAAGATCTATGTAGTTCCGGGGTTCCACTAGCCAAATTTAGAGAACCAGGCGAGGATAGTAAAATGAGAGAATCAAATGATCACAAACGGAAAAGGGCAGCCATAATGAAAGTGCAGAACGCCACAAGCATGATTCTACACACTAGTCACTGAGAGCACGCAGGGAATGAGGAGAAAAGCGCGGGTGCTGCTTTGCGTTCCCCTTCTTGTAGGACGAAGACTGCGATACTGACATCCGAGTTGCCGGTAAGGGAATTCAGTATGGCCTCCACACCGCGAAACGGCCTCCGTGTCATTGCATATAGCTAAGGACACAGAATGTGAGATAAATGTGAAATAAGTTTACAGTTCCGCAAGGTAAACTTTGTAGAGATATTGCTTTGAGTCTTGACTACTTACTTTTATTTGTGTGCATATGGAGTGTATTCTAGCCCGGCACACGTATGCGCAGGTTCCAGAACCCAAGCTGCTGGGATCGGAACTATAGAATAATGAGGTTATGGTGACAATAAGTGTATTGTGTATTGGATGACGAACAAGATCTAGCTATATGGGTTGTGCGTATATTTCTAATTATATAGCAGAATAGGTATAAGGCGTTATACCTAGCTATCGGCTTTATTAACTATTTGATTTTAATATTTTTATTTGAATTATATTAATATTGTTTAAAAATAAAGCTATTATATATTTTTATTTATTACTGTTTTTTTTTAAAAGTTAAGTTTTATATAGTTTTAAAATTATAAATCTTAAAACTTTTTATAAAATAAGTTATTTATTTTAGCTTATTTATTAAATTATATTAATAAATATTTCAAATATTTATTTCATTTACCGAATTTTTTATTAATATTATATTAAATTTCGGCTAATTTTATATATTATTATTCATGTAAATATTTTATAAACTTGCGTTATGTTTTAAAAAAATATTCTTAATTCGAGTTTTTTTTTTATATAATTAGCTAAATTATAGTTTTGAATAGGAATTTTTTTTTAATAACATTAAATAATTTTTAAATAATTATAAAAAGAAATACGTATTATTTTTAATATTTTTATTAATTTTTAATTAATAAACCGTTAAATATATTAAATATTATTATTTTTATATCAACGTTAAAAATATTTTTAAAATTAATAAAATATTAAAAAACATTTTTTGTTTTTATATTAAATATATACCCGATTTAGTTTATTTTCTCGATTTTTTATTAAAAAAATTATTTATAAATATATATAAAAAATAAATTTTTATTTTCAACGTAATAAATAATTTATAAATTAAAATTATAATAAAAAAGCTTTTATTTTCATGTTAAAACGTTTAAAATTTAAAAATAATGCAATAAAAATAATTAACAAATAGTTATAATAATTTTAAAAATTAAAATTAATAAAGGTTTTTATTAATTTATTTAAACGAAATTTTAATAATATAATTATTATATATATATAATTTAAGTTTTAAATAAAAATATTTATTAATAAATATTTTTTATAAAATAAAATATCGTTAATTATATTTAAATAATAATTGAAAATTATAGTTTTATAATTCGAATTATATATTATTAAAAAAATTTATTTTCAATAAATTAAATAGTATATTTAGTTTTAATATTAAATATTTTAATAAAACAATATTATAAAATATTAACGGTAAATTTAGGCTTAAATTATAAAATAATATAAAATCAAGGCTTTTTTAAAAGAATATTATGGGAAAAATTTATATTAATCGAGTTTTTTTAAATTAAACGTTTAAAAAATAATAGTTTTAATAATTTAACGCTATATAAAACTTATATAAAAAATTTATATTATAAAATTATATATTAATCGCTTTTAAAAGAAATTTTATTAAATAAAAATTGATAATTAACGTTTTGTTTTTAATAATTTAATAATTTAATAAGCCGTTTTAACGCTTTTTTTTTTATTTAAATTGTTTAATAAAACTAAAAACGTTTTAAAAACGCTAAAACTAGTTTTAAATAAAAACTTAATAAATTTATTAGTTATTCATTTTATAGTTTTTGTTCAACCATCATTACGCGAAAGGCCTTTTACTTGGTACGAAAGGACAATTACTTTATACGAACAAAAACAAAGCAAATACTAAATAGCCGTCGTAAGTAAATAGCACGTATAATATAAGTAGATAGTACGTATATAGTATATACGTTAGGTAAAAAATAACCAGCGTAAATAAGTATTACGTATAACGGTTACGGGATAGCCGACGTAAGTAAGTTATACGTACGTCAGATATCCCGTACGGAGGCTTATATACTTTATACGGAATCTTTTCTAAAAATTTCTTTTTTTAAAAAATAAACATAAATAAATCAATCGTATAGTTATTTATATTTGCCTATTAATACGCATAGAGCCTATTTAATACTAATTAATAGTTATAAAACGATTATAAATTAGCAAAAACGGAAAAAACAGTTAATCGAAAATTATAATAATACGATTTTACGCTTTTATTTCTTTTTTTTCGTATTTCCGGTTTAAGTAAGTTATATAAAAAAAACTTAAAAAAACTTGCTTTAAGTTATATTCGAAAAAATAGTAAGCCGATTTATACGATAACCTCCGTATGATAGTTAAAAACAAATCCTAGATTTTATCCGATTAATCGGCTTTATAGGCCGAAATAGCTTTATAATATAGCTTTAACGAAAATACCGTTAAAAAACATTTTATACTAAATAAATAAAAAAACGATAACGATTTTAAATTATTTAATAGCTTATTTAACGAGTTTATAATAACGTATATAGTTTATTATATATTATTATATAAACAAACCTATATAACAAACGATTATTTGTTTTTTTTTATTTAAAAAAACTTTAAAAACTAAACGGTACTTTAGTTTAATAAATTTATATAAACCGTAAAACAATTATTTCTTATACGACTAACGAAATAAAAAATATAATTCGAAAATAATATTTTAAACGTAAAATTAGTTAAGCTTATACGAAATAAATAAATAGTAACCAATGTTTATTACTAAAAACCTTGTATAACCTAACTATCGCGACTTTAAAAAATATCCGAATTAAATATTTAATAAACTATTAAAAAAACTATTACGAAAAAACCAACCGTATAAATAGTTTTAAACTTTTTAACTGTTTTTTATTATACGGCAAACCTTATTAAAATATAATATTATAAACGGCTAAATCGATTTACGTAAATTTATAATTTTTTAAAAATTATAAAAAAGTTTTTTAAACTTTATTAGTTTATTATATAATATATTATCGGATAGAATACGTTAGTTCGTATAGCTATATTAAATTCTAAAAATTAAAAAAAAATTATTATTACGCGGCTTTTTTTTGAATTTTTTTAAACTTTATTAAATCGTATTTTTAAATTAATATTAGCTCGAAAATAACGTAGAAAAAAATATACAATACGCTTAATATATATTTTAGTATAAAAATAAACTATATTTAATATTAAAACAAATAAACTATAATAAACTTTTAATAAGTTATACGAAATAATTTAGCATTAATAAAACCGAAAATATTAAAATAGCTTTTTAAAACTTTTTATATTATTTAATACGTTTTTAGGCCAGATTTCTAAAAGAAAGTTTAGCTACATTCGGCTATCGCATAAATATATAATAGCGTACCCGAATTCGAATAGGCGTTAATTAATATAAAGAACTTATACGAAAGCTTATTTTTAAATTTCCGTATCGTAATACAAATTTTAATATAATAAAAAAAAAGCTATAATTTATATAAAACGAAGACCTTTATACGTATTATAACAATAAAAAATATAGCAATAACTATACGTAAAAATAACGTAGTAAAAAATTATTCTGTAGTCGTACGTATTACGGTTTATATAGTTTTTGCGGTTTAAAATTTTAACGTCTGTTTAATCGTATAAATAAAAAGTGCTTCGTATGTTTTAAGCTAAACTGCTAATTTATAAAATATTTTTAAAAAAAGATTGTTTACGTAAAACAATATTTCGTCAAACATAGCGGCATATAAAATAAAAAAGTCGAGATTTACGTCCTTAACTTCGAAAAATATTCTAAAACAAAAAATAAAAATAACTAACTATACGAAAAAAAACGAAAAAAAAAAAAGCCTGCGAAAAATAAAAAACTAAAATCTCGTACTATATAATAAACTAATTATATATATATTAAATAACGCGGAAAAATATCTTAAAACTTAATAATTTTTTATACGATAGTATAAAACCGTATAATATATCGGTTTTTATATTAAAAAACCTATACGAAAATATTTACTAAAATATTTTTTAAAATATAAAAGCCGTATAAATATCGACTGTCGGCAAGTTATAAATATTAACATATGTACAAAAGTTTTCGAAAACAAAAATCGACTAAACTTTTAAAAAAACTTTTATATAATTTAGAAAAGCTAAAAATATAACATTAATCGAAAAAATTAAAATCGATACGTTAATTAATCTAATTCGATTTTTTATTTTTAACGTTTTTATATTTTTTTTATTTTCGTTATACGATATAAATTAATAAAAAGCGTATTATAATAATTTAATAAACAAAATTATATAAAACAGCAAATTATACGTCATAATTAAAAAATAAAGGTATAAATTCTTTTATTTCGGTTACGTAAAACAAGCTTTATATTTTATAAAAACGGAATTATAACAAATATATAAAAAAACAAGTTATTAACGCGTAAAAAAACTTTATAACTTATTAACGAAAACGGGCTATAACGTTTTTTTAAAAGTTTTTAACAAAGTTAAACGAGTTTGCTATTATTACTAATCATACGTAATAACATTTTAAAAATTTAAATTTTCGATTAAAAACGATTTATTTTTTAATTACGAAATAGTTATTAACGTTATATATATTAACGGCAAGCCTATACTATACGTAATTAACGCTAAAACAAGATTTTAAGCCGCTACGTTTTTAAAATCTTTTTTCGTATAAAATATTTAAAACGCTCTATATCGGTATTAAATTTACGTATATTAAAAACTACTAAACGTAATTACGTACGATACTAATAAAAACTTTTTATTTAAAGAATTTCGGAATAATACGTAGTGAATAAAATTTTTATATAAAAAAATCCCGGTTAAAACTTATTAAAATATCGGGAAAATTAAACAAGTATATAAATTATTTTATTATACGTTTAATATTATATACAAAAAACTTTTAAATATAACAAATAATTATATAGTTTTATAAATTGCAATAAAAGCTTTAAATAATACGGCTAGCTTAAATAATTTAGTACTTATTTTATTAATTTTTAAAGCTTATTTTAAAATTATAACAGATTTTCTTTTTTTTCTAAATATTATATAAAAAAATAAAAACAATTTAAAAAACTACGAAAACAATTCGGAAAAAACGTATAAAAACAAACGTTAACCGTGTAATAAATATATAAAACGGCTTATCGCACGACGTTTTCTAGCTTTTTTAATAATTAAAAATATTTATATAACGCGAAAAAAGCGGTTAAAAAAACTATTTAAAGTCGTAATAATTAAAAAACGAAACGTAATTTTAAATAACGGCTAAAAATTTTGTTATATATAAATTAAGCCGTATTATTAATTGTTATACGATAGTATAAAACTTAAAATGCTTATTATATAATAAAATATTTTATTAGAAATTATATTTTAAAAACTATAACAAGCTTTAGATCCGCCGAAACGTAAACGAAAACGTTTAAAAAAACACTTTATCGTATAAACATTCTTTACCGAAAAAGAAAAGTCAGATTTTGCCCTTATAATATAACTTTATTGAAATAAAAAAATTAATACGTTTAGTAAACTATTTAAAAAATCGGATATAAAAAAAATTAATAATTTGTTAGCATAAAACGTATTTACTTTTATACGGTATTTCGATAATATATTAAAAACTTTTCGTATTTTTAATACGTGTTTAATACGAAAAGTTAAAATAAAACAACCGTTTTATATACAAAATTTAAAATAGTCGTATAAAAATATAAAAAAAAAAAACACTTTTTACTTAATTCTTAATAATTTAGCAAAATAACTAATGCTTTATACTAACTTTAAGCTTCACGTTAATTTAGTCGTACGGAGTAAAAAATAAATTAAAAAATATTATATAAACGTACGTATAAATAATAAACAAATTAATTTAAATTATTTACGTACGACTTCCGAAAAAATTCGGAATAAATATTTAGTAAATATTTTACTGCGCGTTATACGGCTTTTATATAATTTAGCTAAATTAGGCCTATATTAATACAAAACGTACTATATATATTATCGTAAAAAACTTAGAATATATATTTTAACGTATAACTTATATTTGTTTTTAACCGAAAAAAAACCAAACGGTTTTGGCATTATTACGTTATAAACTAATAATATATTTAGCTTCGTTATACCAAAATTTTCAGAACTAAAAAAACCAAAATTAAAAAAACCAAAATTTCGTATAAAGCCGAAAACTACGTTTATATAAAACGTTGCAATAAAATTTAATAGCGGTCAAATTTTATTCGAAAATAAAAACATTTTTTTCGGATAAAAAAACTAAATATCGTAATTATTGAAAATTAATTTAACTATTTATACAGCGTTATAAAACTATATAGCATAACGCGTAAAAAAAGTATATATCGTATTAATATATTAGTTTAAAGCGGCTTACGATTTTTTTATCGTAATATAAATTATAAAACTAAAAAATAAATATATTAAAATATTAAACGTATAATTAAAATAGTAAATAAAAAACTTATCGCATGGTTTACGGTTTATTCCGCTTAATTTTATTTATATTAATTATTTATTTTTATCGACGGATTTTTTGTAAATAACGTAGATTTTTTATCGTAATTTGTTTTTTTGGTCGTATTAGCCGAAAAAATACGTATAAACAACAGTTTCGAAATCTGCGGGAATATCGTATATTAAAGTTCTTTAAAATGTAAAAACATTATAAAAAACGTACTTATAAACAAATTATACGATATAATAACTAATTTTAATTATATTATCGCTTTTAATACAACGTTATAACAAATTATTTATACGTTTAAATTAAATTAAATCTTAATAATTATTTATTTTAATTTACGTTTGCTATATAAATACTTTATAAAATTAAAAACAATTACCGAAAAACGGCTAATAATTAACGTAATATTGCTGCATAAAACGTATAAAAATTATAAAATTTTAAAAATACGATAAATTAATAATAAAAACAATCTATTAAACGTATTTATAAAAAGAAACCTTAATTAAACGTCTATATAACTAATTACGACTAATTAGCTCGTTATATAAATCGAAACATTTATTAACCGGTTAAACTAATAATAACAAATTCGTACTTTATTTTTTTTTACGTATTTTTTTTTCGTATTATATTAATTCTTTTTCTATTTTTTTCAAATAGTATGAAAAATTCTTATTTTATTATATAAAATACAACTATACGTTGAATATTACGTTTTTTTTTAAAACATTAATTTAAAACAAAAAAAAGAATTTAATTTATAATTATAAAAACAAAAACATCGTACTATTTACCCCCTATTTCGTACTATCAACCGAAAATAAACTACTTTAGTACTAATTACCTTATATATAATAAGTATAACAGGCGGTATAAAAATAGTAAATATAATTAACGCATGAATTATTAAAAAAGCCCGGGATATATACATATTGCTTATAGGGAGCACCGATATAATAGCCGGTCGTTATTGCCGTAATAATATAACGTTAATAAGCGTCACACGGCCTAGCCGCAAAAACAACATTATAAAACTATACTATTATATTATAAAAATATAAATCATAACGTAATATACGGGCGTAATTTTTTTATATATTAACAAGCTTTAAAGTATATAAAATATTAATATTTTAAAACGGCATTACGTAAAAAACGCGCTTTTAGTCCTATTATATAAATAAGCAAAAATAAAAATAAAAGCTCGTACAATTATATACGTTAATAACTATATTACGTATAAAACTACGTATATTTAAAGTTAAATAGTACTAAGTTATAATACTATTAACGCTAAAAATATTAATAACTTAATAAGCTTAAAGCTTAATAATAACGATTTAATATAGGCCGAAATACTATTGCCTAATAATTTAAACTTTATTAACTATAAAAATTAAAAGATTCGGCTAAAATATAATAGACGTATTAACCGAAATAATAAAACTTCCGACAAAAAAAAATAAAAAGCTAGCTAATAATAACGGTAATAAAAATAAAATTATTTAAATTTAAAAAACTAAGGCTTTAGTTAAAAAAAATAACTATTTTATATAATAGCGAAAAAAGCGAAATAGATAAAAGTTGTGTTTAATCGTTCGAAATTCGAAATAATTAGAATAAAATAGAATTATAGCATATAAAAAAAAAAAAAAAAGGACTTTGATCGTATAAAAACATTTAACATTATATATAAAAGCTTTAACTTAATAATAATTATATTATTTTATATTTACTACGACTTTTTTACGTATAAAATAAATAAACTATAAGCAATATAATTTACGGCAGTTTATAACTATAATAATAGTTCGAACGATAAAAAATCAAACGTACAATACGTAGCTATTTTAATAAACAATTATTAATATATAACGTATAAAATATTAAAAAAAGCAGTTATTTTATATAAAAAAAAGTTATTAATATTTAACTATTATTACGTAAAAAGCTTTTTATTTAATATAAAAAAACAATTGCTTTATACAAGCAAAAATAAAGCAAATATTAAATAGCCGTTATAAATAAATAGCACGTATAATATAAATAAATAGTACGTACATAGTATATACGTCGGGTAAAAAATAACCAGCGTAAGTAAGTATTACGTACAACGGTTACGGGATAGCCGACGTAAGCAAGTTATACGTACGTCAGATATCCCGTACGAAAGCTTATATACTTCGTACGGAATCTTTTTTAAAGATTTCTCTTTTTAGAAAATAGACATAAATAAATCAATCGTACAATTATTTATATCTGCCTATTAGTGCGCACAGAGCTTATTTAACAGTTTTTATTTAAATAAATTTAATTTCGTTTATTTTAATTATTTGTTTATATTACGTTTACTACGTATTAACGTATTTTGTTTTATTATAAAATTAAAATTTTTTAATTATAGTTATAACGTTTTAATTATTATTATAAATAATAATAATAATAATTTTGGTTTTTTTAGTTTATAGTTTATTTAGTAGTTTTTTTAATTAAACCGTTGTTTTTTAATAAATATTAAGTTTATTATTTTAGATTTATATAACGATAAAATAGTATTAAATTATTTTTTTAAACTTTAATTCATAATATTATTTTTTATACTAAAAAAATATTTTATAATTATTTATTTAATTTATAAATAGCTAATTTAATTAATATTTATTTAGTTTATAAAGTTTTATAACTTTTTACTATATGTAAATCGATAATCGAAAATATTTTTTAAATATTAAAGCATTTTTTTATAGTAATTATATAGTTTTTTTATTAAATTTTTTTATATATTTATTTAAATAAAATATAGCGTAAACAATATTTAATTTAGTACTTAATATAATAGATATAAAACAATTAATAATTTTAGCATATTATATTTTTATAGTTTTATTTATTTTAAAATCGAAATAAAGTTTAAGTATTTCTTTTAATTTAAAAAAGGTATTATATATTTATTTTATATTTTATTTTCCGAGTTTCTTAATAATACGTTTTAAATAAATTTTTTAATTTTAATAAAAAGTTTTATTAACTCGATTATTAATAATAAATATTTTAAAGTACAAAAAATATAGTTTCAGTTTTTTATTTAAAACTTTATTAATAAAGCTTTTTTTAATAATATTAATTTTAGTTTTATTAAATCTAGCTATAAATAAACTATTAATATAAACGGCGATATAAATATATTTTTTAGTAAATATACCGTTATTAGCGTTTAAAAACTTAAAACTTAAAGTTTTTAAACAATCGGTTAACGTTTTATATTATATTTTAAAGATTTGTTTTAAATTATAAAAAGCTTTATTAAATTTATAAACTTTATTAAAATATTTTAAATTAATAAAACTAAATAGTTATTAAATATAAACTTTTTTTTAATAAGTGTATATAAAAACGTAGTTTTAACGTTTATTTATTTAATTTTTAAATCTAAAACTGTTATAATAATAAAAATAGCTTTATAGCTTATAAATTTAATTATTAAAATAAAAATCTTATTATAATTAATACTTACTATTTATTAAAACTTTTTAATTATTTATTTAATTTTATAGTAAATAATTTCGCTTTTTTTTCTTTTTTTAAATTTATATACTTATTTATTATTTATAGGTTCTTTACTAAATAATAAATCGTAAAAGATTTATATTTTACTATTAATAAAAAACTAGTATTAAATTTTATAGCTTTATATTATTAAAAGTTTTAAGCATATTTTATAGCTTATTTATTTAAACTACATTTTAGTTTAATAATTATTATTTAAATATTATTGCTATAATAGCGATTTTAAAATTTAAAATAATTAAAGTTATTATTATAACGTTTATATTATAAGAGACTTTATTTCTTTTATATTTTAAGTTTTAAATAAAAATAACTTTTTAAAATATTTAGCTCGGGAGTATTTAGTTTTATTACTAATAGTAATAGTTTTTAGTTTTTAAATAGCTTAAGTATGCTTTAAGATATTTCGATAAATTTAAAAACTTTAATTTATTAAAATAGTTAATATTTTTTAAAAGAAACGTTAACTTTTAAAAAACCGGGTAACCTTAATTAGATACGTAATCGTTTTTCTTTTAACGATTTTTAGATTTTGCCGAAAAGGTTAGTAATTTTTCGCGGCGTTTTTTTAAAATGTTTATAATTTTAAGTTTTTTTTTTAATAGTTTTATTAAAGTAAACTTTTTTAAAACATACGTTATTAATAGTTTTTTTATGTTTTATATTATATTTTAAAACAATATAATTATAAATACTATTTTCTTCGTAATTAAATATTTAATAATAAATAGTTTTAAGTTTTAATATATCTAGCTTTATATTAAAAAAGTATTATTTTTTAAGCTTATTATAATTAAGTTATAAATATTTAGTTATTTATTATATTATTTAAAATAAAAAATAGTTATTTAGCTATTTTTTATTTTATATAAACGTTTGTCTTTTAAATAAGCAGTTATTTAAACGATAATAAATTAATATATTTTATTAAATTTATTTTTATTACTAATAAATAAAATAATATAAATTTGCTGTTAATATAAGTACTAAGTTTATTAAAAGTAATTTATTAAACTTATTGTTTAAGTTTTTTCTACTTTTATAAAAGTTTTTTAAATTTCTTAAACTATATTAACGGCTTTTTTTATAAAAAAGGTTTAAATTTCTTTTATTAAAATCGCATTTAATAATTAATACTTTTTTTAAACTGTTATAGCTAATAAATATATCGTTTAATAAATTTAGTTTGTTAAAATAAATTAATTTTATAAAAAAAATGTTTTTATAAAAGTTATTTCTATATAATTCAGCGGTAAGTCTTTTTTTAATATAATTATTATAAAAATAGTATTTAATTTATAGTATTAAACTTTTTATAATTTTTTTTAACTTTTTTATTTTATTATTAGTAAAATAATTTAGTTATTTATATTATATTTTTAATATAAGGTTAATATTATAAATAAAAAAGCAATAAATATAAAAAAATATATTAAAATTAACTATATAATAGTATCAATTAAATTAATCGATAATATATATTGTTTATTTAATAAACAGTAGAAATCTTCTTTTTCATATAATTTAAGCTTTATTGTTATAAAATAAAAACTTAGTACTTATTTCGGCTAATAAAGATATAAAAACTAGGTTAGCTTTTAAATTAAAACTATAAACTATATTTTTAATAATAATTGTTTTAGTATGCTTTTTAATAATAATTAAAAATTTAGTTATATTTTAAAGTTTAAATTTAATAACTACGTTATTAATTTTGATTATTAAAAAATTTTTATATAGTTTAAAATAAATAAATAGGTTTTTATTATAAAAGTTAGTTTAGTATAATTACTGTTTAAAATAAAATATTAATTAAATTGTTTTATTAGTTTATATATATTGTTTGTTAATTTCGAATTTAAAAAGCTTAAGTTTATTAATATTTTATAAATATCAAAGTCGATAAGTCGGTTTTATTTAAAATAACTATTTTTATAGTTAACTTTTATAAAGTAGTTTCTTTATTTAATCGATTTAAAACCGCTAAATATTCGGTTAAAAATATTTAGTTTTTAGGTTTTATAGTTGTTTAAAGTAATAAACTTTATAGCTAGAAAAAAATAATTAAAACGTTTATTAGATATGTTTCTAGTTGTTATAGTAGCTACACCGAAAAACTTAGAAGCTTTTTCGTTTGTTTTTTTGCTTTTTTTTTAGATTTTTTTAATCGAAATTTTATTATAATAATGCTTTTTTTAAGTGCTTATAATAATATTTTCGCACTAAATAATTTATTAATCTCCGGCTAGCCTTTTTATAAATAAAACAAATATATTTTTAATTAAAGAAATTATGTTCTTTTTTTAAAACTTTTATTTTTTTTATTATTATTAAAGTATTTTTGCTACTAATAAAGAAATTAGCTTTAATTTAGGATTAAACCTTTTTAGTTTATTTGTTTTATTGAACTTTAATTAAAATATAGTTAAAAATAGTTTTTATATATATTACTGCTTTATTAGCTTTTCTAATTCTAATTAAATTATTAGTTTAAAAAAAAGTAAAAATAAAATTAAAATAATCTTTACTTAAAGCGTTAAAAAATTTATAATTGAATATAGTTTTTTTATTAAGTATATATTATTTAAATTAGTAAATTTATTTTGAAATAATTTAAATTTCGAAGCTAAAAAAGTAATCGTTTTTTTTTAAATTTAAAAAAATTAATTTTTAACAAAAGTTTAACTCTTAAAACGTAGTATTATTAATAAATCGATAACGTATTTATTAATGTTCTTAATAAATTATAAAAATAATATTAGCGTTATTTTTTTAATAAATATTAAAAGTTTTTTAAAAGTTGTTTTTTAAACGCGTTTTAATATAATTTAAAGCTTTTTACTAGTTTACGTTTTAGGCTTTTTTCGTTTTATATAGTTCTATATTTTCAAGCTCGCCAACGACGGTAACGGAACGCGTTATTTATATTTTTTTAAAAAGTATAATTTATAGTGAAAAAGAGGAAAAAACATAGAAAATACAACACTAATAACGAGTAAATCTGGTATCGTACGGTATTACCGGCGTGGGCAATTAACTAATTATAGTAAAAAAAAGTCATAAAATACGGTAAAAACTAATTGTATTTATCGTAATTAAGTGTTTTTATCGTTAATGTTTTTTTATGTTTTAGTAACTATTTTATTTAAGTTGTATAATTTGGGTATACTTTTTTTATTAGCTAATTAAGCTAGTTTTTGTTTTATTTGCAGTTTTTATTACAATTTTCCTTAAATAATATAAAGTCGTTTTTAACGAGTATTATTAAAAAATAACGCAAAAAAACAAGCCGCAATATTTTATAATACTAAATTATTTTTTGTAATATTTGGTGTTTGTAAAAAACACTTCGTTTTAATAACACCTTTACGCTATAGTTTTTGATTTGTTGTCTGCGTTAAAGTATTACGCCTTGATTATTACGACGCCCGCTATAACTTCGTCGTTAGCTAGCTGAAAGCAATCGGGTTAATAGGCTAGCCCTTGCGGTTTTTGCGTGATCGACTTTTTTTACGAAAATAGAAATACCGAGTTAAACTATAAAAATATTTTTAACGTTAGTTTTATAAAATACGAACGCGTTCGCTTAGCTGCCGTTTAAGTTTTCGATAATTACGAAAGTAAAAAATATATATATAAACTGTATAAAAAGGAATAAAAAACTAAAACCGAATAATAAAAAAAAAGAGCGTTTGTGCGTTAAATAAAGAAAGTAATACGAAATATAAAAAATTATCGCAAAAAACAAAAGCTATTATTTAATTAGCCTTAAAAAAAATCTTAAATGTTTTTTTTAAACTTAAATTATTATAAAAACTCCGGGTTTTATATTTGTTTTGTTTATTTCGATTTACGTTATGTATATTGAATAGCGGCCTCTTTTCTTTTACGTTTTTTATAATATTTTATATAATTTTATATTAATCGTAGTACTTTTTTTAATTTTATTATTAAATAAAAACGATAAAAAATATAAGCTTGTTTATTATTTATTAGTATATATTATATAACTAAATATATAAAGCAAATATTTGTTTACGGATTATTACGGTTATAAATCGCTCGACGTTAGTAAGCCGGCCGAATTAAAAAAATACGATATTATAGTACGTAATATTATTATAGTACTCGATTAATTGTATGTTTTTTGCTTTTTTTTTTATAATATATACGTTTAAAGAAAAAGTTTATAAATTTAATCGTAATTAGTTTACGTTTTTTAATTTGTACGAGGTTAAAATCGTATTTTTATATAATATTAACGTTAAACTACAAAAAAATATTAATGTTTTTTTTACTAAATTAATTATTAAAACTAATACCGTAAACAGCCGTTTGCTTTCAAAAAAAAAGTTTAATATTAGCTATTTTAAAAACTCGACCGTTTTTTATACAAAACAGTATATTATAGTCGAACAGCAGACAATATATATAATATGCTGTTAAAAAGCTACAAACCTATTTATTTATATTTTATCGAAAACACGAAGTTATAATAATTCGGGTTAGTTGAAAAACGGTAAATAAATAATTAAAAAGTTGCTTTAAATAAATATTAAAAGCGGTTGCGTATTTGCCAGCTTCGTAAAAAATAAACTTCGGGTTTATACCTATAAAACGTCGGCTTTATATATCGTAAATAAGAAAATACCAATGACTTTAATTAATATTATAAATAGTAAAAATAAATCCTGTTTTTAGATCTTTAATTTAAGATAAAAAATTAATATATTAAGCTTAAAACGTATTATTAAAACTAAAAAAAAAAACAGTTCGAAACGTATAAAATCCCCGAATTTAATATCGTATACTATATTATCTTTATTATTATATTATGCGGCAACGTTTTAGTATTAAACGAAATAAAAATAAATCAAACTAAATATATAATAAAAATTAAGCTAATTTTAATATTAAAAAAAAACTAATGTATATAAAACGTAAAATCGTTATTTTTATAGCTATTATATTGTTACTAGACCGATAGTAATAAATGCTTTATAACATTTAGCAATTATAGCAAGTTAAGGAAAAGCAAGTATTATAATAATTTTTAATATAGGTTTAAACAGGTTTTTACGGTTAACGTATTTGTAAAATATATATTAGAAAAAACAAATAATATGTTTATTATTACGGAAAACTTGATTATATATAGTCGAAATTAAAAATAGTTTTTTAAATTAAGGATTAAACTAATTAGGCTTATATTTAATAAGTAATAAAACCGAGGATAATAATTTTCGGCTGCTAATACAAAACTAAGCTTCGTTATTAAATCGTAAAAGCTTTAGTAAAAAGTTTTTGTCGAGTCGTATATATTGGCTTTTTTGTATATAAAACTCGCCGTAATAGTCGGAAAATAATTTAATTCGATAAAAAATAGTAAAAAAATAAATAAAACAGAGAAAATTAAAAAGGTTATCGAAATTAAGACTATTAAAGTTATAGAGTATGCCGTATATAAAAAATAAGCAATATTAGCTATATACGTATTTATTTAACTAAGTTAAAAACTAGTAAATAATAACGTTAAAAATAAAAATTCGGAAAAAAGCTTTATAGTTTGCAAACTAATTATTCGTTAAAAAAGCTAATAAATATTTATTAAATCGGTTAGCAATGTCGGTATAGTTTAATAATAGTTTATCGCTATAAAAAAAGTTAAAAATATATAACTTTTGTTTTTTAGTCTTAAAAACAGCAGTTATTTAATAACTTATAAAAATAAAGATACGAGTAAGCAGATTATTGTTTGTATTTACTGTAATAATATTAAATAAATTAAATCTGAAAATTATAAGCTTAGGCTATTAACCGACTAAATGCAAACTTGTTTTATTATAATATTAAAGCCGGGTAAATTAAAACAAAGCATTTTTAAAAAAAGTTTTAAACTAAACGAATTTAAAGTTACGGTATAATAAAATAGCAAAAATACTAGTTTAAATATTATATATTAATAATTAACGACGACCGAACGCTCGAATTTATATATCAACTAAATTAAGCAAAATAAATTCGTTTTATATTTTAATGTTAATACTAATTAAGCAAAATATATATTTAAATAAAAAAGACTTATAGACTAAAAAGTATAAGCAATATTTTTAATTAAAAAAAAGCACTAAAATGTCGGTAGTTTTAAAAGGTTTTTTATATAGATATAAGTATTTATTACTTAAAGCTTAAAGCCAAAGTTTGTTCGTAAACTTTAAAAATTTTAAGGTTTTATTAGTAAATACGGGTTGAAAAGGTCGAAATTGAGTTAGGTTATTACAAGACTTTTTTTTTAAGGAACAAAACTCGAAACTTATTATTTTAAAAAACTGCGCACGTCGTCGTTTTTAAAAAAAAAAACATCGTAATAATAAATGTAGTAGTTATAAAATAAAATAATTAAACAAATGCTTAAAAAAACGAAATAAAACCGTAAAGGTTTAGCGTTATAAAAAGCAAAAAACTTAATTCGGGTATTAGGATAAAAAAAGGTTAAAGGTATTTTAAAAAAACGTTATAAGGTTTTGTAATTTCTTTACTGTTAACTGCTAGTATATATATTTTTTTAGACTTAAAATATGCTAAAGTTGCTAAAGTCAAAAAAGTAAAAAGTCGGATAAGGTTTTAAAAATAATAAAAAAACAGACGAAAATTGACTTAACCTTTAAAATTATTGTTGCAAATAGGAAAAAAAAAAGAAATAAAAAGGTTATAAAATCTAGCTAAGTAAAAATTAAGCTATATTTAATAACTTTTACTTAAAACTTTTAATTTAGTAAGTTATTACTTTTTGCAATAAACTGTTATAAATAGTATTTTAGCGATTATTATTAAAACGACCGCTTTAATTAGCTAATTTCTAAGAAAAAAAAAGGCTAATAAGTTATAAATTAAAAGTCCAGACTTTACCGCTTTAACTATTAGTTTTAATCCTTAGCCTTATATCTTTAACTATACTTCTTTACTCTATATTTTTTAACTTTTAATTTTTTTTATTTTAAATAATAACTAAAACATTTATAATAACTACTTAATACTTTTATTTTGATATTTAAGTTTGCGTTTAATTATTTTAATTTCTTTTTTTTAAACAATCTTAAAATAATTAATAATAATAAATTTAATAAAAAACGCAACGTAAAAACCGCTTTCGATTTTAGTTTATTAGTCATATTAGCTAAATGTTTTTTTATAGTTATATTATTTATATTAGTTTTAAAGTTTATATCTAGCAATTACGTAGCTAAAAAGTAAACGATAACTATTTTCTGCGCAAGTTTTATACTAATATATAATTATTGTCTTTTTTTTTTTTTATATTTATAATAATTTGCTAAATTTTAGTTTGGTTAAAAGCCGTAATATAAAACCTCCTTAAAATAACTTCGTATTTATAAAACTTTTTAAATATGTTTTTAAATTAGTAAAAAATATATTTGCTATATAATTTCGAAACTTATCTGTTTTTCGCTATTTAATTAATAAGGTTATAAACCTTAATAACTTTTGAAAAAGATATATTAGTAAAAAGGCATTTGCTTTTTTATAGTTTACCGAAAATACTTTTTTTTATCGAAAATGACTTAGGTCTTAAACCCGTATTATTTTGATAGTTTTTAGTTACTAGCTTTGTTTTATTTAGTAAAAAGTCTTACCGTCTTAGCAACTCTATATTAGTCGATTTTTCGACCGTAAATATCGATAATAAGGTTTTTTTTAAGGGCTAGTATGTAACTTTTTATTGTAAAAAAATTAAGCCAACCTTTATTAGTCGACGAAATAGCCAGTATATAGATCTTTAATAGTAAAAAATAAAATATAAACGTTAGTCGAGAATTTAGTATTATATATTAAGTAATAAATATTTTTAATAACCTTTAATTAATTTAATATTTATATAAAACTTTCAAAATAGCTCGTCGATTATATTTTTATCGTCGTTTTTAAAAGTGTAGCCAAGTTTCGATATTATTAATAAAAAGTGGATAAGTTTTTTATAAAAATTTTATTACGAAGTTAATACTCCGGTTACGCCGAAATTTTCGATTTTAAGTAAAAACGACGGCCTTTATATATTAAGTTTTTAAACGGTAGTTTTTTCGGATTAATTATTAAATATTTTATTAAAGATGCTCGAAAAGCTTAAAGCCTTATTATTTAAGCCTATAGCTAGTTTAATGCCGTTTTTTATAAGTGTTATAAAACTTAATATTTTAACAAAAACGAGTTAATAAAGGGCTGGGCCTATATCTATTTATAAGCTGCCGCTTTTTGCCTAGTACGGTAACGGCGTATGTAGGAACTGTTTTTTCTATATCGAAAGTAAAAAGTATACTTTTTATCGTAAAAGTTATTACCGATAGTAGATTATTTTCCGTATTATAGCGAAAACAGCCGATTTTATCGAATTTATCAACGCTATTAACAGTTTTTTATCTTTTATTAAATTCGGCAACAAAATAAATTAGGTATATATACGACTAATTTTATATAAACAATGCTTTTAAAGGCTAAAAAAAATAAACAGATATTAAAAAAAACAAAGAAACAAAAAAAACGGAAATAATAAGTATAATCTTTTTTATTTAAAATAGAAAAGTTTTTATTATATTTTAAATGCAAACAAATATATAATTATATAAACAAATTGCGTGATTTTTTTCGCTAAATTTAAAATTTTTTTTTTTAAAAGTTTGCCCGGATTTATTTAATTATAAAAATACTAAAAAAAATATAGAAAATTATAAATAAAAATAAAAATAAAGAAAAAAAATATTTATTATTTTTTTTATTACATAATATTAACTTTAGATCTAGTTAAAAAAACTAGTATATTTATTATTATTATAAATTAGCTTTACGATTTCTTCCCGTATAAAAATTAAGGCAAAATATCGTTTCGGGCGCGAAGTTTTATCGTATTAAGTTAAGTTTAGCTTTTAAGGATTTTAGCTATAGTCTAATAATTATTTTAAAGGTCTAAAAGCTCGAAATAACCTTGTTTATTTTCGATAAATGCTTTAAGCCGTTTATTAAAAAAGTCCGTTTAAAACGGAACGCCGTTAAAATTTCGTAACTAGTACTTTTTAGATAGCAAAACTTTATACATTTTATATAAACCGAGCTAGTTATATAAAAGTTTAAATTAAATAAACTTGTTATTTTTATAAAAAAAGTCGTAAATTAAAACGTATATGTTTTTTTTAAAAAGTACTTTACGGATTTTATAAGCGTTTTTCTAATTAAAATAAGCCTATAATTATAGCTCGTTTATAAATAATAGTTTAACGAATACGTTTTAAATTTTTAGCCCGTTTTTTTTATATTATTATGTTTTTATAGCGATAAGCTATTTTAGTTTGTTATTTTTTTTTAGTTTAAAATACGCTTAAATCGGAATAATATTTTTAATAAATATTATTAAAAACCGGCTATAAATATATTAATATAAGCTAAAGCCGTATAATCGAATAAATATACGGTTAGTTTATATAATAGTAAAAAAATATTTTAACTAGTTTTTATTAATATTGTTTAATATTTTTATAAAGCCGTTTTTAATCAGTCGATATTGCTTTTCGATTAATTTTTAGTTTTAAAAATAATAAGCCGTATTATAAATAAGTTTAACGCTTATATTTTTTACGCTAAAATAATATTTTTTTAATTTTCCGACTTATTATTAAGCTTTAATTTAAATTAAAGCTTTATATTAAAAGTATATTTTCTTTTAAATAAAGTTTTTAATTGTTTATAAGTTAATTTTATTAATAACAGCGGTTTTAAAATATTTAGACGTTTTATACCTAGTTTTAACAATTGTTTAAAAAAAACCGTCGTAAAATATTTTTTAAATATTGAAAACTTATAACTAAAAATGATCGTTAATAATATTATATCGCGTTAATTTAGCTAATCGTTTTAATATAGTTTTTTAATAACTAAAACATAATTTAATTATATTTTCGATTTAAATATCAAAACCTTTTTATTAATAAATAATACAAACTCGATTATAGGTGCTATTTTTTCCCCGATAACCAAATTAAATATAAAAACTAATAAATATAAACTTTTGTTATTAAAAACTATCTATTATACAGCGTAAGCAAAATATATTAGTCGCTGTATATTAAAAACGTTTATTAACGACGAAATATTAAAATATTATATTTTAAAATCTTTTCCTGAGTTAATATATAATATAGCGGTTAAAATATTAAAATATCGTTAAAAAATAAGCTTATATCTTTTAAATTTTAAATCTAAATAGGTAACCGGGTCGAAAATATTATTATTAATCGTTTAATCGGATATTTCTTTTAATTTTAAGTCTATTAAAATAATAGAAATTATAACATAAAGTTTATAAATCGATATAGTCTTTAATTTTTTTTTTTAAATATTATTTTATTCATTTAAAAATATAACAAACTTACGTAATAAGCTATTTATAACGGAATGTTTTTTCTTTAAAACATAATAAAAAACAAAATCGAACATTTTAATATAAATAACCTAACGAGTAAATATTACGTTTAATAAAGCAAAAAATCTATTATTAAACTAACCGATTAAAACTTTAGCGTTTGTTTTTAAATAAAATTTAACTCTATAAAAATAGTTTTAAATTGTTTAAAAGCTTTAATAATGTTTAAAAACTTACGCTTTATAACATTATGGTTTAATTTAATTTTTTATTAAATACCGGATTTAAATCAAACAAGTTTGATTTTGCCGTTTACTATTTAATAAAATATAATTTTAACCCGTTTTTAATATATCGATTTTAACTTATATTTTATTTGCTTTTTTAATAAATAAAAAGTAATAAAACAAAAATATTAATTAATATAGCTTTTAACTAGTTTATAGCATTTTATTAATCAAGCTTTTAATAAAATTTAATTTTTTTATAAAATAATAAAATTAAAACAAACAAATTAAAACGTAATTTAAAATCTATATACGGTAATATATCGTAAAACCGAAAAAAAACGCAAACTTTTATAATGTTTTTATAAAGCGGCTATTCGACGATTTTATAGACTTTAGCGCCGATAAGTTTACAACTATTAGTTTTATATATAAAGCTAATAATCTTAACTAATTTTTAGCACTATTTGCTTTTAAGAACGCTAATAATAGCTTTAATAAGCTCGTAGTTTAAAAAAATAACGTTAATATTTTTAATATATTTAAAAGTAAACTTCTGGATTTTTAAGCAAACTTTTTTTTTATCGTAACAAATTATAAGCTTTTTAATAATAATATTATCGAAAAAAGCTTATACTTATTAAAGATAATATCGTACAATATACGGCTTATAACGCGTAAAAACTATATAACTAAGATAATAAATTTTTATAGCAATATAATTATTTATAAAGTTTTAAAAAAATAAAAAAAGCCGTTATAAGCCTGCTTTTTAAATATAAAAAACACTGATTATAACCTGAAAAAATATCGACAAAAGTAACTATAATATATATTGCAAATTTTTTAACAAATTTATCGCAATTTCGAAGAAAAAAAACATTGCAGATAATTTAAACATTAAGTTTTATAGCTAAATTAATTAAACGAAAGCTCCCGTTTTTTTTTTCCATAATAAACTAAATATTATAATATAAACCGTATCCTTTTTTAAAAAACTTTAATCTTTTTAAATTTTAAAAACGTTAATAACTTTAAGCTTTAAGTTATATAAAATAAAAATAGACTTAATTTATTAAATAATATATTTAATAATTTTTATTTTATAAAATAACGAAATTTTATCGATAATTTTGCTTATATATATTTAGTTTTAAATTAAAACTATTTTACGTTAAAAAAGTACTTTAATAAAAACATTTATTTTAACTAGTATAAACTCGGTAATTTAAAGCTTAAGCAAGATTTTAACGAATAATTCGTTATTAAATCGAGATTTTCGTTTTATATTAAGAAATTTAAAAAGAATATTCGAGTATTTTAGCCTAGTTTTATTAAAATTAGGAAGTTACGTATTCGATTTAGTTTCGGCAAGCTTGCCTGCTTTTTATTTAGTAAACCTTGGTAATATAGAACTATTTTTAAAATCGGTATCGATTAAATTAATTTTTCAAAATTTCGGTTTATATATTATATTAATATTGAAAAAAATAACTAGTTTTTATTCTTTATTGCAATCAAGTTTTTATAAAAGGCTTAATTTAATAAAATCGTAAAAAAAAATGTAAAAACAATATAAAATCTGTTTATTAAAAGCAAAAAGCAAATAAAGTATTATTTTTTTAAAGTTTTAATACTATTTTTAATAGTATAACCGCGTAATGAGTATTTAAAAATATACTAAAGCGATCTATAAAAATAGCCTTGGCTTAATTAAAATAAAGTAAAATATATTTTTTTATTAAAATTTTTATAATTTAAGTCTATATCGTTATTTTTGTTAAAAAGTTCGAAAGCGTTATACTAGTTATCGTTGGACGATATGCTATAAATGTTATTAATTAAATTATCGTGTTTAAAAAAAATAACCTAGAAAATTCCTCTGTAAAAAAATCTTAATTTAATTTAAAAAAAGCTTTTATTAGTATCGTAAAAATCTAAAAAAGCTTTTCTAAACTATTTAATAGGCCTTAATCGTAAATAGTATTTAGTTTTTCGACTAAAAAATATAAAAAGCTTATTTTATAAAGTAATCCGTATTAAAAGTAATAAAAAAGACTTTAATAAAATAGTTATCGAATATAAAAGTTTTATAAAAAAAACCGTTTATACTATAAATAATAATTATTTAAATTTCGAAAATAAAGTTTATACCTAATAATAAAAAGTCATTTATATAACGGTTTGCAATAATAAATAAAGCTATGCTTTTTTTTTAACAGGCAATTTATACAAAAGTTTTAGCAATACTTTTATATAAAGTTCTTATTTAATTATTATATTTACGCCAAATTATACTAATAAGCCGGATAAAAATTCGCTAAACATTAATTTAAAATTTAAATATTATATTAGATTATGCTTTAATGTTTATAATAGTAATAATTTATTAGCTAATAAAAATATATCTAATATAAACTAATATTTAGAAATAATTAGTAATATATTTTTAAATATTAATATTATTTATAGCCGTAATCAAATTGATTTTAAATAATATGCTAGAAATTCGCTTAATCGGCTATCGTAAAATAACTAGCATAAACTAATTTATAAATAACGAACTTTTTGAACTCGGGGGTTAAAAGACGTAATATTTAAAAATTTAAACTATTTTAATATTAAGTTTATTAATCGTATTAATAAAATATTGCCGGATAATAAAGTTAGTTTATAAAATTTTATTTATTATTATATGGAACTTAGTTAATAATATTTTTTTAATAAAGTTATATAAGTTATTATTTGCCGTACTTTATACAAGTTTTTTAAATAACTTTATTTTTTTACTAAAATATTATAGCTAGTTCTATGTTTTAAGAAAATAAAAAGTTCTAATAAATTTTCTATATTTTTATTAAGCTAATCAAAAACATCTTTTATTTTATAGTTAAATACAAGCTTATAAATATAGCTTAATAATATTAGCAAATTAGTTTATACCCGAATAAAATTGTTTAAATAAATAATAACCTTATTTTCGACTTTTAAATAAAAAGCTTTTAATTTAAATAGCTAACCGGGTTGCTTTTATATTCGGCTAGTCTAAACAAGGTCTATTTTAATAGCGTTTGCAGCGGCTTTATTATTTTTTTAATCGTTAAAACGTGATTAAAAAATGCCGACAAGCTGTTATATATTATTTACCGCTTTTTAAAAAATATATTTATTAACTATCAGGGCCCGCTTAAAATTAAACCTAGTATAAAGTTTTAATTAATTAACTTTATTTATAATATATATTCGGGCATTAATAAATAGTAGTCTAAAATCGACCTAATTAATCGATTACGTTATTATAATAGTTTAAACTAAATTAAACTTATAATATTTAGCTAAAAAATCAAAAACGTTTTAACGCTTTTTAGTATTAATATTTAAATTATTAACAATCTAAAAAATAACTTTTTAAAAAATTTTAATACTTAATTTACGACTTTTTATAATAAAGTTAAAAAAAAAAACCTTTTTATTTTACTTTTTCGTATTCCGTATTGCAAAGCAGACTTTAAATCTAAGCATAAAAGTTTTTTTCGGCTATAAAAATAAGGATATTTATTTTATATGCTTTTCAATACTTATTATAGTCTTTACGGCCGTAACTTTTTTTATTGTAAGCAAAATAATAAATCGGGCTTTTTCGGGACAGATTTTGGAACCTATTGCTGCTTTTACTGCTCCTTTTTAAAAAAGCTATAAAACTTCTTTGTCCTCGTTTTTATATAGCAAATAATATAGCGTATATACGGGTATCCGACCGATTAAAAACTAATAGCCAGTATTTAATATATATCGTATTAAATTAAAATTATGTTTATAGTGTTAAAAAAATCCCTTTTTAACGTATTTTTTATTATATTTTATTAATCGCTATATTTACGAATTTATTAATAAACTTATTTATATTAATAAAATTTTTAAACTAAATAGTTTTAACCGTTAGCTTAATATTAATAAACGATAAAATAATATTAAATATTAAAATAATTTAAATAGGTTGCTTAATTACGATTTTATTTAATATTAATATATATTTTGATATAATAAGTTTAAACAAATTTTTTAAGCTAAAATATTAATTACGCCAAAATTTTCGGTATATATCGCAACGTTATTAATTATATATATTATATATGTTTTCGTAATTAATATATTTTTAAATTTTATTAAAGAAATTATTATAATTTAACGGTCGCAAATCCGCAAATTTAATGTTTATAACTTTTTTAATACGTTTAAATATTTAAAAATTAAAAGCATAAAATAATAATACGGTATATAGTTAATTATTCGTTATATTTTTTCGATAGATAATATTTTTAATAAAATAGCGGTATATTTAAATATATCGTATGAACTTATCGAAGTTTGAAATATCGACATATTTTGTTTTATAAGCCCGTAATAAAAATAAAGCTAATTTACGTTATCGATTATTGGAATATTTATATTTTTAATAAGTAAACGTTTTGTTTTTGCTTATATTATATAACCGTTTAAAAAGTTTTGGAAAATATTTCGATCGATACGATTATTTGTAAAAATAAGTAAAGTTTTAACTTGTTATAATTTAATAAAGCGATTATTACGGAAAAAGATCTCGATATTGTTAAGCTAGTCGGTAATATTGTTACTTTTAAACTAAAGTTAATTTGTATATATATAAAGTAATAAAAATTGCGCGTAAGCTGTAGTTATTTTAAAAGTGATAAGTTATTCAAAAACTATCGTAGTTAAAATAATCGGATTAAAGCTCGAATTATTTTAAATAAAAAATTTAGTTTAAAAAGTAAAAAAAGCTATCTCGCCGTCTTTACCGTAAAAATCCGTTTATTTTTAAGTAAACAGGCCGAAAAATCTTTCGGAAGAATTAAAATATACGCTAAATTCCTCGTTTAAAGGCAAAAAATACTTTTTATTAAGAAAAGGAATATCGAGGTCTAATTGATTACTTTTGTAAAATAGTTTTTCGAAATTAAAAGAAAAAACAGAATATTTATATAAAAGTCTGCGTAAGAGTTTTAATCGTTTTTTTCGAACGTAGATAGCGTCGTTTAATAACTGTTTTTAAAAATAACGCCAACGTTTTACGCGATGTCGCTGACGATAAACTCGCCGCTTGGACCGTTTTAGCTTTGTTTCGTTACAAATGACTAGATTTTTTAAATTCTTTAGTTTTTTACGTTTTTGTAAAATAATAAGGTTTATTTTTTTTAAAAATATAATAAAAAGCCTTAACACTTTTTCGAACTTATTGATAATAATCGAAAATAAAATTACGTATAAAATTCTTACGGTTAAATAATAAGTATTTTAAAGTATTAAAGCTTCGAAAATAATAAAGTTCGTAAAACCCGCTTAAGCTTTTTGTTTATAAGAAATTTTTGGTTTATATAGCAATTTATTTAGGCTTACGGACTATAGCGAGCTATATTTATAAGCGCTTTTTAAAAGAAAATAAAAAGCGTATAAAGCCGAAAATCTCTTTTTCGAAAACGAGGTCGTTATTCGATATAAAGTTTTTTTCGTATTTAAGAAAAAAAAGTCTTCGAAATATAAAAAAAAACTAAAAAAATAACTAAACAATAATAATAATAAAAAGTAAATAATAACAAAAACAAACAGTAAAATTAAAACGTAATAATAGTAAATATTTTTAAATACGGGAACAAATAAAACAAATAGTAAAAACTTTAATTGTTATATTAAGTAATTAATTCAGCGTTTATAAAACCTTTTTTATATAAAGAATCTAAGACCGGCTTAAAGATTTTAAGTTTTATTTTTTAAAATTTTTTGCGTTCGAGATTTTTTTTGATCCCGAAGTTAATCTGCTGATAGAAAATAAAAAAAACTATTATTTAATATTAAAATAAATATTTAATTCGGCGATATAATAAAGAATAGGCTAATTAAAATATCGCTATATATCGGATATAATAAAAATAAAGCTAAACGTAGTATTTTAATATATTAATAATAAAAAAAAACGTATTAAGCTCGATATATATTTAACCGAATAAAACTATCGCTTGTTATAGGCCGCTATTAAGTTTAAGCTTTTTAATAACTTGTTAAAATTAAAACAAAAGTAACGGCATAGCTAATTGTTTAAAGTTTTAATTATTATATATCAATAATAACTTTTACTTATATAGTAAATATATTAATTAATAAAAAAAATATAATAATATATATAATTATATTTAAAAACGAAAATCTTAGCGTTCTATAAGTCGTATTCCGAGTACCCGGTCTAAAAAGTTTTTAACATTTATAATTTAAAGTAGTTTAAAGTGGCTAATAAGGATGACGCCGAAAATAGGCGTAACAAAAAAGTTCGAATTTAAAGTTTTTGTAAGTCTTAAATCGAATCTAAAAACTTTATTCCTATAAGTCTTGCTTATTATTTTCTAAATAGAATTCTAATTTAAGAAATCGTTTAATTAGATAAAGAAATATATAATAGTATATCTATAGTCTTTAGAAATGTTTTAGTAATAAAGTCGTAATTTTAATAATTTATATATAATATTTTAGGCTTTAAAAATATATTGCTAACTGTTTGTTTATATCGTTTAATATTAAATTTATATCTAAATTTTGTTTTAAATAACTATTTAATTGTTATACTAAATTTAAAAGTCTAAAAAGTCTTATTTGTATCGTATAATAACAATCGATAAAACATAGCCTAAAACTACGTAAATATTAAATTTTGTTATTAGTTTTTAGGCTAAAAATATTTCGTTAAGTCGTAATAAACGTTTTTATAAAAACTATTTATTAAAGCGTTTATTGTTTAATTATATTAAAAATATAGGTTAAACGATTAATTAGTCTTTCGTTTTCGCGTTTATATTATTAGTTCGTTTAAAGTGCAAATATTTCGACTTTTTGTTTTAGGAAATAGTTTGGCATTTTAATAAATACTAAGTTTTATGCTTTAACGGGATTATTAATAAAAAGAAAAAGAAATATAGAAAATATAACACTAATAACGAGTAAATTTAGCATCGTACGGTATTACCGGCGTAAGCAATTAACTAATTATAGCAAAAAAAAGTTATAAAATACGGTAAAAACTAATTATATTTATCGTAATTAAGTGTTCCTATCGTTAATACTTTTTTATATTCTGGTAACTATTTTATTCAAGTTGCATAATTTAGGTATACCTTTTTTATTAGCTGACTAAGCCAGTCCTTGTTTTATTCGCAGTCCCTATTACAATAGCCTAATATTTTAGTAAAGTTTTTTATTTAGCGTAAAAATTAAAACCATTTTATTATAAAACAAAAATTAAAAACGTTTTTTTAAACTAGTAAATATGTTATTTATATTATTTAATATTTTAAATATTAAAAGAGATTAAAAAATAAATATTATTAAATTTAACGGTAGTTTATAAAAAGATTAACAAAATAGTGTTTTTTTTAAATAAAACAAGGGTTAAAGTTTTTAAAAAAAATATAAGCATAAAAATAAAAAAATTTAATTCTGTTTTAAAAGTTTTAATATATAATTTAAAAAATTTTAAAATAAATTATCGAATAACGATTTTAAAAGCAAAAAAATTAATATAGTTAATGTTTTCTAATATAGAAATAAATAATACGTTGCGTAGTAAAAGCGATAAAGTAAAAGAAAATAAAATAAATAATATAAAATAAAATATATTATCGGGAAAGTCTTTTTCAAAATAATTTAAAAACGGTATTATTTTGTGTAAAGTTTTTAATAGTAGTAATAATATGTAAAAAAACTAATTTGTTAAAATATTAGAAATAATATAATATTTTTAAAAATAAATTTTAAAGTCGTATTTAAAAAAAAAGTCGGTTTTTATAAGCGAATTTTCGTTATTTCGGCATTAGAATAAATCCGTTATTTTTATATTAATTCCGTTATGTTTTTTTACTTGTTGTTTATATTTTTAGTCGTTATAATAACAAATAAAATAATTAAAATAAAACATGAGGCCCCGCTAGGCGGTGCTAGGTCCTAAATTTTAAGGCCTATAGCACTTTTTTTAGCTACCACAGCTACACTTTAGCCAGGCCTTGCAGCAATTCTAGCACTTTTAGTACCTTTAGCATTTTTAACACTTTTTACAGCTACATTTTAGGTATATTAAAATCGTTAAAGCTTTTATACGCGTTTTAGCGCGTTAGCTTTTAATTAAGCCATATTTATAAGCTTTAAGCCTTAGTATTTTTAGCACTTTTAGGCAGGGTTATGATTTTAGTGACTAATCAGTAACTAAAGATTAATTAGTTAGTCACCCTACTAACTAAGACTAATTTCCATTTAGTTAGTCAGTTATTCCGGTGACTAAAACTGACTAAAAAAATTTGTAGTCAGTCTTAGTAACTAATTAGTCACTAAGATAATTAATATAATTAATTAAAAAAATTAAAATTATTAATAAAAAAACGAGGCTAGCCCGGAGTAATTCCGGAAAAATATAATAAATATTAATAATATTAATATTATAATAATCCGATTTTTACCGAATTTATTATAATATGTTTATATTTATACGGCTATGTTACTATATGGTATCTTTTAATATACGTTATAGTTTAAAAAAAACGTAATATACCTAGATAATTATCGGAAAAAATTAAAAAAAAAATATATATATTATACTATATAAAAATCGTTATTTAATTTAGATTTTCGCTATTTTTTATAATAAAAACTAGATTTTTTATTAATTATTTTATATTTATTTTTAATTAATTATTAAAATTCAGTAATAATCGGGTAATTTTTTAGTCACTAATTAGTCACTACAAATTAACTAACTTTAGTCTTAGTCAGTCAATAGTGTGACTAAAACTACATTTAGTCAGTCAGTAAAGTGACTAAAACTAAAAAATCTGACTGACTAATTAGTCACTAAAAACTATAGTTTTTTTTTCACAACCCTGCTTTTAGGGTTTTTAACACCGTTTATAGCCATATTTTAGCTATACCGGAACTGTTAAAGCCGTAAAACGCGGTTTAGTACGTTATTACGTATTTTATTGCGTTTTACGACTTTAAGGGTTTTTAATTAACTAAGCTATATATTGTAATAAGGACTGTGAATAGAACAAAAACTGGCTTAGTCAGCTGATAAAAAGGGTATACCTAAATTATATAAATTAAATAAAATAGTCACTAAAATAGAAAAAATTATCGACGATAAGAACACTTAGTTGCGATAAATATAATTAGTTTTTACCGTATTTTATAACTTTTTTTTGCTATAATTAGTTAATTGTTTACGTTGGTAATACCGTATAATGCCAGATTTATTTATTATTAATATTGTATTTT